>CAIGQV010002084.1:378222-399942 GCA_903798115.1 Danio jaintianensis | reverse complement strand
CACACACACACACACACACACACACACACACACACACACACACACACTCAAAACTCACACACACGCACACAATCTAACACACACAGATTCACAAACACAATTTCACACACTCACACATAAGCACACGCGCACACACACACTAAAAGCACACACACACTCACACATACGCACACACTCGCACATAAACAAACACACGCACACCTACCTACCTGTGAAATCTGTCACAGCTGCCCATCAATACCACGCAAGTCCATTTAAGGAAGCAGGGGGTGTGTCCAGCAGTCAACAGACTCCTCCCCTTAGGCTCAGGTTTTGATTGCAGGCAGAAACAGTGTGCAGTGGATTTTAGCAGTGATACGGATGAAGAGAAGGAAATTACACCTCCTGATTTCAGTAGGAAGTCGAGTGATTGCGTGTTCTCAGCGTCAGCATCAGGCTTTCTGTGTGTGTTTGTGTGCATCTGTGTGTGTGTGTGCGTGCTTTTGTTCAATGAATTCCTGCCGATGTTCCTAGAATCCCCATCAAACACAGGAAGAGACCTGGAGAGATCAGATATCCTGGACTAAACATTCGAAAAACATGTGAACACACACACACAGGTACATGTTCAGCATGACAAACACTCTAATCATCTTCTCTGCAGTGCTCAGAATTTGATTTCTTACGTTTGCCTTTCTAATCACAGGAGCTGCACTCAATTGTTATTCTTTATCCCATTTCTTTGTTAATCCTGCCTGTTTTTTTCCCCTTCATGTTCTAAACCGACTGCTTTTTTCTTTTATTATTGCTGTAGCCTTTTTGTTTTGTCTTATTTTATAAGCACTGTTTTCTGTAAAGCGGTTTTGAAGCTGTGTCTATTGTGAAAAGCTGATTTTACACCAGGTTTATTTGTTCATTCATTTTCCTTCGGCTTGGTTCCTTATATATCAGAGCTCGCCACAGTGGAATGAACTGCCAACTATTCCAGCATATGTTTTACGCAGCGGATGCCCTTCCAGCTGCAACCCAGTACTGGGAAACACCCATACACTGTCACACGCACACACAGGGCTCTATTTTACTCTATTATAACTATCTAGGCACAGAGTCTAAAGCGCAGGGCGCAAAAGCATTAAGGGCATGTCTGAATCCACTTTTGCTATTTTAAGGACAGAAAAATACAGTTTGCGCCCCGGCACATGGTCTAACAGGGTTGTGCTTATTCTCTGGGTGTGTTTTGAGCATAACCTGCATTAAACCAATCAGAGTCTCATCTCCCATTCCCTTTAAGAGTCAGATGCATCGCGCCATGGCGCATTTGCTGTTTACATGGCGGACTTTGTAAGTGGAAAAACTGAACGAGCGAGAAAACAGTTAAACAGAGCATCTGCAGCGCGAGGATGAAGAACCAGCCTCCTCCATTCAGCCTCTTTACGTTCTCTTTACTTTTACTCTTTACTCCTCTACTTTAGTGGATAAGGAAACAGTGTTGTACGCAGTCCACTGAAGACATCCATCGTCCTACATACTTAATTTCGTCTGTTAAGCGCAAAGATTTGTTTCAAAGCTATTTCTAAATTCAGTTCTAATTTCCAGCAAACAAATAAATGAACAATAATAACGAAGTGTGGTCACACGTCCTGTTCTTCTGCCCCATATGGTGATGCAGACGTCTCCAAAACCCCACAGGTGGACAAATCTAAACTTGTTTTTATTAAACAAATATAAATATGCAGATAATAAATAATACTGCTAATAATAATGTTATACAGATGCAGATTGTCCTGAATAAACTGAAAAAGCCCCCGGGGTGAAGAAGGCATGGAGGCAGTGGTTTTTATATGTAGTAAATAATAATTTTTGTAATTTATTTGTATTTTTTCATATGTAAAGATATTTGTGTATTGCTGTACATCCTGTGTGTATTAAGCGTTTGAACCTGCATAACTAATGCACTCTGTGCTGACCTTTAGAGCAGCTTTTAGTTGGTCAATGGCATGGTTTATTTCAGTTCCTCAAAATAGCAACGAGCCAACAATGCGCCTTAACACACCTCCTTTCTAGACCAGCACACCCACGAGTCCACAAAGTGGTGCAAATGGATTTGCTATTTAAACAATCTGGCGCAAAATGTGAAAATTACTGTTGCGCTGGTCTGAAAATAGCAACAAATCGCGCCAAACACGTCTTGCGCCTTATTGCGCCGGGTGTATGATATGGCCCACACACTCATACACTACAGCTTATTTAGTTCATCAATTCCTCTATAGCGCATGTGTTTGGACTGTGGGGGAAAGCGGAGCACACAGAGGAAACCCACACCAACACAGGGAGAACATGCAAACTCTACACAGAAATGCCAACTGACCCAGCCGGGACTCGAACAAGCAACCTTCTTGCTGTGAGGCCACAGTGCTAACCACTGAGCCACTGTGCCGCCCTGTTTAACAATATTTGAACCCAAAGTACCCAAAAGTACCCAAAGAGTGATTTACATTTCTAAACTTCTGTTATTTTCAGGTCAGTAATCTGAAATTGCAGAGAGTTATTTATTCTGTTCTCATCGAGCAGTGTTTGTTTGACCATGAAGCAGATCACCTCTGAACTGAAACACCTATAGGTAATTTCACACATGCTCATGCTGCTCAGTCTTCCTGCTTAAAGGCCTTGAACTCCATTGCAAATGTTAACCAGTCATACCAGTCATAGTGGTTTTCTCATATGCTACTGTAAGGGTTTTGGTTTTGTAGAATACAAAGTAGGGGTTTAATACTGTATAGGTGTTGTTTGATTTGCGGTTGTCTTGTGAAGTCAGATATCCTAATATGAGTAAATATCTGCATCTGACAAAATAACAGTGCCATGAACTCCTCAAGATGTCAGGTTCAGTTTTGTCTCATGTAATCTTTTTGCATTTTACTTTAAAGCTCCCACACGATTACACACACACACGTGCATATTTGCTGAATAAATCAAATAAAAAACAAATGTTACTTGTTATATAGACAATGTTGTATAAAATAGTGTGTGTGTCACTGTTTGTGTGTCTGTGTGTCTTTATGTATGTGTGTCTCAGTGTGTGTGTGTGTGTGTGTGTGTCTCTCTCTCTCTCTCTCTGTGTGTGTGTGTCTGTGAGAGTGTGTATGTGTGTCTCTCAGAGTGTGTGTGCGCGCGCACGTGTTTGTGTCTGTCAGAGTGTGTGTGTCTGTGTGTCTCTGAGAGTGTCTGTATGTATCTCTCCCTCTGAGTGCGTCTGAAAGTGTGTGTGTGTGTGTGTGTGTGTGTGTGTGTGTGTGTGTGTGTGTGTGTGTGTGTGTGTGTGTGTGTGTGTGTGTGTGTGTGTGTGTGTGTGTGGGTCTCTCTGAGTGTCTCTGTGTATCTCTCTCCCTCTGAGTGAGTGTGTCTGTCGGAGTGTGTGTTTTTGTCAGAGTGTGCGTGTGCGTCTCTCTGAGAGAGAGAGAGAGAGAGAGTACGTGTGTGTGTGTTTTAGAGGTAAAACTCTTCTCCACTTGTTGCTGAAGTTGCGCGTCTCGGCTCCATGATGCTCTTTCCCTCTCCGAGCTCTGCCGATGTCTGACGCGGGTGCGGGTCTCCGCGTTTCCTCTTCCTCCTCCTCCTCTTCCTCCTCTCCATCTCCCGCTCCGGCCGGTCAGACTCCCCTCCTGCAGCCGCCGAGACCCCTGCAGCGCCGGGCATCTGCGCCTCCTCCACACACCGACTCACGTCCGGGCTCCGCGTCTCCCCGCGCGCCGCTTGAGCGAATCGGGCGATGCCGCGGCGCGTCTCTCCAGCAGCGCAGACAGCGGTGGAGCTCCGCGCACACAGCCGGAGATGAGGCGCTCTGCCCGTGGGAGCAGCTGATCCAGACCCCGCACCGCCGCGCTCCAGCCCCCGCGTGAGTCTAATGCACTTTATTACACATTTACATAATTTACCGTGTTCATGAAATCCGGAAATGTTAAATATTTGTCAGTAAACCTAAAACTGTGCTTCATAGCCAATCATTCAATTAACCTATTCAGGTCAAAAGTGTCATTTAAAATCTAACCGAGCGAACTTACTTAAAACAGTTGGGTTAATAATAATATTTTGGCACCGACCTGCTGTTGGGTTATTTTTAGCCCAATACATTGGGTCGTAAAGGTTAACCCAACAAATTGGGTTACAAAAATGTCTAAAATCGGCTTTTAAAAGCATTTTATTTCACTTTTATATTGTATAGCTATAGAATAAACTAATAATTGTAAACTGAATATACTATATGTAGAATAAACTTAATATTTGAGGGACTTATAAAACCTATCAAATATCAAAGTTTTATATGCAGTTAATCAATTGTGTAATTGCTTTATTTTTTAAATGTGTATAATAGTGACTATTATTAGTTCATTATTAATGTGACTGTAGTTAAACATTTGTCTATTAATAAATATATATTTTTACATTATTCCATTGGAGCACGCCGGGTTTTTTTTTTTTCCAGTTTAATCTGATATTCAATTGGGTTTTGTGATAATTATACGAATTGTGTGACTGATCATTTCGCTAGGATTACTGGTTTTGACTGAAAGCTTAAATTAGTTTCCATTCAGACCGATTTGCGCATGCGCCGATCGTGTTCCCGTCAGGTTGAGTTAGTGCGAAGAAGAAAAGAAGGCCCGAATCTCCACAGTAAGTCTTTAAATATTGATGTCTGACCGCTTGCTGTGATTTATTTATCGCATTGATGTTTAACTGATCATTTCCGAGCGTGTGTGTGTGTGCTGGGTTCAAAGAAAGAAAGAGAGAGACCTGGGAAAAGTATAGTTTTGGTTGTGGTCCCAAGACACTGCCTGCAGGTGAAAACAATAATAACCTGTCAGAATATTCCAGACGAGCTGCTGCTGCCTGTGTTTTGATCTGCTCCGCTCCAGTGGTAATGATACTGCAGGCAGAATCAGATCTTCAGGCAGTCGTGGCCTGGTGGTTAGAGTGTTGGACTCGTGATCCGAAGGTTGCTGGTTCGATACTCGGTACCAGCGGGAATTGGGGGTGGGGGGAGTGAATGACCAGCACTCTCCACCACCCTCAATACCACGACTGAGGTGAGTCCCTTGAGCAAGGCACCGTTCCCCCCAACTGCTCCCCGGGCGCCGCAGCATGGCTGCCCACTGCTCCGGGTGTGTGTTCACGGTATGTGTGTGTTCACTAACTGTGTGTGTGCACTTGGATGGGTTAAAATGCAGAGCACAAATTCCAAGTATGGGACACCATACTTGGCCACACTACACATCACTTCACTTCACTTCACTTAATCTCCATGTCAATCTCCAGATGAGACTCCAACACGACTGGAGTGATTTTCCCAAAAGCGCTTCATCCAAATATGAAGATTCTGTCATCATTCTCTCGCCTCGACTTTCTTCTGTTGAACTCAGAAGAAGAAATTGGAAAATGTTCCTGCTGATGTTTGTGTTATTGGCCATGAAAGCATAAAGTAAAGGTTTTTTTTGCAGTAAGCAATTCTTTACATTACAAATGTCATTTACTGTTTAGTGGAGCAACATGAGGGTGATTTATATTCATTTATTTATGTATTTATTATTATTATTATTCATTAATTCATTTTCTTTTCGGCTTAGTCCCTTTATTAATCTGGTGTCGCCACAGCGGAATGAACCGCCAACTTATCCAGCATATGTTTTACACAGCGGATGCCCTTCCAGCCGCAACCCATCACTGGGAAACACCCATACACACTCATTCACACACATACACTACGGACAATTTCATTCATTCATTCATTTTCTTTTCGGCTTAGTCTCTTTATTAATCTGGGGTCGCCATAGCAGGATGAACCGCCAACTTATCCAGCATATGTTTTACGCAGCGGATGCCCTTCCAGCTGCAACCCATCACTGGGAAACATTCATACACACTCATTCACACACATACACTACGGACAATTTAGCTTACCCAATTCCCCTATAGCGCATGTCTTTGGACTTGGGAAACCGGAGCACCCGGAGGAAACATGCAAACTCCACATAGAAATGCCAACTGAACCAGCGACCTTCTTGCTGTGAGGTGATAATGCTGCCCACTGCGCCACCGTGACGCCCAAACAGAGAATCTTAAAGCACAATAGAAGTGTGTTTGGCTAGAAAAAGGCACTTGTGTGTACTGTGTGTGTATTAGTTTGGAGAGAATCATGCGTCCTCCGTGCAGCTTAATGGAGTTTTCTAAGTGCATTAACAATAACATGCATTTTATATTTGTTTGAATGAGAAATGTCCATCTACAAACTCAGTAAAAACCATGATCTAAGGAAATTACAGTAAAGCATTGCTAAAAATAGTTCAGTCTTTTTACAAAATGGACTATATAATCAGATTTTTATGTATGTCGGTAATGTATTTCGATGCTTAGTGTACTGTACTGTGATGTTAGATGGTGACTCTAGTGTGCTTCACTATGTAGTGCACTATATAGGGAGTTCCAAATTAGGTGCCAGGTCAGTTAGAAGGGAGATTTCTGTGTTTTTGTTTAATATAAAGCGTTCACATTTTTAGTTATTTGACATAAATTTGTGTATATATATATATAAATTTGTTGCATTCATTTTTTCATAATATTATTATTGTTAATTGTTTATTTATTCATATGCTTTTTATATTTACATTTTGGGTTTTACTTTTTTGCTTTTCTTTTTTGTTTTTACAAAATTTGTTGCATACATTTTTTGTATAATTTTATTATTATTGCTATTATTATTATTATTATTATTATTATTATTATTATTTTAATTAATTATTCATTCATTCATTCATTCATTTTCTTTTCGGCTTAGTCCCTTTATTAATCAGGGGTCACCACAGCGGAATGAACCACCAACTTATCCAGCATATGTTTTATGCAGCGGATGCCCTTCCAGCTGCAACCCATCACTGGGAAACATCCATACACACTCATTCACACACATACACTACGGACAATTTAGCTTACCCAATTCCCCTATAGCACATGTGTTTGGACTGTGGGGGAAACCGGAGCACCCGGAGGAAACCCACGCGAACACGGGGAGAACATGCAAACTCCACACAGAAATGCCAACTGACCCAGCCGAGGCTCGAACCAGCGACCTTCTTGCTGTGAGGCGATTGTGCTACCCACTGCGCCACCGTGCTGCCCTTTAATTAATTAACTTATTTGATTATTCATATGCTTTTTATATTTATTTTTTTTTTCTTTTACTTTTTTTGTTTTTTCTTTTTTACAAAATGTTGCATGCGTTTTTTTGTATTATTTTTTATTATTATTATTATTTATTAATTTATTTATATCCTTTTTATGTTTACATTTTTGGTTTACTTTTTCTTTTTTTTTACAATATTTGTTGCATGCATTTTTTTGTATAGTTTTATTATTATTATTATTATTATTATTATTTGAATTAATTAATTTGTTTTTTATATTTACATTTTTTGTTTTACTTTTCTTTTTTCTTTGCTTTTTAAAAAAGTTTTTACAAAATTTGTTGCATGCATTTTTTGAATAATAATAATAATAATAATAATAATAATATTATTATTATTATTATTATATTTATTCATTTATTTATTTATATGCTTCTTGCATTTACATTTATTTTTTTTCTATTTATTTAAATTTATTTATTTATTATTATTATTTTTTTTTACAAAAAATGTTAAAAAAATTTGTATGTTGCAGCTTGTGCAATTATAAAATGAATAGTTTTAGATTTTCCATTAAACCCCCTGGTCATGCCCTGGACACATAGTTGTCCTAATTATTATTATTTTTTTAGGTTTTCGGCTTGAAATTGTCTCCGAATATAAAATATCGACAGAACCTCCACCATTTCAAAGCGTTTGTAAAGAGGGTCATCACTTCTTTTATGTCAGTCTTTCCGCTCTGTTTCATCTGTCTCACTTCTCTGCCTTGTAGTCTTCCTCGCTCATTGTGATTCCAGCTGGTCCTTTCATTCTTTGTGCTGATGAGGAGCAAAAACTCCATCTCCATTCTGATGCAGAGAGAGAGAGAGTGAGCTGATGTATAGTACAGTAGGATGAAAGGATTGCCTGAGTTTGCAATGCATATTATTCTTTAATGTGTGTGTCCATCCTGATAATCAGCTTCATATTTTCACCATACGGGTATGCTCATAATTCATTCCCTGTTTAAACTTCACTCATATTAATCCTAAGCCGGCAGGATCAGACTCGTGCAATCATTAAAACACTTGGCTGTCATTTTTCTGAACGCTGAAGAAGTACTTTGCTTTTGCTTCAGTCCATGGAAGTTTGACTTCCTAAAGGTGTTTTCAGAACATTGATTTGTTTATTGCAGGTTCAGATTTGACAATAGATGGCGATTTTGACATAGTCGATTAAAAGCACGTTGACATTGGATGTTGGACTGCGAGAATCACTGCTACTTAAAAATAAATATGATTACAACACTGCATTTTTAAACCTATTCTGTACATACAGTAGCTAACTTACTGGAGCAAGAATCTAAATTCTTTTACACATCACACAATACACAATAAACTTCATAGTTTTTATCAGTTTCTTTTCTAAACTGAAGCAATGTCCGATGTTGCCAACTAATGAGTAAATAAAAAAAATGAAAGTGCACGAGCTGCACATACAAAGTAAAAACCGATGTATATTTGGGGCTTTGTGCAACAGGACAGACTGCTCACGGTTTGTTTTGTTACAGTTTTAGGGTCCAAAACTATGGTTTGTTATATGATATGTTGAGTTAAAAAAACCGCACGTTTATATATATATATAAACGTGCGTTTTTTTTACTGTTTGGACTGTGGGGGAAACCGGAGCACCCGGAGGAAACCCACGCCAAGGGGCTTGGAAGGGCTTGGAAGGGCATCCGCTGCGTAAAACATATGCTGGATAAGTTGGTGGTTCATTCCGCTGTGGCGACCCCTGATTAATAAAGGGACTAAGCTGAAAAGAAAATGAATGTATAAATTAAAGGTTAAACATTATACTGAGTATCCCTAGGCTTGAAGTTTGCATGTTCTCCCCGTGTTGGCGTGGGTTTCCTCCACGTGCTCTGGTTTCCCCCACAGTCCAAACACATGCGCTATAGGGGAATTGGATGAACTAAATTGGCCGTGTATGAGTGTGTGTGTGTGAATGAGTGTGTATGGGTGTTTCCCAGTACTGGGTAGCAGCTGGAAGGGCATCCACTGTGTAAAACATATGCTGGAATAGTTGGTGGTTCATTCCGCTGTGGCGACTCATTAATGAAGGAATGAATGGATGTCACTCATGCAATATGCGCATACTATTCTGATTATGTACATTTGCATCATGCTCACTGTGGACCTTCATGTACTTCATGAATCAAATCAAAGAATCAAATGCTTTAAGCCAGGGGTGGTGGGCAAACTCGATCCTGGAGGGCCGGTGTCCTGCACAGTTTAGCTCCAACACTAATCAAACACACCTGAACATGCTAATCAGTGTCTTCAAGATCACTAGAATTCCATAAGCAGGTGTGTTTGATTAGAGTTGGAGCTAAACTGTGCAGGACATCGGCCCTCCAGGATCGAGTTTGCCCACCCCTGCTTTAAGCAATGCTTACAGTTTCCCATGAACATGTAGTTTGTACAACAGCAAGCGAAAGACAGAAATACAGTATCTAGAGGATCTTGGTGACCTCACACACACACATACAGCATGTCTCTCTCTGCAGCCTGTCCCCTTGGGGAACTCGCACAGTTTGAATGGGTTCCATTTTCACCTTCTTCGTTCTGTGTTTGATGTCCCGGAGCGCTGTGTAATCATCTTTCTCATGTATTTTTATCACTTCACCCTTTTATTCGTCTCCGAGGAGCACAGTATCAGGTAACTGTGGCCCACCTCACTGAGGGAAGGCCAAAATATCACAGCCAAGCCACGTTGTTTTATACTTTCAAAAGAAATCGCGAGTGGTTGCTGTGGAGCTGGAGTGATGTGAGGTTAAGGGTGTGTGATGTTTATCATCTAGCATAAAATTGCTTTTTTTTTTGTTTAATGTGAACTGATATTATTGTTGTGATAATGAATGTTGTGGTTTGCGAAAAAAATAAGACAAATCTTGTTTTGACAGTCCAAAAAGCAGTTTTAACTGTTTGGTTGCCTTAGGATAGTTGCATGGTTCGCATGAAGGTGCATTATTTAGAATAGAAGATTAGTGGTTGAACCAGGTATTGCAGTCCAAATTCAAAATATTGGAGAGGTTTTTTTTTCGCCTGACCCTTTCTCCGCCAACTACCCAGCAGGCACACATCATAAGACGTTAATATTAGGTTAGAGTTAGGTTGTGATGTCAGGTGACCAAAATTCAATGTCTAGCCAGCGTCTAAGGACAACATTATTTTGATGTCCAATAATGATGTTGATATTTGGTTGGTTTTAGGTTGTGTTAGAAAGTGACCAAAATCCAACATCGAGCCAACATCTTAAACCAACGTCATATTGACGTCAAATACAGACATTTATTCATCAGGTATGGCAACCAAAATCCAACGTATAGACATCATAGTAGTAATGTCCTCACAACGTCAAGCTGTAACATCATTAGACGTTGATATTTGGTTGATTTTAGGTTGTGTTGGAAAGTGATCAAAATCCAACGTGGAGCCAACATCTTTAACCAACGTCATATTGACGTCAAATACAGACATTTATTTGTCAGGTATGGCAACTAAAATCCAACGTCTGATAGACGTCATAGTGGTAACATCTACACAACGTCAAGCTATAACATCATTAGACGTTGACATTTGGTTGATTTTAGGTTGTGTTGGAAAGTCCAACGTCGAGCCAACATCTTAAACCAACGTCATATTAACGTCAAATACTGACATTTATTCGTCAGGTATGGCAACCAAAATCCAACTGATAGACATCATATTGGTAACGTCCACACAACGTCAAGCTATAACATCATTAGACGTTGATATTTGGTTGATTTTAGGTTGGACATTGAACATTGACGTCGGCCTGACGTTGGGTTCTGATGTCAACCCGATTTTCATTTCCAAACAAAATGCAACCTCTCCACGATGTTGGGGTACAATGTCAATCTGACATCATGTCGATGTCCTGTGCCTGCTGGGTAGATATAGACTCCGGTTGCCAGATTGATATCACCTACAGATGGCGAGCATGTGTGACGATCGAGCATTTCACTGTAAGCTGCTCAGCTAATGTTTACTTTTGTGAAATTTGTGTTATATGCTTATATTAAAAACACCATGGGTATGTCCATTTTGTGTTTTAAGTGTGAATCTGCGTTTTAATTTGGAGGCTACTGCTGTTCCCTTGCTAAGGTGTTCAGGATGTTTACTAGACTGTTGCTAGGGTGTTCATAACTGTTACTAGAGCATTGCTAGGGTGTTCATAGATGTTACTAGAGCATTGCTAGGTTGTTCAGCATGTTTACTAAACCATTGCTAAGGTGTTCATGGCTTTTACTAGAGCAATGCTTTGGTGTTCAGGATGTTTACTAGATCGTTGCTAGGGTGTTCATGGCTGTTATTAGAGCGTTGCTATGGTGTTCAGGGAGGTTACTGGAGCATTGCTAGGGTGTTCATGATGTTTACTAGACCATTGCTATAGTGTCCATGACTGTTACTAGAGAGTTGCTAGGGTGTTCTGGGAGGTTACTAGACCGTTGCTAGGGTGGTCATGACTAGAGAGTTGCTAGGGTGTTCTGGGAGGTTACTAGACCGTTGCTAGGGTGGTCATGACTAGAGAGTTGCTAGGGTGTTCAGGGAGGTTACTAGAGCATTGCTATGATGTTCATGACTGTTACTAGACTGTTGCTAGAGTGTTTCCGGTTGCTTACTACACCGTTTCTAGGGTGTTTAGGGAGATTACTAGAGCATTGCTAGCATGTTCAGGATGTTTACTAGAACATTGCTAGGGCGTTCATGACTGTTACTAGAGTGTTTGTAGGTGTTCAGGGAGGTTACTAGAGCATTGCTAGCGTGTTCAGGATGTTTACTAGACCGTTGCTAGGGTGTTCATGGTTAATAGAACGGTGGTTAATAATCTGTAAATGTATACGATTGAGCATTGCCGGGGTGTTCAGTGAGGTTACTAGAGCATTGCTAGGATAAGCATAAAGTTAGGCTACTTTTTTGCTATAGTAGTGAAGTTGTGGGCATAGTGATCTGCAAATGTATACGATTGAGCTGTTATAATGTTTACAGATGGTACTGTTTTTCTTCATGAAAATAAATGTACATCTGGGTCCTAACTCACACTCCTGCTACCCTTAACTTGAACTGCTGTCAATTGTGCATTTCCAATACACAACAGCAGGTGTTGATGCCTTAATCTGTAGAATTTAGTAAGTGTTGAGCCTTGTTCGTTTTCTTTACGTCTTTGCAAGAATTGTGTAGATCTAGGACTGTCTCTTTACATTATATTCCACAATCTTCTCAATTATAATTAAATAAAAGTACATTGTTATTCAGTTGTGTCGTAGGCACAGAAACAGTCCATTACTTTATATGGAAGCTCGTTTCTAATTAAAAAAGAGAGAAATTTTCTCTGCCAACCCAGGCTGGTTGCAGGTCCCCGTCTGGCCACCTCTATGAAATCAGGCTGGGTGCCAGGGCATGTCCAGGGCATTTTAGGAGTGGATGCCAGGGTGTTGCTAGGGCATTCTCAGATGGTTGCTATGGTGTCTCACACTCTCCTCAAAAGCATGCAATTTGAGGAGTTATTCACCAATACTGGCATTAGTGATGACATGCACTGAACTTCAATTCTTGCTGTAGTTTTTATCGTAGATATAACAGTAATAGTTCTGCTTGATTTAACAAACAGCACTAATTAAAGCGAATATGCTGTGTGTAGCTGCTGAAGTCCAGACTCTCTGCTTCACACTCTCTCTGGGTTTATATGTGTGTGTATTTGCATAAAAGCAGTGATTTTGTTTGTAGTGGGTCGTGACTCTTGTTATTTGCAGTTCGAGAGCTGCACAGAGTGTGTATCAGAGGAAATATCGATCTGATCTGCTCGCTGCACATGTATGTTTCGTGTGTGTGTGTGTGTGTGTATTATATTTTATAAGCAGTTGCATCTGTGAAACTGGAGTAAATGGATTTTCTCCTGAGGTGCTTTTATACGTGTGCAATTTCAGGTAAAATTCTGATCAAGTTGGATAAAATGTATTACATGTGTAAGCAAGTACTGTCAAAATATCCTGCCAATTTTTAAAAATAATATACAGTATTCATCCTTCACTGTTTTATGTTAGAAAAAACAGCCCAAATTGAAAATTGACTCATTTACTCATCCTCTAGTGGTTACAAACCTTTATGATTGTCTTTTTTTCTGTTGAGCACAAAAGAAGATATTTTGAAGCATGTTGGAAACCAATAACCATTGACTTTCATAGTCGGAAAAACAAATACTATGGAAGTCAATGGTTACAGGTTTCTGGCTTTTTCCAAAATAGCTTCTTTTGTGTTTAATAGAATAAATAAACTCAGAATTTGTTACAAGTTAAGGGAGAGTAAATGAGGACAGAATTTAAATGTTTGGATGTACTATCCCTTTAAGAAGTGTGAGATCTGCAGTACTGCAACCTCAAATATATCTCTGATGTAATCAATCATTGGTCCAATCAGAGTTCAGATTGTCTCGTGTGGTGCAAAAGGCTAATTTAGTCACTTCTAAAAGCAGCGCTCTGATTGGCTGTTTCAGACTGTCGGTTTATTGACAAACAGTTATGGATTGAACGTGGTGCTGAGCAGATCAGACGGGTTGAATTAAAAACAATCATTTAAATTCAATTTGTGTCGTTTTCCCAGTGTTGCTTTATTTTCATTACTGTCGTGCTTTTAAATGTTTTCATTTTTTACTTTGTTTTTATTGTTTCACTAATATGTATGGTTTTTGTGTTTTGTTTTGTTTTCAGATACCAACAGTTTACCAACAGATGTTTCAGTTTTAGTTAATAACACTAAAATATTACATGACAAAAACAGTATAATATAAGCAGCTTCTAATGGTAAAGATTAATGTATTTTTTATAATCACTGCAGAAACACTTTGATTGACATTCTCCCTTTGTACGTGTCATCAGAGTGGGAAAGCCCCGCCCACTAATGACTATCTCTCCCTCATTAGCATATGGCGTTAGTCCTGTTTTAAATCTGCCACTATGCTGACACACAGGCATTTGAAGCTCCGCCCTCTTTTGAAAATAGCACAATCTCATTTGAATTTAAAGCGACAGTCACCAAAACACCACAATTAGGATCAAAGCCTAAAAGGGTCAGTTTCAAAAGTTCTAAAACATTATCTGTGTGGTATTTTGAGCTGAAACTTCACTACACACTCTAGGGACATCATAGTAGAAGTCTGCATGGGACTGATTTTTTTTTGTCCTGCTCCCGCTAGGTTTTATTCCGCACCCGACCGCCCCCACTGTATATTCAGGCTTTGTTCACCCGCTGCCCGCTTAGAATAATTTTCTACCCGACCGTTCCCGCTAAATTTAGATCTGGTTTCCAAACTCTCACATTTAAATTGGGTACTACCAAAAGAGAGAGAGAACAGATAAAACTGTAGGTTGCGCAAGGATTGCAGGCTAAATGTTAGTTTTGTTTGCCCCTTTGTGATGAGACATGAATGCCGTCTTAAACCTGAGGTTCCTGTCTTCTGAAGCTGGTCGCACACTGGATGCGCTGCTCAGCTCCGCACATATGACAGTTGGAAGTAACATTCGCCGGATGCACACATTCGCATGTTTTAGGGTAAGTTTTTCGCAAGGGTAAAACTTTGAGGTATTATCACATCGCGCAAAGGGTAATTTTTTTTTTTTCATTTGTGTCCATGACGCATGAAAAAGACTCCCATACATCAGACTTGCCTGATGTGGGTTTCCTAACAGTAAACTGACCGTTTTCTAATGCAAGCTGAACGTCCTTAAAGGACAGCGCATCTTCACTTTGCTCTGCCATGGTAAAGCCCGCTCTGAGGACTGTTATGCAGATGATGTGCGCACAGACTGTGTGAATAAAAAGCACTTGCAGAAAGCACTGTTCATGCGTTCATCGTGTGTAACAGTCGTGAGCACTGGCTGTACCGATGCTCAACAAGAATGAGGAAATCACAGATATATTGTTCCGAAATAACGTCGGGACTCGGGAGCGCTATATCGTTAGCCCGCCCACTCCCGTTCAAATTACACTAGAGTTATTGACCGCTACAGCGTTTTATTTTGGAAATTTATGCAGACCTCTGCATCATAGACTTATTTTACATTTGGTAAAAATATGTCCCCTTTAATAAATATGATTTTTTGCTGATCTAATATGGATTGTGAATGTCATGTTTACTAATAGTTGTGTTTTCTCAGGTCAGAGGTCATGCATCGCAGACACACCACCCTGCGAGAGAAGGGTCGCCGGCAGGCCGTCCGCGGCCCGGCGTACATGTTCAATGAGCGCGGCACCAGTTTAACAGCGGAGGAGGAGCGGTTTCTGGATGCAGCCGAGTACGGGAACATCCCTGTGGTCCGCAAGATGCTAGACGAGTCCAAAACGCTCAACTTTAACTGCGTGGACTATATGGGCCAAAACACGCTGCAGCTAGCAGTCGGAAACGAGCATCTGGAGGTCACGGAGCTTTTGCTGAAAAAAGATGGGATGGCGCGCATAGGTGACGCTCTACTTTTAGCCATCAGCAAAGGGTACGTGCGAATCGTGGAGGCCATTTTGGCTCATCCGGCGTTCGCAGGAGGATTAAGACTGACTTTGAGTCCACTAGAGCAAGAATTGAGAGACGATGACTTTTATGCCTACGATGAAGACGGGACGAGATTTTCCCACGACGTGACGCCGGTGATTCTGGCCGCTCACTGTCAGGAGTACGAGATTGTGCATATTTTGCTAATGAAGGGTGCTAGGATTGAGCGGCCACATGATTATTTCTGTAAATGCATGGAGTGCATGGAGAAACAGAGACGGGACTCTTTTAGTCACTCCAGATCCCGAATGAATGCTTATAAAGGACTTGCTAGCGCCGCCTATCTGTCACTGTCCAGTGAAGATCCTGTGCTGACGGCTCTGGAGCTCAGCAATGAACTCGCAAGACTCGCTAACATTGAGACAGAGTTTAAGGTAAGAAATTAGATTTTTGTTCTGGGATGGGGGGAGTTCTGGTTCACTTTTATTAGTACGCAAGGGTAGATTGGGTTTGCAGTGTTACAAGTTGTCACCTCTAACATTTAACAAACATTAAACAACATACATGACAAAACAAGAATGCTCCAAAATAGGGCTGAAACAGAATCGAATTGCTCGATTTAATTGATTACAAAAAAAGATTTTAGTTTAAAAAATAAACACATTTAACGCATCACTTCCTGTCTGTATAACCTTTATTTAATGCGCTTGTTTTTTTTTGTTTGTTTTTTTATTTAGGCAATATGTAGCTTGTTTTTTATTTTAACCTGTAATTATATTATTTATGTAATTTTTGGTGAAATAAAAAATTCCATTGTCTTATTTCAGTAAATTCGGTATACACTCACCGGCCACTTTATTAGGTACACCTTACTAGTACCAGGTTGGACCCCCTTTTGCTTTCAGAACTGCCTTAATCCTTCGTGCCATAGCATCTGAATGTGGCAGCAGAAATCGAGACTCCTCAGACCAGGCAACGTTTCTCCAATCTTCTATTGTCCAGTTTTGGTGAGCCTGTGCGAATTATAGCCTCAGTTTCCTGTTCTTAGCTGACAGGAGTGGCACCCGGTGTGGTCTTCTGCTGCTGTAGCCCATCCGCCTCAAGGTTGGACGTGTTGTGCGTTCAGATACGCTCTTCTGCAGACCTCGGTTGTAACGTGTGGTTATTTGAGTTACTGTTGCCTTTCTATCAGCTGGAACCAGTCTGGTCATTCTCCTCTGACCTCTGGCATCAACAAGGCATTTGCACCCACAGAACTGCCGCTCACTGGATATTTTCTCTTTTTCGGACCATTCTCTGTAAACCCTAGAGATGGTTGGGCGTGAAAATCCCAGTAGATCAGCAGTTTCTGAAATACTCAGACCAGCCCGTCTGGCACCAACAACCATGCCACGTTCAAAGTCACTTAAATCACCTTTCTGATGCTCGCTTTGAACTGCAGCAGATCGTCTTGACCATGTCTACATGCCTAAATGAATTGAGTTGCTGCCATCTGATTGGTGTACCTAACAGACAAATATGGAAAATAATTGATAGCTGTTGGCGCCAATAGCCTAGTGGTTAGTGCGTCGACGCTTAGCACCACGGCGACCCGAGTTTGATTCCTGGCTTGAGGTCCTTTGCCGATCCTTCCCCTATCTCTGCTCCCCACACTTTCCTGTCTGTAAAATCTCTACTGTGCTACCCAATAAAGGTGAAAACCCCTAAAATAAATAAATAAAAATAATAGATAGCTGCATCCCTACTCCAAAGTTTTAAAAAGTGTCTGTAATTCCCAGCAAAAACAAATAATAATAATAATAATGTTCTGAAGACCAGTCCTTAATTAACTGAATGATCAGAAGTGTGCACATATACACTTCATTAAACAGGTACACATAGACATCACCTATATGCTATTAAACTGCAGGTTAACTATGTTTATATATAATAACTTATATTTGATTGTAACTTTAAACTTAATTTGATTGTAATGCAATAATGTGCACCTTTTCTAAAGCTGCTTTGAAGCAGTCATTATTGTGAAAAGTGCTATACAAATAAACTTGAATTGAATTGATCGCTGCTGGCACAAAACTATTTCTATACCGCATATCGTTCTACAATACGAAATTAAAAAGCTACATCTCTAATTGGCAGAAGTTCAAATTCCTTGGTCAAATGATGGGATTCATTCTTATATTTTATTAAACTAAACATGGTATAATAAATGATGTGAGGTATTTTGAGATGAAACTGTACAGACACATTTTGGAGCCTATATATATATATACAGTAGTCAACATTTGAAGAGGATCAAAAATTCATTCATTCATTTTCCTTCAACTTAGTCCCTTATTAATCAGGAGTCGCCACAGCAGAATGAACCACCAACTATTCCAGCATATGTTTTACGCAGCGGATGCCCTTCCAGCCGCAACCCAGCACTGGAAAACACCCATACACTCTCGCATTCACACACACTTACACTACGGCTAATTTCGTTTATTCAATTCCCCTATAGTGCATGTGTTTGGACTGTGGGGGAAACCGGAGCACCCGGAGGAAACCCACACCAACACGGGGAGAACATGCAAACTCCACACAGAAGTGCCAACTGACCCAGCCAGCACTCGAACCAGCAACCTTCTTGCTGTGAAGTCACAGTGCTAACCACTGAGCCACCGTGCCGCCCTGGATCAAAAAATGTTTTTCAAAAGTTTCCTAAGACAAGAATGGATGATGTATAATAGTTTTAGGCCAACTTTGATAAAAGGCTTTGATTCACTTCAAATGTTGACTACTGTAGTGCTGTCTGATTCATTCAATTGTTAAGTTATACTTTTTTTTATGAAGCAGTAACCTCCACACAGTGTTCCCTATAATTGTGCCTGAGTCCTGCTGATGGTCAGTAGGAGTTTAGCACCAAAGCAGATTAATTACAGCAGTATTGTTGATGTGTCTGGTGGGACTGTCTCTCTTAAAGTGATATCCCAGCAGTTGAGCTCAGGACACACTGATTGTTTTGGGGATTTTCTCTTGAAGTTAGTCTGTTGTTGGTTCAGTTTTGTGTTTTGTCTTGTTTTCCTGCTGCATCACACAGCCTCTGCTGAGCTTCAGTCTGCACACACATTGCCTCCGTTCTTCTAATTATTGTCAGCTCTCATTACAATAATGTGCTGATAAACTTTAAAATTCATTTTCTGTTGAAGAAAGCAATGTGTCCAGGACCTGAGAAGCGGTTAATCAGCTCCAAACCACGTTGAGCCCAACATACACAACGTTTAGCATATATATATATATATATATATATAATTTTTTATTATTATTTGTTATTTTTATTTTTATACATTTATTATTTCTTTTTCTTTTATTTATTTTTGTATTTTTACTTATTTTTATTTTTTAATTATTATTTATTTATTTTTATTTGTTTATTTATTTTTATTTATTTATTTTATTTATTTATTTATTTTTATTTTATTTATTTTATTATGAATTTATTTTTATTAATTTATGTTTAGTTATTTTATTTATTATTATTTATTTTTATTAAAAAATATATATATATATATTTTTATTTATCACGCAACACAGATTGTCTTTAATTATAATTTTACGTGATGTGTATTTAGCACAAATCAATTCTAATTTTATTTTAAGCAAATTTTGCATCTACAAAAATGTTTATTTATTATTTTATTAAATGTTTTCATTATTACTTTATTACTTGATTTTATTATTTTAATAGGAAGTAATTTTTTATTTAACTCAGTAACTTAACTTACTTTACTAATTTAAAAAAAAACACAAGCCATCAAACTTTAAATAGACTATTTTTTGATAATCTTCTTTTTTAAATAACATTTATTTGACTTAATACATTCATCATTGCAAATATTACCATTGAAAATAATAATCATTAGTAAAATATAAAGAAGTTTATGGAGAGAAAACATGCATAATAAATGAAGAATGAAATATTAATTAGAATATTGCCACAGTCACAAAACTCTTAATGGGCTTTACTTTTCCTACTGTTGATGTTGAGGTGAAATATTAATCAAACGTGATGCACTTTTTCACCTGTTTTGACTCATTTAAACTCACACAATATGTGCTGATGTGTGTATAAATTTGATGCTCTTGTAAGTAGGAAAATTGCAAAAACACTCTTCATATACATAATGAAAAGCATTGAGAAGTGTCTTTCATCTTTCCAAACTATATTAGAGCAGCAGTGGCACTGAATCTTCAGGCAATACAATCATCTCTCACTGAATGAGAGCAAAGACGAGTGCTGTGTGTGTGTGTGAGAGAGAGAGAGAAAGGGAGAGAGTCTACCTTGTATTCCTCACATTGTGGGGATCAAATGTCCCTGCAAGTAAAGCAATACCAGTAAATGTTGACCTTTTGGGGACATTTTTTATTTTATTGGTCTCTATGAGGTATGTTTGAGGTATTATTCATTCATTTTCCTTCAACGTAGTCCCTTTATTCATTAGGGGTCGCCACAGCGGAATGAACCAACAACTATTCCAGCATATGTTTTACACAGCGGATGCTCTTCCAGCCGCAACCCAGTACTGGGAAACACCCATACACACTCACACACTACGGCCAATTTAGTTAATCAATTCCCCTATAGCGCATGTGTATGGACGCCAACACGGGGAGAAAATGCAAACTCCTCACAGAAATGCCAACTGACCCAGCCGGCACTCGAACCAGCGATCTTCTTGCTGTGAGGCCACAGTGCTAACCACTGAGCCACCGTGTTGCCCTTACAGGTTTTTAGCTTTCTACAAAATATCTTCTTTACTGAATTTCATGCACTCCGTGTCATATCTTCACAACCCTAGAAGGTAGTTCCCTATAAGTAGATTGCTCTCTAATGACTGATGCAGATCTGATGTGTGTGTGTGTGTGTGTGTATGTGTTAGTCAGGGCTCAGCTGCTGATATGGACTTCCACTCCACATCTGTAAATTGAAGTGTTCTTCACACAGGAGTGTGTGCAATTAACTAAAGCCCATCTCTGCGTGAGTGTGTGTGTGTGTGTGTGTGTGTGTGTGCGTGTGTGTGTGTACACATTCAGCAAGCAGCATCTGTCTCCTAACACACACACACGCACGCACGCACGCACGCACGCACGCACGCACGCACACACACAGTGTTCGGTAATGAGTGTGAGTGTAATCCATCTGACAGCCGGATCCTGTCCCGCTCCTCAGGGATCAGGTCTGTCTGTGGCCCGGATCAATCCTCCTGCACAGCAGATATTCTCATGCAGATTCAGTTAATGTACTTCTGCTTCAATTAAACTGACTGCTTCAGTGTTTTGGGGGTTTCAGCCTCAAATGGATGATCTTTTCCGAGTACTCAAAGATAATCTTAAACATTTTTTTTCATAATAAGAGCATATTGATGTCATTTCAGGTTTGTATTAATTATCATTTAATTTAAAATGGTTTCTATTTAAATAGCTTTTTCAACATTATTATTTTATATTAATTGTATAATTAAATTATATAAAGTATGTGTAACAGTGAGTCGGGGAACAACGGAGTTAAGGATCCAAGTGAAGATTTATTAAGAGAATCGTCTTGTAAGCAATGGTCGAAATAGGAGCATACTGTACAGAGTAATCCAAAGCATGGTCAAAAAACAGGCGAATGGTCGGTAACTTACAGGCGGCAAACAAAGAAACAAAGCAAAGGTCAAACACGGCAAGGCAAAACACGTCATAATGCTCACTAAACAGTATAACAAAACAATAACGATGTGTCTGCGTGTGCTGACTTTATAGTCCTTGAAATCAGTCTATAATGATCTTCCGGCTGTGTGTGTGTAATCAGTGGGAATCAGGAACTGGTGTGTGCGAGGTGCATGCTGGGAGTTGTAGTTCGTTAACATGGCGTGTGTGGTTTTCTAGTGATCAGCAGCCACTAGATCGCTGGTGATCGGAACATGCAAAAAAATAAATAAATATAAATTCATTCATTTTCTTTTCGGCTTAGTCCCTTTATTCATCAGGGGTC
>CAIGQV010002084.1:273733-304977 GCA_903798115.1 Danio jaintianensis | reverse complement strand
ATCCACACCAGCAAGTCCACTCTCGAATGGCTGAAGAAAAACAAAATGAAGACTTTGGATTGGCCTAGTCAAAGTCCTGACCTGAATTCTGAAATTGAGATGCTGTGACATGACCTTAAAAAAGATGTTTCATGTTTAAAAAACCCTTCAATATGACTGAATTACAACAATTCTGCATTGAATGAGATGAGTGGGCCAAAATTAGCGTGTTTCTAATTCAAAACAACAGAATCCAGGCAAAGTACCAGATAACCCAAATAATGGAAACAAGAGTTTAAAAACATAAGAGGAACAGAGGAGAAAATGTACTATTCACATCGGCCAACACCAGATAAAAAATATATAAACATGAGTAAATATTAATTACACATATAGTTTTAGCTCTGAATGGGACTGATCTTAAAGTGTTGGTTCTTCCTTGAGGGAAATCTCTGAAATCATCGTCCTCTGCAGCCATCGGTGTGTTTGCACACCGTGTGTGCTGTGAACCCTCAATGACAGTCAGCAGAGCTCGACAGAACATCTGCTGTCACACACACACACACACACACTTAAAGGCTCACACACACTTACAGACACTCTCTGAAACTGAGTCTCTAGATTTTAAAACGATTCAACAATGCTTCGTTCCACTCAATTAAACGGTCGGATATTGCCTGGCAACTGTCCACTGGCTGCCAAAAGGCTTGTGAAACCATTTCCAGAGATATTCTCATAAAAGACTCTCGGGGTGAACCCGAGGGTATACTTTTATTCGTGTAAGTTCATATAAATGTATTAAGTGCTTGTTTATTCATTCAGGATATTTTCTGAAAGGAGTTTGTGATACTCTGACTTATAGGAAACAGGCCTACATGTGCATTTGAACTGTTAATAGAGTCCGTTTTCATTTTACACAATTTCTTTTGTTAATTTTTAGGCTCGCAGGTTATATGCGGTAATTAACAGTTAAAGGGACAGTTCACCCAAAACTGAAATTCTGTCATCATTTATTTACTCACCCTTTACTTCTTTCAAACCTTTATGAGTTTCTTTCTTCCGTTGAACACAAAACAAGATATTTTGAAGATAGCTGAAAAGCCAACCTGATGTCACCAAGTAAGACATGTTCCTGGATTAACATCTATGTTGATCCTGGAACAACATTCCAATCAGCCAATCAGAATTAAGGGATACATTTACCGTTTATGTGAAGTTTAGGCTTACGGTTAGGTTTATGCACTTCTACATGATTGTTATCCAACTATTATTCCTCTGATTTTGGGAATAATTTACAGTTATGGTTGGGTTTAGGGGTAGGGAATAGGTATGCATTACATCTTCGAACAAAAATGATGTTCCAGGATCAACATAGATGTTAATCCAGGATCTCATCGTACTTGGCAAAATCATGATGTGCTAGCTGAAAACCTGTATTTCATCAAAATATCTTATTTTGTGTTCAACGGAATAAGGAATAAAGATTTGGGTGCATAAATAGTGAGTACATTTTTATTTTTGGGTGAACTATCCCTTTAAGCTGCTGTACCTAATAAAGTGGCCAGTGAGTGTAGTAGTGGATATGCTGCTATTTTTATACAACTGTAAAAAGTCTTAAATCCCCTTGTGTAGATCAAAGCACACTGGAAAACTTATAATAAAAAGCCTGTGCAGTGTTGAAAGATTTGTTCGGTGTAAGGGGAGCATTTTATTATAGTTTAATTTAGCTGCATCGCATTGTTTGCTGTAACTCTGAAGCGAGAGCCGACTCATCCGTCTAGCCCAAAACCCCATAAAAAGCAGTATGTGGATGGAAACGATGGGGTCAGGCTTCTCATAAAAGGCCAGTATTTATTGAGCACGTCTGCAGCATTAAGAGCTGCTCTTAAACACTGTGTATTGTGGATGTCTGACAGGAACGACTCCATATCTCTGTCCTCTTGTAAACACACTCTGTTTTTCATCATTTTCATTTCACACGAGGACGACGTGTCCGAACATCCCAGAAGTCTTTGGGAAGGAAATAATTAAAAATCTGTCATCGTTTGCTCACGCTCAGTCAGTTTGGATTTCATGTTGGCTTTATTTATTAAAGGACACCTATGATGCAAAATCATTTTTTGTAAGCTGTTTGGACAGATCTGTGTGTAGTATAGTGTGTCCACTGTCATATTGGAGTGAAATAAACACAAGTATCGTTTTTTTTTTATTTCCTGACGTTAAAATAGGATCCAAATCCCTGCAATTTTGAGGCCCTCCACAATGTGACATGAGTGCGGTTTTCCCCGCCCACAGAATTGATTGACAGGAGCGTATTAACATGTTTCCATAGTATCATATCCACAAGGCAAGACTTGCAAAGAAACTGGGATCAGTTTCAACTCTCTGTGATCAGCTGCACCTCAAGAATGAGTTTTACAAGCTTAAATGTTTGAAAAAATGTTTGTAATAAAGAAACGACCATAAAATCGCTATGTAATTCTTAACGATAACCGCTGGATAACCACAATGTAATTTTACTCCTAAATCCCATATTCAGCAGGGTATAATAAATGATCTGATGTGTATTTTGAGCTGAAACATTCTGGAGGAAAGGAAAAGGGGTAAAATAGGAGCCAAAACAAAATTCTCAGTTATTTTATTTTAAAAAATGTTTTTCGTTTTTTTCAGGTGGGCCTATTTTAAGGTATTAATGGACTTCTGCAAATCACTCCTGTGTTCTTCAGACATCAAATTCGCAGCTTCTCCATGGAGACTCGTCTCAGCCCTTGGGGAATTTCAGTATGAAATATTCCTTTAATTTCCATTCAGCATTCGCTGTGGGTGACAGGATGATTCATCCTCCGGTGGTCTATCAGAATCCGGATGGTTTCTAGCCTGAGCCGCTCGTGGGCAGACGTGTCTTGACCCAGCGGGATCATAGAGGAAGAGGAAATCCTTTACACAGACTTTTGTCTTTGCATTTGCTCTTCCAGTATCTTCGGTCACACACTCGCCCCTTTTAAAGTACGTCACATTTCATTGAAATTTTGCAAGCAAGAAAGGTCAATTGTCTCTTGTCTGTGGTGTAGCAATGAAGGCTCACACAGAACTCGCTTTCAAACCCAGCAGTATTCTGTCGGTCAGCATGGCGAATTCATAAAACCAATTTAAAAGTTAGCGCCACAGGAAACTGAAACATAGCTTTTTTCCTCATAATTTTAAGTCAAGACTTGAGTTATGGCTTTCACATTATAAACACAAATTACAAGTTATGTTACAAGGTTATGAATGATTACAATAATTATTCATTTTAAGGAGAATGGAAAGATATGAACTCTAAGAAAAATAAGGTCAGAATTGTGAGAGAGCAAAACTAGAAAGTCACAATTCTGATAAATACAGTCAGTAAAATGTGGTGGTGCTAGTGTGATGTCTGGGGCTGTGTTGTTGCTTCAGGACCTGGAAGACTTGCTGTGATAATAATGAAATCATGAATTCTGCTGTGTATCAAATATCCTGAAGGAGAATGTCTGTTAGTAATGTCAAGCTGAAGTGAACTTCGGTTCTGCAGCAGGACAATGATCCAAAGCACACCAAAAAGTCCACTTCTGAATGGCTGAATAAAAACAAAAAGAAGACTTTGGAGTGGCCTAGTCAAAGTCCTGACCTGAATCCAATTGAGATGCTGTGGCATCAGTTCAGAATTGTCATTAAATTGCCATTAAGTCCACATTCCATTAGAAAAGGACAGTAATTGTGCCTCTTTCAATCTTAAGGGTGTAGTCACACTAGGCATGGTTGCCTTGAACTAAGCCCAGGCATAATGGTGCCCTGACTGCCCTCATTAGCACTGCATTTTACCTTCTGAGCCTGAGCACACTTGCGTCATTGATGCAACAGTTTAGTTCAAAAGTGCTCTCACTCAGTACAATGGAGATTGCTTTAGTTATATTGTTTTGTATTATTTCAAGAGTTCGCCCGCACAGATAATAGACAAAATTTTAAGGCATATTTGGCGTGCTGTCCGAGGAGAGGGCTCTGAGCTCGGAGGGAAACCCTGGCCCGTATTATTCCTATGGTCAGGAGAGAGAGAGTGAGAGGGGTCCGAGCGCGGTGTCAAGCAAGGTCTCAGAACGATCAAAAGATAATGGGGTAAGTCATATGTAACAATTTATAGGGGTTTGGTCTTGTACTGATTGGATAATGATATGATTGGTTTGTTAATGATCCTCACATGCTTCTCTTGAAATTAGTTTATAAAACTTCACTTTGAGTTGTTTGAGATGCAGTAACACATGGACGAATATTTTGCTGAACAGATTTTTGACACTCATAAATTTTCCTAAAAGTCATCTTGCTTCACGTATTAGGAGGTTTGCTGAAGATGGCAGTGAGGGGTTTACATATTGGATAAACTATGACAGTTCACATTCATTGAAAAGTAAGAATGAGTAATACATCCATATGAAACAGTCCCTTAAAACTGACATTGCAGTGTCAATGGCAGTGTCACCTGATGCCTGAACAGCTGTTTTTTGTGTGTTGTAAGCTGATGTTGCAAGGTCTAAAGATGAATGTGAACTATAAACAAGCTTTAAAAATTCATTATGCTGTCATGGACTAACGATTTGATCATTTATTATGTCCTTTTTGGAGGTTGGCAGATAAAATTCTTCTTTTGTGTGGCACTGAAAAATAACAGCTTGGGTTTGGAAGAACAGGAGGGTGAATAGATGATGACAGAAAATTCATTTTCAGTCAACTTTGTAGCTTATCTGCTGAAATATGATTAATAATATCTAATGCATCATGTATTATTTATTTGTAATCATCATTCTGTGGTAATATGTCAGAAATGAGCCAGTGGAAAGGATTTACGCCTGCAGATAGCACGTTCTTTGTCCACACGTCATCGTTTCAGTTAGGTGTAGGAGACGGCTGGTCATTAATCATGTGAGGGGCGTTTTAACACGTCTGCAGGCACTCACCTGCTCGTCTCTGTGATTCACACCTCAGGAACCAGCACCCTGCTCCTCATTAAGCTTAAATTAGATCGTGACTTTTTATTACTTTAAATATGTTTGATTTACTGAATGTGAGCTATTTCAGTCATGAATTTATATGACCTGAATATGGTAAATTCATCAATCTTGAGATATTTTCAGACTAATAATACTTCAATGAATTCCAGTCAAAGACAGATTTGAATTGAACTATATCAGACGTCTAAAAGAACTTGATGTTTTCTCTTGTTGATTCAAGGAGTGACAGATGTGTTGAGTCAGGGTTTGTCACAGCAGTTAGTCTTTGTTGGAAAAGAGACACAAAGAGAACATAGGAGAAATCAACACAAATTAACAGACCAAGTAAACTGAAATACAGAGCATTAAATACAAGAGATAGAGTAACTAAATCAAACACAGGTGAAAGTAATCAATAATTTACAATAGAAACAAACTAAAAAGTGATATATACTGTAACCACATACTGTGTGAACAGGTAATAGATACATATAACTTTACAATTGTTAAAATGTGCTCTATATGAGTGGTTCCTAACCTTTCCTAACTTGAAGATGCAGGGGGCTGCGAAGAGATGAAGGAGCCAGAAGACGGTCAGAGGTACAAATATGTCCAGTGTAGCCTGAATAATTTTGGAACACAGGGAGCATGGAGCCAAAGTGCAATCAATGGGTCAATAGACATAGTTGGAGGCATGGGCTTAGAGGTCCAGTGAAGTGCCAAGGAGCAGTGTGTAAAAAACATCCAGTGATGATGGAGTGAGGATGAAGAAGGCTTAAAGCTGAACAGAACCAGTGAAGACAAAAGGGCCAGGAGACTAAACAGAGACGACACAGCCGAAAGAGCCAGAAGACTTATTAGATCCAAAGGAGCAGAGACTGGACAGAGTCAAAGGAGTCAGGACACTGGACAGAGCTGAAATATCGAGTAGACTGAGCAAAGTTGAAAAAGGCAGGAGAGTGGGTGGAAATGATGGACTCAGGAGACTGTATGGAGCCAAAGGAGACAAGAGACTGGGAAGAGTCTGAAGAGACTGGAGAGTAGGAAGAGACGAAGAAGCCAGAAGACTGTGAGAGGGCCAAATAAGTCCAGTGTAGCCTGATGGATTTCAGACCACAGGGAGCATGGAACCAAGGTGGAACCAATGTGTCAACAGACACATTGGAGTCATGGGCTTGAAGGTCCAGGTTCAGGGATCCAAGCACTAAGGTCGAGCTGAGAACCAGGAATTCTGAGGCAGAGCCAGGAAACTGGATGGAGCCAGTGAAATGTGAGCAGCCTAGGAGCAGTGCATAATAAGGATGAAGAAGCATGGAGAGAGGAAGATGGAGCCTTAAGATTGGCAGAACTAGTAAAGACAAAAGAGCCAGGAGACTGTACAGAGTCAAAGGAGTCAGTAGACTAAGCAGAGTTGATAAAGCCAGAAGACTGGGTGTAGATGAAGGAGCCAGGAGACTGGACAGAGGAACAAGTAAGTTCAGTGTAGGCTGAGCAATTTTGGACCACAGGGAGCATGAAGCCAAGGTGGAACCAATGGGTCAACAGACATTCAGCAGACAGTTGAAGGCCCAAGTCGGAGTACAGGGATCCAAGTCTGTGTGAGGACCAGGAAACCTGAAGCAGAGCCAAGTAATATAGAGCCAATGAAATGGGAGCAGCCTTGGAGCAGTGCATAATAATTGTCCAGTGAGGATGAAGGATCTTTAAGGCTGGACAAAACAGTGAGAACAAAAGAGCCTGGAGACTGGGTGGAGATAAAGGAACCAGGAGACTGGGTAGAATTGAAGCCAGGAGATTTACAGGACCGTGAGAAACTGGAGACTGGGTGGAGAGGCATAGGAACCAGGACACTCATTGTAGATGAATAAGGCAAAAGTAGTCAAAGGAGCTAGGAGCAGAGCTCGGGGATACAAAGAAATCTGGGTGAAACAAGTGGAGAAGGCCGTGATGATGGAGTCTGGTTGCTTGGTGGGACTAATAGAGATTAAAGAGTTAGGAGGCTGAATGAACCGAATCCTGGTTTTGGATTTTGATGTTATTATGAGATTTAATATTTTCTATTCAATTAATTAAATCAGGCAGTGGTGGATTTAGGCATGGGCAATATGGCGGCATCTTGCAGGGGACAGCACAAGCAGTCAGCAGGGATTCCTTCAACACACATGACCCATTCCCCCCACCCACTCTCCATTTCCATTTATATAATATATTAAGCTAATGTACTGATATTTAAATCACTTAGAGATGGAATTAACTTATTTCACATGAACTGTTTTTTTTTTTCTTGGTCAGTTGAGTTGAATCAATGAAATAATGACTGTGGTGTTTTGGACAAATGCTATTATCTGGTACAGCGTGTAATGGTGATTCATCCAGGCGGGTGCAGGGACATGTTGTTGGATCATTAGGTATTTTGTTGTCATGTCCCAGGCGAGGTACAGCAGAGGTTGTTTTGGGACACGCTGCTGAATGCTAAACAGTCTAAATCCTGTTTCAGCTGCAGCGACACATTCACATGTCGAACTAATGATATAAAACAGAAAATAAACACGGGCCGGGCTCCAGGAGAGTGACCTAAAGGCTGCAGATCGATGCCATCTCTGCTGGCATGTGTCCAGATGTCTTGAGGAAGAGGAGAGAAAGAGGAAGAGGCAGACGAGTGTGACACTGGAAGACAAAGCTGCCCTCAGGGAGCGACACATGAATGCAGAGGCATGACTAACGCTGGCATGGACTCGCCGTTTGTGTATGTGCCCCATGCGTTGGATTAATTAATTTATTTATGCATTAAAAACTGTGCCAGCACTGCAGTCGCACCCTGGAGGAACATTGCATTGCTCAGAGCTTTCTCTTTCACCGCTTAAGAGACTTCATGAGCTTTCAGTGAGGTCTTATTGAAGCTTGGTCTCAGATGTTTCTCCTGTAAGAGAAATAAAAACACACCCAGATGAGTCAATGTACACACAGTACACACACACTGACCCTGACCTTCACTCATGAATATAGTAGTAAATTTGGAGTCATTTCATCTTCCCGAAAACTCCAGATTCACAAAACACTTCGTAAAAATACAACTTGATGGATAAGTGTTTAAAAAAAAATTGCAATTATAGTTTGTAAATAGGGCAGCACGGTGGCCTGTCGCCTCACAGCAAGAAAGTCGCTGGTTCGAGTCTCGGCTGGACCAGGAGGCGTTTCTGTGTGGAGTTTGCATGTTCTCCCCGTGTTGGCGTGGGTTTCCTCCGGGTGCTCCGGTTTCCCCCACAGTCCAAACACATGCGCTATAGGGGAATTGAATAAACTCAATTGGCCGTAGTGTATGAGTGTGTGTGTGAATGAGTGTGTATGGGTGTTTGCCAGTACTGGGTTGCAGCTAGAAGGGCATCCGCTGCGTAAAACATATGCTGGAATAGTTGGTGGTTTATTCCACTATGGCGACGTCTGATAAATGAGGGACTAAGCCGAAGGAAAATGAATGAATGAATTTGTAAATATGGCGCGAGTGCATGATCATTCACAATTAGCATAAAAAGTTATTTTATACCACCTCAAGAAAAGACACCTGAAATGACAACAAGGTGGTCAGTAGAAGAGGTCCAGACATTACGTTGTTATCTCAGGAACAGATGAAATGATGAACAATGAAGTCGATGATGTCACAGCAGTAGAGGTGACACAACTATAGCAATAATCCCACCCACTTTTAGCAGTACTAAACTGCAGTGGAAATGCAAACTGAACCGAAGACAGCCAAGATCCATACAGTACTGCGAAGAGGAAAAGCAGCTTTAGTCAAACTGAAGCTCTAAATCTAATTAAAAGTGACAGCGACACTTTCATGTTAAATACTGTAAAGCTGCTTGCATTAAAGCTGTGTTACATATCATAATGTACAGTATAAATAAACGTGACTTCAATGCAGATCCGAAGTGGTGCAAGCATATCCATACCATCTTCAGATGCTATCTGCTGTTTTCTTTCCACAGCCAATTTGCTGTGAGTTTGTTTTTGTTATTGAGAGAAAAGTATGAAGCACATATGTACAGCATAGCTGGCGTCTGGATGTCCGCTAACTGTATATCACTGCAAAAGTAATTTCTTTTTACCCCTAAGCAAAGGACTTGTCTGTAAGTATACTTACAGTGGGCCTCACGCATAACAGTCTCCCTGGCCCCATTATTTACCTTTAAACACAGAGTGCATGCCTAAAACATTTGGGAAAAGACTGTCACGCAACTGTTAAATCCTGCCAACACGCCAGCCTGTATTATATGACCAGGTTAATGTGCTCTAAGAAGACTTTGTCGCCTCATGTAAGCATCATGCAGACAAACGCTTTGCCTAAACTGCAAAAATCTCCCCTCCGCAGCTCAGCATAAATATCCTCCGGTGGTATTTGCATCCCCTGGAAGGAAAGAACGTAGCTGTAATTGCAGCAGGCTAAGGAGATTATAATTGCTTTGCAACTAACACTTTTTTTCCTCTAAAAGGACCCGTTTTGCCACCGGGAGACGTCCCGCCTCCCCCACCACAACAACTGACCCATTTTTCAGTTCTTGCGCTGTCCAATTCAATCTACCTCTAATCCACTCGCTGACAAACTAAGTCCCTCGCCTTTATGAAATTCCACCTGGAGGGCCGTTATGATTCTGGAGATAGAGTGGACATGGACGGACGCAAGTGAGAAAGAGAAAAGAAATGCGAGGGGGATTATTTTTAGACTTCCAAAGCAGCATATCTTCTTTCACGCTTGTTAGTATCTGGCCCCTGCAATAGAATTTAACCCATACAGTTAAAGCCCTCCTGAATTATTAGCCCCCCTGTATATTTTTTTCAACACATTTCTAAACATAATAGGTTTAATATCTAATTTATAATAACTTATTTCTTTTATCTTTGCCATGATGACAGTTAGGGATGCAACGATTATAGATTTTGGTTGTACGATTATAGTCTGAGAAATAATCATGGTTTCACCAACGCAATCTCACGGCAATTCGTAACTTTTTGATTTAGTGGCTAATTCGTATGAATTTGTATGATCTAATTCGTACAATTTGTACAATCTAATTCGAGCAATTCGTACGATTTGCTCACCACCCAATGACGGTTGGGTTTAGGGGTGGAGTTGGGTGCCACGCCTCCTTTATAAAATCTTACATTTTCGACTGAACTCGTACAAATTCGTACAAATTAGCCACTAAACTGACAAAAATACTTGCGTTTTCTCGTGAGATCAGGCTGGTTTCACAGTCATCACAATTATTATGCATTCATTAATTTCAAAACACTACTAGTTTAGAAAATCACATGAAAACTCCTATTAATTTAGTCAAAGGCTGCTGAAGCTCTGTCTGAAAGGCACTTTTGATCAACTATATTATGAACTTGGTTGGTATTTTCATTTTGTATTTTTTTTCTCTTTGGAGTAGAAATGTGTTTATTCCATACAAAGTATGAAGCTGAACGGTCAGTTGTTGTCACGTGACTCGCGGTGCGCTCGCGCTATTCTTTCAACTAGGTGCGCCTGGAAAGCTTGAGCGCGTCATGCCACGTACACACCACGTACACGTCACTCCCAATATGCACGCAAGAAAAGAAATAACGAACTTGCGCGCGCAAAAGACACATGTGAACGACTCTTTTTTAATAGCTTCAGCCACAGTTAATCCAGTGTGCGTGGGTATTAGCCTTGGTGTACAAGCTTGGAACTTTAAACTAGTGCACAGTTGGCATTACTTTGTTTAGTTGCAGCAGTTTGTTCCATGTAGAAACGTGGTGTTGAGAAGCCTTTACGATTAATTAACCATGACAAATTAAAGCGTGGTTAATAGTGAAATCGGTTAATCCCTAATGACAGTACATAATATTTTACTAGATATTATTCAAGAAACTAGCATTCAGATTAAAGTGACATTTTAAAGCCTTAACTAGGTTAATTATGCAAGTTAGGGTAATTAGGCAAGTCATTGTATAACAGTGGTTTGTTTTGTAGATGATCCAAACAAATATTGCTTAAGGGGGCTAATTATATTGGTTTAAAAAAAATTAAGAACTGCTTTTATTCTAGCCGAAATAAAACAAATAAGACTTTTTCCAGAAGAAAAAATATTATAGGAAATACTGTGAAAAAAAAATCCTTGCTCTGATAAACATTGTTTGGAAAATACTTAGAAAAAAAATCACAGGAGGGCTAATAATTTTGACTTTAACTGCACATGTTAAAGAAAAGCTACCATTCTCCCAATTAAAATGCATGTAAATAAGCACGAAAAGATGTAAGATCACACAGAACAGAAAGCGGTGCGCGGTTTTCCTCCTACGTTCGTATTGATGACAGGAGTGTGTTCTCGGCAGGGGAGACGCACGGTAACGTGAGATAAGTCTTCCCGCTATAGGCCTGCGGAGGGTTTGGAAAAAAGCCACACGTGCCTCCTGCGTCCCCTAATCAAGATCCGCGATTCATCAAGTCAAGCTCTGGGTCTTTTCATGCTCATGTGAAGTTAGCATCTGTGTGTGGTTTGTGGCTGGGTCTCCTTGAGAGCTTATGAGCACAGTGAGAGTTTACAGAAACAGATGTGCACTCAAGGTGAAGCTAAGAAGCAAATGTTTATGGAGAGGTGTGCCATGGAATGAGTTAAGCACTTAAAATAGATCACGTCATGAGCAATTCCAACGTTATAGACGTGACATTTGCAGTAAAAACTCAAAACATGAATTCACATAGAAACTATATGTTAACATTATATTTAAACATCTGTTTATATTTTCCAAAACAACTAACCACAGAGTTATGGGATCAGAAAAATATCAATATATTTTAAATAAGGAAAATAAACCTGTGTTAGTGGCACGGTGGCTCAATGGTTAGCACTGTGGCCTCACAGCAAGAAGGTCGCTGGTTCAAGTCCCGGCTGGGTCAGTTGGCGTTTCTGTGTGAAATTTGCATGTTCTCCCAGTGTTGGCGTGGGTTTCCTCCGGGTGCTCTGGTTTCCCCCACAGTCCAAACACATGCGCTATAGGTGAATCGAATAAACTCAATTTACCGTAGTGTATGAGTGTGTGTGTGAATGAGTGTGTATGGGTGTTTGCCAGTACTGGGTTGCGGCTGGAAGGGCATCCGCTGCATAAAACATATGCTGGAATAGTTGGCGGTTCATTCCACTGTGGCGACCCCTGATAAATAAGGGACTAAGTCGAAGGAAAATGAATGAATGAATGAATCTTCTTGTATACTAAAAATAATTGTTGCAGGGCTCATTATGAAACATCTGTTAGTTAGAAAATGCTAGTAAATAATTGTATAGGAACAGCAAGTCATATTAAACATAAAAGTTTATGGTAGAGTGAAATAGAATAGTACAAAAACTACTCCAATAATTGCAACTCTGAGAAATATATAGTTTTTATAGTGTACGGTTTAACACAGACTACATTTCATGTCCACAACACACCAATCCCACTGTGGCATAAAATGGGCAGGGAATAAAGAATGTGATTGCTGTAAACCAGCGCTGGCAGAGAGCAGAACTTCATTTATATAACTCTGTTAAATAAACAGACACAATCCAGGCAGGGTATGGAATCTCTCTCTCCCTCTCTCTCTCCCTCCATGTACAATAGAGCTCAACATCGACCGCCCACTTTTACAGCTGCCTCTTGGTTCTGGAAGTATTTTTCTCATTCATTTTCTCCATAGGGATTTGAGAAAATTATTCATTATAGAGTTGTGAGCCAAGAACACATCCGACCAGCTTTCAGATGAATCATAACATTTGATCCTAAACGTGTATGACAATCGGAAGCTACTCAACCCATGAAACACTGCGTGAGATGCAATCATATCAACAACATCAATACAATATTAAATGATTCAATGACAATATTGATTGAAAGGTCATTCAGGGTGTCTTGACGGGGTGAAGTGTCGTAGATGCACCGTCTTGCTAATGGGGTGCCTCAGGGCTCTGTTTTGGGACCATTTCTCTTCTCCATTTACAAGGTATAACGTGGGCATGTCAACTCCACCTCTCATTTCAGCCGGATGATCTGAATATTACTGTTATCAGTACCAGATATCAGCATGTCTGACAGATATTTCCAGCTGGATGAAGGACCGCCACCTTTTATTCAATATTAACCCTGGCCAGCCCATTGCTTAACCACAACTTCACTATACAGCCAGGCACCATAACTCCTTCCAGGACTGTCAGGAACATTGATGACCAAGGTTCATGATGACCAGCTGAAATGTACAGACCAGAAAAGAGATCATAATTAAACATGAATGCTTCTCTTGCAATAACTGTGCAAAACACATCATCTGTGCCATTTTCGTTTCCGTTAAGCGAGTCGAGATGTTCCCTTATTGAGTTGATTATGTATGGAGGACCTATAAAACATGGCTGGGACCACGTACACTACCTGACAAAAGTCTTGTCATGGATCCCAGTTGTGAGAGTAACAAATAATAACTTCTAGTTGATCATTTGGAAAAGTGTCAGAATGTAGATTTTTCTGATGAATCATCTGTTGAACTGCATCCCAATCATCACAAATACTGCAGAAGACGTATTGGATCTGCATGGAGCCAAGATTCTCACAGAAATCAGTCAAGTTTGGTGAAGGACAAATCATGGATTGGGGTTACATTCAGTATGGGGGCGTGCGAGAGATCTGCAGAGTGGATGGCAACATCAACAACCTGAGGTATCAAGATATTTGTGCTGCCCATTACATTACAAACCACAGGAGAGGGCAAATTCTCCAGCAGGATAGCGCTCCTTCTCATACTTCAGCCTCCACATCACAGTTCCTGAAAGCAAAGAAGGTCAAGGTGCTCCAGGATTGGCCAGCCCAGTCACCAAACATGAACATTATTGAGCATGTCTGGGGTAAGATGAAGGAGGAGGCATTGAAGATGAATCCAAAGAATCTTGATGAACTCTGGGAGTCCTGCAAGAGTGCTTTCTTTGCCATTCCAGATGACTTTATTAATCAGTGATTTGAGTCATTGCAGACATGTATGGATGCAGTCCTCCAAGCTCATGGGAGTCATACACAATATTCATTCTGTTTCCACTGCAGCATGACTTTATATTCTATACTGGACATTATTTCTCTTCAGTGACAAGACTTTTGTCTAAGCAAAGTCAGACCTTACTGTCCTAATTTAATCATTAAAAATCAAGGCATGATCATATTTTATTTTGGTAAAATAAGCGTAATCTAGAGGCCTTTGCCTTTCATATAAGCCACTTCTGATACCAAATGATCAACAATGCATTCACTATTTACTTTTATTTTTAAAATATATTTATTATCTGTTTTTTGTCCTGTCTCTGTAATTCTGTTGCACTGTAGAAGCTCTGTCACGAAAACAAATTCCTCGTATGTGTAAACATACCTGGCAATAAAGCTCTTTCTGATTCTGATTCTGACAAGAAGTCAAGTTATTATTTGTTGACCTTTCTCAGGTAGTGTAGAGCCTTTTGAAGCTGCACTGAAACTGCAGTTTCATATGGATAAACTCCTGTGCATATGTGTAATCGACAAGCTGTGTATATTAGTTTGTTCATTAAATGGTTTTCTTAAATCACAAAAAACTTGCAGGATAGTAAAAAAAAAAAATACAATTTATGTAAAATGTTTTTATTTGGGTGAGAATGGTTGCATTTTGAGTGTTATTTGCTCATTTAAGGGAGCTGTTTTTGTCCCTTAAATTTGTTTCTTAATTTGGAACCATTAAGGGGAAATACTTAGTGGCAGCCTTAAATTCCTTACATTGACCCTTAGGTTTTTGTTCTTGCAATCCAAGTTTTACTTAGGCTACCCTTAACCTTCAATCTAAGGGATTTCTTATATTGGATTTAAGGGCCCAGATTTGGTCTATATAACTTTAGGAAGATTAGGCTGTTCCTATCAGAACATGCTGCTCAACTGCTTGCCCAAGATCTTGCTTTGTCCAGTCTGGACTATTGCATTGTTCTCTTGCCTGGCCTCCCAACCAACACCATAAAGCCTCTGCAGCAGATTCAGAATGCTGCAGCCAGAGTAGTCTTTAACGAACTGAAAAGAGTGCATGTCACACCTTTATTCTTCACCCTACGCTGGATGCCAATCGCCACTCGCATCAAACTCAAGGTGCTGTCACTCGCCTACACAACATCTGCTGGCTCTGCACCCACCACTTCAGGTTTATGTGCCTGGCAGGACCATGTGCAATGCTACCTAACATTGTTTTATGGCACCATCCAAGTACATTTTATTTTACTATGTCAATGTCAATGCCAATTTTATTTATATAGCACTATTAAACACAACCAAAAGGTGACCAATGTGCTGCACAATACAAATCACAAAAAGAAAGATATAAATCATAGCATAATGAAAATAAATTGGCATGTTTATTTAGCAAAATATATATATAGACAACAAAAGATGTAATTTATCATATTTTACACTTCAGTTTAAAGTCCTCGTCAAAATTTACAATGTTTATTTTGCTAGCACACATTGATATATATATATATATTTTTTTTTTTTTTTTTTGGTGAACAATTAATCTATGCAAATTCACTGAAATTCAGATTTCTCTGAAAATCCACTGAAAAAAAGAGAATCTTCAACCAAAATCTGACCATATGCTTCTGCGTTTGGAGTGGTAGCGTCAGCCACAATATTTTTAACCACACAATAATGCAAAGCAATAATGCAAAAAGAAAGCCCCGCCCTCTACCCAATATTCTGTTTCAATTGGAAGTGATCAACATACTGAAATAAGTCTCAGCAACTTCTGGTTCACACGGACTTTAGGCAGAACGTACACAATGTGATTTTTGCTCTCACACAATCTTATGCTTTTTTTTCTATCGAGAGAAGTCATGTGGAAATATTAGATATTTGTATGGTTGCGGCTCGTACCTCGTGAGAGGAATGTATAAGCCGAATCAAGCGTCTCACGAGTTCCCGATCATTTTTAAACATGTCAAAAATGTTTGTGAGTTGTCGGCTTGAATTGCAGTTGTGCAGTGGAACGAGCTGACCAGTCAATCTGTCTGAAAACGCACTGTTGTATGAGGTTGTCATGCATGACAGAGTAATCAGAGATGATAGTTTACAGCAGACAAGGTTATAATTTACTTTACTGGTTTCCAGGTGATGAAACAGAACTTGTAGGTATGATATGTTGGTTCATATCAGTAGCTGTTATGAGAAAGAGACTCGGAAAGCAATTAAACCAATGTTTTCTTCTGTCCATGTTTTTGGCATAAAATGTCATGCAGTTGTTTTGAAATTCACTATGTCATAAAATCGTGTTGTACATCAATGCGTCTAAATGATTTTCACATAAACTCGCATGTGACGTGTGCATGGGTATATGATCTTCCAACCATCAGAATTCACACCATGTACGTCTGCCTTTACAAAGCTATCGTGTGCATAAAATCAGCAAAGTACCATTTCCAAAGGACCATGCAACATTGAAGAGTGGAGTAATAATGCTGTAAAGAAGACCCATTATGCCCTATTTTACAAGATGTAAGATAAGTCTCTGATGTCCCTGGAGCATGTATGTGAAGTTTCAGCTGAAAATACAACACAAATAATGTCTATGAAACTGCCCCTTTTAGGCTTTGATCCAAATTGTGCCATTTTGGTGACTGTCGCTTTAAATGCAAATGAGATTGTGCTGTTTTCAAAAGAGGGCGGAGCTAGAAAAGCCTATGCATTAGCAAAGTGTCAGATTCAAAAGAGGACTGTTGTTATCTCTGTGAAAAACTGTGAAAAGATATGGTTCTGATGAAGTTAATCAATGGAAACAGACCTTTTGTACATCCTAAAACTCTAAAGGCGGATGGCTGCTTCTCATTCAGGGCTGTTTATGCTAATGAGGGAGAGATGGTCACTAGTGGGCGGGGCTTTCCCTCTCTGATGACAAGTACAAAGGGAGAATGTCAATCAAAGTGTTTCTGCAGACTGTTTTTATCAAGTCTGATTATAAAAAATACAATTAATTCATGTTTACCATTAGAAGCTGCTTATATTCACACACTCTTACCACACAACTGTGTGTAAACCCCTTATAAAAGTGATTTTTGCATAATAGCTCCCCTTTAAATTCATGGCTTTTTTACACACTAACTATCAAGCTCTTCATTTAACAGGCTTTCCTGAGACGTCTTCATCCTCCTCTTCACGTCTGTCTCAGATTTGTCTCATGCTGATTTCTGTAAGGATATCAGATTTTTTGTGTTTACATGTGACACAGAGAGACATGACAGTCTTATCATCTGACTCGGGAGAGGAGAGCACGCAAGACCTTCTTGAAATAACCCACAATTCAACAGTAGATAAACAGTCGAAAATCCCACAGACAGACTAAACAAACAGAGCCGCGCAGGAATAGATGGGAGTGAGATGAGGACTCGCCGATGACAGATTTCATTAGCAGAAGCAGCAGGTCCAGACACTTGCAGGGGTTGAGAGTCTATCGACATGTGCCGGACACTAAATCCCAGTGCATTGCTTTGATCCTAATAGAGAGACGGAGCATATGTGTGCTCACAGACGGCACTGGGAGATTGCTTTGTGTGTGTGTGTGGGCTGTGAGTGCACAGATATATTGTTAGTGTAATTGTGTGAGCAACATCAGCCATAGCTTGATTTTTGTTTTTATGGTTCTGTTTGGCTGTGAAAAAGCACCTCAAGGCTGTTGAAAGCTGTTCCAATACAGCTGAACACTCCACTTTTTTAGTAAATAATCATGTCAAAGTTCCCTGGAGTTGAACAGTTGAGTTTTAGCATTTTTGAATACATTCAGGCCATCTCTGGGTCTGGCGGAAGCACTTTTAGCTTAGCTTAGCTTAGCATAGATCATTGAATCAGATTAGACCGTTAGCATCTCATTCGAAAAATTCCAAAAAAATAATTAAAATGATTTTCCTATTTAATGCATGGTAATTCTGTAGTAACATCGTGCACTAAGACTGATTATGAATCTGTTTGGCTGTGAAAAAGCACCTCGAGACTGTTGAAAGCAGTTACAATACAGCAAAACACTACACTTTTTTTAAGTAAATAGTTACATAAAAGTTCCCTGGAGTTGAACAGTTGAGTTTTAGCATTTTTGAATACATTCAGCCCATCTCTGGGTCTGACGGAAGCACTTTTAGCTTAGCTTAGCATAGATCATTGAATCAGATTAGACCATTAGCATCTCACTCAAAAAATGTAAAAAATAATTTATTTTCCTTTTTAAAGTTTGGCTATTCTGTAGTTACATTGTGTCCTAAGACTGATGGAAATAAAAATGTGTTATTTTCTAGGCAGATATGGCTAGGAACTAACTCTCATTCTGGCATAATAATCAAGGAACTTTGCTGCCGTACCATGACTGAAGCAGGCGCAATGATATTTTCAGGCACTGCGCATTCTTTGGTCATTCAAAAAAATGCATCACTGCACAATAATATGTTTATTTAACTTATTTTAATCAGTTGATCAGGTTTCAGCAAAAAGAAGTTACACAAAGTTTAATTTAATATTTTTAGTCAGATTGAAATAAGTTGAGAGGACTTGGAAATTCATTCATTCATTCATTTTCTTTTCAGCTTAGTCCCTTTATTAATCTGGGGTCATCACAGTGGAATGAACCGCCAATTTATCCAGCATATGTTTTACACAGCGGATGCCCTTCCAGCTGCAACTCATCACTGGGAAACACCCATACACACTCATTCACCCACATACACTACGGACAATTTAGCTTACCCAATTCACCTATACCGCATGTGTTTGGACTTGTGGGGGAAACCGCACTCAACCGCAACAAAATGCGACAACGTACTATTGCCCACCTTAAAACTTGTTTGCAGGAAGAATGGGACAAAATTAACACTGAAACACTTCATCACTTCAGAAGTTTTTAGTTTTAAGTGTTTGCTGAGATGTTTTAGGGTGTATTTTATGGCTTCCAATAAATATAAGGGATTTCATTCACATACTGATAGCAATGCCTGCTATAGAAAAGATCACTAATAATTCAATTAAAAGGTGATGAAATGTGAAACGGGCTCCAGAAGTGTGTGTTGGCGTGCCACCAGAGCTTAGAGAAGCATGTCTTTCTCCGTCTCCAGATAAAACTGGATATTGATGGCTTTGTTTAATGGGCTGTTTTTGCTATCAGATGAACAGAGCTGCTGCTGCTTCACTGTGGATGTTAAACTGGCACACATCTCTGATCACATTCATTTCATCACACACATTTTTTTTTTCGGCATACATGTTTATGAATGTACAAGAGAGCTGTAATCGCTTGCCATTTCTTTTCAATCCTCGCCATCACCATTTTGCTTTTTTTGCAGTTTGCATACAGTGAAAATTAGTAAAAGAACAGTAATGATTTAAAAAATATATATTTGTTAATTATAGATTTTGAGGTAACACTTTTCTATAAGGTTCTATTAGTTAATATTAGTTAATGTATTTACTAACATGATCAATACATTTGTTACAGTACGTACTTGTCTTTCTTAATCTTAGTTAATGAAACAAAAGTCATTCATTGTTCAACCCAGGCTCATTCTGAAAACGTAGGTCTATATACATTTCTGGAGAGCGCCAAATACGTCCTAGGAGGTATGTTTTTTTTGCTGTTTTTGTTTTCGTGAATCCACCAGAGGCCGCTGTGTACACTTTTTGAGATCTCAAATTTCTCTCACGAGTGCCATTCACGCCTGCTGTTCTCGCGTAAATCCACCAGAGGCGGCTGTGTACGCTTTTTCAGATCTCACATTTCTCACGAGTGCCATTCGCGCCTGCTGTTCTCTTGTAAATCCACCAGAGGCCGCTGTCGACTGACTAACCGACCGATCGACCGACTGATTCCTCCACCCACCCCCTTCCTTAAACCCAACCGATAGTGTTTTAAAAAGCACTGATTGACCAGGGCCCACCCATTTACCTAAACCCAATCGACAGTGTTTTGAAAAGCAATACAGAATTGGAGTTTTTAGATTTTACCACATTCTCACCCTGTTATTTACTTGTTTATTTTATTTTTTGTCTTTTGTTTTTGTCTTACTTGCTTTCTGGAACCGTTCTTCACCGGACAAGAACCCCGTCGTCGTGGTCAACTCCTCTCTGCGTCTCAAGTCTGCCGACGTACGTGGCTAGCTACTGGACAAACTGGTAACAGCGGAAAAGCTGTCCATATGGAGGCAAGCGGTCAGCTGTTAGCGCAAAAAGGAATGGCATCATAACGCCCCGTAGCATTCGTTTTAAAGATGAAATGCAGCCATACGTTCCTCTGGCTACATAATTCGCGATCTCCAGAAAAGTATATAGGGCTACATTTTCAGAATGAGCCGATGTTGTCATATGTTGAGCATATGTTGTCATGAGTTCATGTTAACTCACAGTGCATTAACTAGTGCTAACTTTGGATTTTGATAATGCATTAGTAAACGTTGAACTATGATTAATAAATGCTGTACAAGTATTGTTCATTCTTAGTTAACATTAGTAAATACGTAAAAATATAATGAATTCAACTTAAATTATATTTTTGTATCCCAACTATTAGGTTTTTCCATATTTTACCAAGTGTTGGGTTAACATAGAGTGTAACATTAACTATATCCACTATAGTGAATTGTTTTTGTCTTGATAATAATATATGAAAATAAATCTGAGAAACATCATTATAAAATAAGCATGATCAATTTTTATAATTTTAGAGGAATTATACTGGGAATATGAATTGCATAATTATTGCCTTCACAGTTTCAGTGATTTTTTCAATCATTATCTCATTCAGTTTCTTGTACAATAATGATTGTTGCAGAAATGTGCAGTTATTTCTGTCATTTAAATCAATGGTATTACTCCCTCAAGTACAATTCCACAAGAGTGTCAATCTCAATCCATAAAGATCACCAAATCTCTGTGTGAGTGTGTGTGTGTAGTGAGGCTGAGAATACAGTGAATTTTAACGGCTGTTTGTGTCGAGTGTTTGTCCGCATGGCTGGACAGAGCGATTCAGAATTCACAGCAGCAGCCCAAAGATCGGCCACCTAAAGCCAGAGACAAACGTCACAGAAAAAAAGAAGACATTTTTGACATTTTCCACACAAAATAAGACTGTCCGTACATGCAAAATCTATCAACGTGTTTTGCATGTTGCTGTGAGGTTGCTAGGGTGTTACTATGCAGTACGATGTTCCTCCGGGTGCTCCGGTTTCCCCCACAGTCCCAACACATGCACTATAGGTGAATTAAATAAGCTAAATTGGCCGTAGTGTATGAGTGTGTGTGTGATTGTGAGAGTGTATGGGTGTTTCCCAGTACTTAGTTGTGGCTGGAAGGGCATCTGCTGTGTATAACATATGCTGGAATAGTTGGCGGTTCATTCTGCAGTGGCGACCCCTGATAAATAAGGGGCTAAGTCGAAGGGAAATGAATGAATAAATGAATGTTTTCTCATATGTTTGTGCTTAGGTATTAGGTAGAGTAAGATGTAGAATGAGATCATACTGTATAAGTGCGAATAAACAGTTTATATCTTAATAACAGCTAGCTTAATAAGCTAGTAGTTAATGGCGTGAATATACTTAAACTAAAGTGTGTCCAAAAATCATATAAGTGGTCACCGTACAACAGCGCAGGAATTGGGTTCGAAGTCTCAAATTTACCATCAGTTAGAGTATAAAAATCACAAAACTTAAAATTGCATACAAAATACACAATCAACACAAGCACAGTCTCTCAATGGCTAATTTGAGAGCCCGTGCCATTATTTACAGGAATTTGAGAGTCATTTCCGCCAGCGAAAACACAAACACAACGAGCTTATTGTTATTATTTTTTCAACACAGCTTGATTATGATGATGAAAATAACAACAACACACAACTGGAATGAATCAGCTTCTGAGCAAACAGCATTTTGTTCACACATCTACAGTAATCCTGCAAGCGAATGCACACAGGACTAGTTTTTATATGAAATCAATGCGAGAATAATGCTCTGATATTTGCAGGCATCTCCTGCTGTTGACTCTGTGACTGTAGCACGTCCCACTCAGCTCTGACTCACTCCACATCTAATGCCTTGGGTTAAAATTAGAGCTAGCGTGGTTAGTTGGTCGGTTCAGCGTCTGAGTGTGTGTGTGTGTGTGTGTGTTTATACCCATAATAACCCGGTTGACAGGTTGAGAGCAGACAGAAGCAGCACTCGCTCTGCCGGTGTGACAGAACGGATTGTGTGTTTTCACGGTGAGACTGTATTTTCACCTCAGATGCCACTATAGTGGACTGTTCACAGACACACAGCAGGATCAGCGCTGTCAAAACCACAAGCGCAGTCCAAGGGTGTTGTTTACATGGCTTCAGATTCCCGCCTCTGAGGAGAAACACGTTTTCTGGATGTGTTAAAGTTTGTGCAGTGCATCACAATGGGGAAACTCATTAAGAGCCGCTGATAGCTTTGTTCATTTGCACACCTTTTTCTTTATTTGTCAAGCCCACTTACCTGCATGGAGCACACTTGCGCATCCTATAGTTATGTGATGCATTGTATGTATGCTTTACTAAAAAGATAGGTCTTTAAACTTGTTTTGAATAGAGAGAGTGTGTCTGAGTCTCAGACATTATCAAGAAGGCTATTCCAGAGTTTAGGCGCCTACTCTTGGTGCTACCAGAAGCCCTGAGTTTTGAGATCTTAAAGAGCGGGTTGGATTCTGGTCTCCAGTAATTTGCTCTGGTCTGGATTAGTGAATTTTGTGCTATGTTTGTGCAACGGCAATACTCAGCGGGCACCTTGATGTTAAAATGACATCAAAAAAGACATCTCGTTTCAAAAATGCTAATCGATTTGATGTCAAAACCTTGACATCCATTTGACCAACACATTGATGCCCCTATAACATAAGAAAAGTTTTAATCATCTGAAAGCTTTAATTACAAATGACAAATTGACACTATTTTGTATCCCTACAATGCATGTAAACTACTTTGATGTCAAAATGACATCAAATTAACGTGTTTTTGACGCAAATGTTAGATATCAATTTGATGATGTTTTGACATCAAGGTAGTCGATTGATATCTAATTGATTTTCATTTTAACATGTTTCTGATGTCATTTTGACATTAAAAAAAGTTGTCATTTGGACAATGAAAACCATTTCAAGAGTTCACATTTAACTATTGCTTGATACAATTTGCAGATTTGGCATGCTGTCCAAGGAGAGAACCCTGAGCTCGGAGATACTTGAGCCCAGGGCTCCCGCCTGGTCATGTAGCATGACAGGGAGTCCGAGATCAGGTAGGTCTGGAGAGCTCCCCGTGGTAAAGGAGGAGATGGGGTGGATGGGGGATTCTTCAAAAACGAAGATAAGGAAATGTAGGATTAATGGGTTAGTTTATTGGAGGCTAGAATTCATCTGATTGGTCTAGCAATGATTATTGATGCGAGACCAGCCGCGATCAATCATATCACGTGCTCCTCTCAAAATTCATTCATTCATTCATTCATTCATTCATTCATTTTCTTTTCGGCTTAGTCCCTTTATTAATCAGGGGTCGCCACAGCGGAATGAACCGCCAACTTATCCAGCATATGTTTCACGCAGCAGATGCCCTTCCAGCCGCAACCCATCACTGGGAAACATCCATACACACTCATTCACACACATACACTATGGACAATTTAGCCTACCCAATTCACCTATAGCGCATGTCTTTGGACTTATGGGGGAAACCGGAGCACCCGGAGGAAACCCAGGAGCACCCGGAGTGCTACCCACTGCACCACCGTGCAGCCCCTCGTCTCGAAATTAGTTTATAAAACTTCATTTTGCAACATTTTGCATTGTTTACAGGATCCCTATTCATACCAAGGTGTAAATATTACTAATTATTATAGAACACACAAGACGTGTCATTCCTAAAATTTTGAATTAGCAAAAATGCAATGAGCAATATAGTCACTCTAGCAAAGTAAGCCCCGCCTTCAAGTAAAGAAGCCAATCATCCATCGCTATAGACTGATGATTCTCTGGGGGAGGGGCTTGGTGCAAACGTGTGTTTTTATGACAGTTTCTGCAGCTTCATTTTTATGAACCCTCTGGGGTCGGCAAACATGCTGGAATCTCAGTGAATATTTGGTGTTTCCATCACTCCTTTCTTTTGATACTTCAAAATCCACATTAACACAGGGTGATAGAAACCCAGCTATTGTTGTTTTTGGTAGGTAAAGCACTCAATTAGGATTATTGACTTGTATCGCTGTATTCACAGATGTACATTTTTGTACTATAGACATTTATGGACTAATTTAAAAGTTTGTGTTTTTAGGGCCACAAAAAAGCCAGCCTTAAACCCTTCAAACCTCTGTCACTTACAACCCAAGATCACATTCTTCACTTTTACCGATGCACAGATATCCACTGTATTACATATTAATCTCTCCCTAACAACACTTGACTGAAAGCTCACTCTCTTCTCACACTAATTATATGGTTGGAATGAAGCGTCTGGCTGCTCTTCTGTGGCGACAGGTCATTTTCTGCTGTCCACCTCTGACACCGAGATCCCTCCAAAACCACAATTAAAAACTCTACACTTCTACACACTGCTGTCACAAAAAAATAAAATAGAAAACACGCTGGTGTCATTATTTATATTTAATGTGTAAAGCAACTTTAAGTCTCTAAGAGAGGTGTGAAATAATTATTATTTTAATTTGCTCCTGCTCTGCTGTGGTAAAGACAAGGCAAGAGATAAAATAATTCTATTATCAGTTTTTGTACATTTCAGACCGTAATTATATAATAAAATATTTTTTGGAATAGTAATATGCATTTGAGGTGACACGGTGGCGCAGTGAGTAGCGCTGTCGTCTCACAGCAAGAAGGTCGCTGGTTCGAGTCCCGGCTAGATTAGTTGGCATTTCTGTGTGGAGTTTGCATGTTCTCCCCATGTTGGCGTGGGTTTCCTCCGGGTGCTCCGGTTTCCCCCACAGTCCAAACATGTGCGCTATTGGTGAAATGGGTAAGCTAAATTGTCCGTAGTGTATGTCCTGGTTCTCCAGGTTGGGGGTTGAGCATTGGGCTAACAACCCACCTCATAAAAAACTAGATGTTACAAAAAAACCTATATGGTGCGGCTAAATATCAACTTCGATATAAATAGGCCCTAGGAGTATGTAAGTAATATGCATTTGTGCATTTCGTTTGGACTTACTTCATTATCTTTAGAGGTCATTTTGTCAATATTTCTTTTTTTTTTTGGGGTCTCTCAGATAGTTAGTATCTCAGGCAAATATTGCATAAATGTTAACCTCCAAAAATGAACCCTTATGATTGGTTTTGTGCTCCAGGGTCACATATTTGCTTTGCAGTTTCACATGAACCGGACATTCCTACTGACTCTCGTGCAATTCACAACCGGAAATAAATGGAAAACACTTGTGCGTCACTAAATACGAAAACTGTTCATCAACAGATATTTTTACAGTGCAGTACATGATGATTCTAGAATCTTCAAGTTGGTAAATGTAAAGGGATTGTGATCACCTGTAGATCTCAGACGCTCATCAGTTGTCCGGTCTCTGTTTCTGGATGCCGCGGGGTGGGAATGAATGAAACCATGATGATGATGATGGTGGAACTTCACTGCTGACAGTAATGAGTGATGGCTTCTCTCCAGGGACAGAAAAAGGCAAAAGAAATGTGGGGAATAAGTGGTGTCATTCTTCTCAGGATATGCCGGTGCGTTTGTGCCCTAGAGGACAGGAGTATAATCAATATCCTTCTGTTCAGAAACTCTCTCTCTCTCACACACACACACATGTCTGTACAGCTACATACAGTGCTCAACATACACTCACCAGCCACTTTATTAGGTACACCTGTCCAACTGCTCGTTAACGCAAATTTCTAATCAGCCAATCACACGGCAGCAACTCAATGCATTTAGGCATGTAGACATGGTCAAGACGATCTGCTGCAGTTCAAAGCGAGCATCAGAATGGGGAAGAAAGGTGATTTAAGGGACTTTGAACGTGGCATGGTTGTTGGTGCCAGACGGGCTGGTCTGAGTATTTCAGAAACTGCTGGGATTTTCACTCACAACCATCTCTAGGGTTTACAGAGAATGGTCTGAAAAAGAGGAAATATCCAGTGAGTGGCAGTTCTGTGGGCACAAATGCCTTGTTGATGCCAGAGGTCAGAGGAGAATGGCCAGACTGGTTCCAGCTGATAGAAAGGCAACAGTAACTCAAATAACCACACGTTACAACCGAGGTCTGCAGAAGAGCATCTCTGAACGCACAACACGTCCAACCTTAAGGCGGATGGGCTACAGCAGCAGAAGACCACACCGGGTGCCACTCCTGTCAGCTAAGAACAGGAAACTGAGGCTACAATTGGCACAGGCTCAGCAAAATTGGACAATAGAAGATTGGAGAAACATTGCCTGGTCTAATGAGTCTTGATTTCTGCTGCCACATTCGGATGGTAGGGTCAGAATTTGGCATCAACAACATGAAAGCATGGATCCATCCTGCTTTGTATCAATGGTTCAGGCTGGTGGTGGTGGTGTAATGGTGTGGGGGATATTTTCTTGGCACACTTTGGGCCCATCAGTACCAATTGAGCATCGTGTCAACGCCACAGCCTACCTGAGTATTGTTGCTGACCATGTCCATCCCTTTATGACCCCAGTGTATCTTCTGATGGCAACTTCCAGCAGGAAAACGCACCATGTCATAAAGTGTGAATCATCTCAGACTGGTTTCTTGAACATGACAATGAGTTCACTGTACTCAAATGGCCTCCACAGTCACCAGATCTCAATCCAATAGAGCACCCCTTTGGGATGTGGTGCAACGGGAGATTGGCATCATGAATGTGCAGCCGACAAATCTGCAGCAACTGCGTGATGCTATCATGTCAATATGGAGCAAAATCTCTGATGAATATTTCCAGTAGCTCGTTCAATCTATGCCATGAAGGATTAAGGCAGCTCTGAAGGCAAAAGGGGGTCCAACCCGGTACTAGTAAGGTGTACCTAATAAAGTGGCCGGTGAGTGTATATGAGTATACCTCTCACAAATCTCTCATTTAAATTCATATTTTCTATAGGAAGCTTTACAATATTATATTTGTGCATATACATTAGATTAGTCAATACTGAAGCCAAATCTGGAGCTGATCTAACTTACGATAACGGTGAAAAATTACTACACCCAAATGTATATGTTAGGGAAAAATATTTAATAAAAATTAAAAAAAAGAGCAAAATTCAAGATAATCAAAACAGTTATAACATTTTGTTGAAATGTTGTAGTTTTTTTCCAATATTTTGCATGAATTTAAATGTATTATCTTTCAATTTCTAAAGCTGTTCGGTGACTAAAATATTATTTTAATAAATATATCCGTTTAATAAATCTGTTTTGTTCAAATGCACCAAAATGTATGAACTATATTCACTGAGAAATGGATAAAAATCTTCTCATGTACTCATTTATGTTGCATACACTGTATATGTGGGGACCTGCATAGACTTCTCTTATTTTTATACTGACCTAATGATGTTTTCTGTCCAGTAAAGCTCAACCTCCCCCTAAACCTAAGCCTGAGAGAAAGCGTTTTGCATTTTTACATTTACATTTAACCGCTGGCCAGGCACACAATGTCAGAAATATAAGGGGACATTCGGTCCTCACAATGCAGGCTCAACAAGAACACACTATTGAGGTGTTTGTGCCAGATCTCTTCTTCTTTCTCTCTATGAGACAAGATTAAAAAGAATATATAAAAAAGGAAAGAATAAAAGCTGTTTGGGTGTATGAGACATCCGTGTTTCTAGGAAAATATTAGTTTCCTTTATGAATGCAAAATTGGAATTAATGGGCCTTAACCAGGAGCAATAACAAGATTAATCAGGGGCATAAAAGAGATGCAATATTTTATTGAATACAAATGAACATGGAGCTTCTGGCTACTGGACATGTTTTGGAAAGATACATGTTAATGTCTTATTGGCTTTTTCATCACTTGTTAATGATGTTTCTCCCAAGGAAACAAAAGAAAAGAAAAAATGTCAGCAGTGTATTAAACTGTACTCAAATCAGTTTTGTTTCTGTTAACAAAAACTATGATTTTTTGTGTTATATATTAACTGAAATAAAATTGCACATAAATATCAGGTTAAAAAAAATACTCTAATTAATCTAAATTACTAAAACTGTCAAAACCAGAGTATTTTTATTGTACGACTTTTTAGAAAATAGGAATATATAGAAAATACACTTTTGCTTACCAACATTCTTCAAAATATCTACTTTGTGTAAGATACAAGTTTGGAATAACGAAAGTAAATTTATATTTTTGGATGAACTCTCTCTTTAAATAGCTTAAATATTTATATAGTAATTACAATAAAGTAATATATAGGGTGTAACGGTAGCTCAGTGGTTAGCAAAAAATAGAAAAAATGTCAGCAATGCGTTAAACTGTACTCAAATCAGTTGTGCTACGGTTAACAAAAACTAACATTTTTAGATCTAAAAAATATTTTTTTTTGTAAATGTATTCACTGAAATAAAATTGCACATAAATATCGGGTAAAAAACACACACACTATCTATAAAACTTTTTTATTGTACGACTTTTTAGAAAATAGAAATATATAGAAAATACACTTTTGCTTACCAACATTCTTCAAAATATCTACTTTGTGTAAAATACACATTTGGAATAACAAGAGTGGCTAAATTATGAGTAAATTTATATTTTTAAGTAAACTCTTTCTTTAAATAACTATTTAAGTAATTACAATCAAGTAATATAATTATTAATTATATATAGGGTGGCACAATGGCTCAGTGGTTAGCACTGTGGCCTCACAGCAAGAAGGTTCGGCTGGGTCAGTTGGCATTTCTGTGTGGAGTTTACATGTTTTCCCCGTGTTGGCGTGGGTTTCCTCCGGGTGCTCCGGTTTCCCCCACAATCCCCCACATGATTAGTGAGAAATGTAAAATTTCTTAACGTTCCTTTTATGTCCTCCATTTGCAACAATTAATCAGCAGGAACCTGGGGTTGTGGTAGCTGAAATGTTTTTACCAACTGAAGTCAAAGTTGTCAAAGACTGCATTCTCTGATCAGTTTGAAGGGTTTACCCTCCAAAGTGAGAACTTTGTAAAGGACGAAGGGTGTAGGAGACCAAAAAAAAAGGCATTCCTTCTGAATCATCTGTGGCGCAAACCTGTGCAGGAAGAGTGTCCATCACTTACACCCTTCAAAACCCTTCATCTTGAAGAGGCCAGATTTGAACACTTTAGTTTGGAAAGACCCTTCAGTATTGGGCTGTGATTATTCGCTGAAGTGCCCTTGGGAGGCAGCAGAGAAGATGTTTTGAAAGCTTCACACAAACTTTGTTTTGGCCTGATTATATTCTAATGCATTTCTTTTTATAATATGTCCGTGCCTTAATGGGGTTTTGTATCATTGTAGGTTTCTGGGAGCATTTTACAGGAATTTTGTTAATATGTGAATGCTTTAAAGAGGACCTATTATGCCCCTTTTTACAAGATGTAAAATAAGTGTCCCTACAGTGTGTGTGTGTGTGTGTCTGTGTGTGTGTGAAGTTTCAGATCAAAATAACACACAAATAATGTTTTCTAACTCTCTGAAACTGAGCCTTTTAGACTTTGATTGAATTATTGCCATTTTGGTGGCTGTCGCTTTAAATTCAAATGAGATTGTGCTTATTTCAGAAGAGGGCAGAGCTGCAAATGCTTGTGTGTCAGCATAGTGGCAGATTCAAAAACAAGACTAACATTCTATACTAATAAGGGAGAGATGGTCACTAGTGGGCGGGGCTTCCCCTCTGATGACATGTACAAAGGGAGAATGTCAATCAAAGTGTTTCTGCAGACTGTTTTCATCAAGTGTGATGATATAAAATACAATTAATTAATTTTCGCCATTATAAGCTGGCTATAGTCACACACTGCTACCACACAACCATGTTTAAACCCCTTATTAAAGTGATTTATGCATAATAGCTTCCCTTCAAACAACAGGAAGTGCTCTAAATGTATTCATGGTGAGGTTTGCCTATAAGTGGGCATTATGAATGTGCTAGACCCTTTTTACTGAAGATCAATGATGTATACCAACCTGAGAATTAATCATTGTCTCTGCTCTTTTTAGCTTGCACCAAATTCAAAAATCAATCCCTTTTATTTAAATCAAATTGGTTAAATCAAAGGTCTGAAATGGCTTGCGATACAGTTTGCCTTGTTTGTGTAGTTCACACTCACACACTGATTCGTTTGCAGTGGTCTCTCACACTGAAATAGAAACAGCAGGATATTTTGAAGGAAATAAAATGCAAATGTCTATCGTTTGTTAACACTGAAGAAGCTCTTCTTCTGAATAGGCACTCTTTGTATGGGGGGTCCATCTCAGTACTGATGATAAACTAAAATGCCCCTCATTTTCACACTCATGTAATTCTAAACATCTTCGGTTACAGATTACCATTCAAAAGTGATGATGACACAATAACACAGAGGAGATGAGACGCTTGTTCTCGTTCTGTTCAGACGGCAGACCGAAGCATGAGGGAAATTTTTGTCTTGAACACACAGACACTTAAAGGACTTTAGTTTTATGCAAATTGCAGACTGGAGGTTTAAAGTGCGTCTCTCTCTAGAGGACTTTTTATTCTCTCGTTCTTAAGTTTGCTGGTGTTTCACAGAGCCCAGAACTCAAAACACTGATCTGACGAAACTATAATGTGAAAACTATAACTATTAATCTCAGAAGGAAAACACATAACAAAAGCAATCAAAAATCCATCTATCTATTTGTCTGTCTGTCATACCTTAGCAACTCCCTAGCAAGCACTCAATCATTCATCATACCTTAGCAACACCCTAGCAACCATTCTATCTGTCTATCTATCTATCTATCTATCTATCTATCTATCTATCTATCTATCTATCTATCATACCTTAGTAACTCCTTAGCAACCACTCAATCATCCATCATTTCTTAGCAACACTCTAGCAACCATTCTATCTATCTATCATACCTTAGCAACTCCCTAGCAACCATTCAATCATCCATCATACATTAGCAACACTGTAGCAACCATTATATCTATCTATCTATCCATCTATCTATCTGTCTGTCATACCTTAGCAACACCCTAGCAACCACTCAATCATTAATCATACCTTAGAA
>CAIGQV010002084.1:262085-273099 GCA_903798115.1 Danio jaintianensis | reverse complement strand
TATCTATCTATCTATCTATCTATCTATCTATCTATCTATCTATCTATATTTCATACTTTAGCAACACCCTAGCAACCACTCAATCATCCGTCATACCTTAGCAACACCCTATCTATCTATCTATCTATCTATCTATCTATCTATCTATCTATCTATCTATCTATCTATCTATCTATCTATCTCTAGCCAAGCCTAGCAACTAGCCTAGGACATGTTAACAACATGCTAATCAATGCTAGTGAGATGGTAAAACATGCTAATGTACTATAGCATGCTATAAACATGCTAGGAATGAGTTAATGCATGATGCGTAACGTTTTATCATAACAAAACATGTTAGCAATATGCTAATTTATGTTCCTATTAAGCCAAACATGCTAGCAACATGCTAATTCATGTTAACATTGTAACAACAGGCTTGCAATGGCTAAAACAACTGCCATGTGCAGTAACACTTTAGTTTAGGTCACGATTCATGCTATTATTAACTACTGGATTATTACTTGCCTATTATAAAGATATTAACTGTTAGTAGTTATGATTAACATTAGTAGTAATGAGTACTAATGTTAAGTATGATCTTATTCTGCCTCACTAATCCTACCCTAAACCCAACTTCTACCTTACTAACTATTAATAAACAGCTAATTAGTAGTTTATTAAGCTAGCAGGGTTAGCTATGGTTGCTAATAACATGAATTGTGACTTAAACTAAAGTGTTACCCCGTGTGCTAGCAACATTTAGCAACAAGTCCAACATTCTCAGCCTAGAAAAATGCTAAACATGCTAGAAACATGCTAGCGACATGCTAAATGACATTTCTGTGTGAAACAAAGTTCTTACTAATATTTCTGCATCATAAACACTTTCTTTCTAGATGACACTTTCTGGCCGTGTCCAAGCGGTCCGTCTGTTCACTTTGGTTGGGTCACCCGATGTGACGTGTCCTGACTGCTCCATTCAACCCAATGTGTGCGATGCTAATTCAAGACAGGTGCTGATGAATATTGATGAGCTGTTTAACCTCTGAGCCGTGATTACCACAAGCAGGGCGTGTCCTCGGGCTCTAAAACACATGAATATGCATGAGCTTAACAGTCTTCAGCACTAAACAATGAGCTGTGCTTTAAGTAGCGGATGTCTTCATGATGATTTCTTCAGAAAACTCATACGAATGGGTCAATTAGGTTAATTAGAGGAACTGATTAACCCAGAGATGATCTCAAAGCCTGAGGTATCATGCATGCCAGGTTTGTTTAAGTACTGAGGAGAATAGTGTCAGGATGAGTTTGATTCACTCCGTTTGTCATCAGAGGATTTGTGTTTAGTTGCAGTGCTTCAGTATATTTTTCAATTTGTACTTTGAGTATTTTTATTTTGGGAAACATTTATTTCACTACATCAAACAGGATGTATTATTACCCCACTACATTTGGCAAATGATTCATTCTTAACAGTTTGATTAACAGTTTTATTGATTCTTAAGCAAAATACAAAGTAAACTACAGTATCTTTGTACACAATCAAACTTTTACCCTGTTAACAAACTTGCTGTCACAACTTAATAATTTAATACAATATGCTATAATTAAATACGATTAAAACTTTCAATATACAACAAATGATTCATTCTTATCTGTGAGATTCAAATGATTTGTCTGGGGTTGCTGACTGACTACTCTAGTACAACACAATGTTTTAGAAATTAACTAGTTCATCCAACCCAGGCTGATTGTGGATACGTACCCAGGTCTACATTTCTGGGGACAGCAAAATACATAAACGTGACAGTTGTACGCTTATTTAAACTTTAATGCAAGACAAACTATAAAAGCGTGCTCTTGTAATTGTTCAAGTTATTGATTTGTGCCTCGTCCAGCACTGCTGAGGGTCTGGGCAGGTCATAAAATATTAATCTGTTCCTGCTGCTGTGGACAACCCTGAAGGACAACAGAGTGAAAAGTTGATGAAGGCAACTTGGAAACGTAATTTAGCCTCTAGTTTAGGTCAAAGTCAAAGCTGGAGGAGGACTACTGAAGGGCTTGTGGGTCTTTCACCTCTGATCATCTTCCCTTTGAAAAGAAAATGAAATGGAAGATGATACCACATCTCCTAAGAGTCATAAAGCACATGTACAGCTCCTGAAGACCCCTGAACTTTGCTGATGTTGTTTGCAGGTGATGTTTTATGGACTAAGGTCAAACTCTTCACAATGATATATGATCTCGCCCCTGCGCAGTAGAATTGGTGTATGTCACACACTGACATACTCTGAAGCATTTCTTATACAACAAAAAAGACATTTCATGTCGAAACTTTGAGATCCAGTTACGTACATTAAGGTTTTAAAGTCACCATGACATTAAAATTGGCTCTTCTTATTTTTATATTTTTATAGTAGTGCTTGTTATAAATGGTGTATCTGTGCACTTTATTATTTCATGAAAATGTATTTGCCCTCATAATCTTCTATCAAATATCACTTTTACTCAACCTTTATTCACTTCTGGTCAAATTAGGGCGGGGCTATCAGTAATTTAGGGCTGAGCTATAATACCTTAGGGCGGGGCTATCAGTGATTTAGGGCGGAGCTATCATACCTTAGTGCGGGGCTATCAGTCATTTAGGGCAGGGCTATCAGACCTTTAGGGCGGGGCTATCAGACTTTAGGGCTGGGCTATCAGGGCATGTCTCGTTTTTGCCCTGCTTTCATCCAATAGTCAGTCTCCCTTCATTTTGTTAGCCACGCCCATATTCCAGCAATCCAATCAGTTCCCGATAGCAAAACCATGCACCGCCCTACTTTTTTTTCTCATTTCACGAATGTTTCAACTGGATTTACGTCAAAATATGGAAAAAAAAAACGTTACATCCGTTTCATGGCGACTTTAAGCGACATCTTACTGTATGTTGTCAAAGTAATACTTTGTGAGCTGTATGATCACAAAGGTGTTTTGCCTTTGTGTGGAGGACCGAACAGTCTATTTGTTTTAGGTTTAACTTCGGGAAACACTACTTGTGATGTGTTTTTTGTTTTGTTTTGTTTTTTGTTAGCACTTCTGGTTAGAGTGCATGGGTGAAAAAGTAAGGAATGGTGGGAATGTAAAATGTCCATCTGTTTGTTGTACCCCTTTAAAAAGTCTTCATTTTGGAGGCCCCTTGAAGGTTTGAGCACTTTTGGATTGACGCTTCAGTTTGGCTGCTGTGAATGTTCAGAAGTGCCAGTTTATCCCATTTGGAACGCAGCAAGATGTCACACTTACCATTTTTTATCTGTAAGGTTCAAATTACATGAGATTTCAACTAAAACACAATGTTTTATGAGTTTATATGAGTTTTATGAGACATTCACATACATAGCAATGGCATTCACAACATAGGCTCATTCTGAAAACGTAGCCCTATATACATTTCATGAGATCACGAATTATGTAGCCAGAGGTATGTATGGCTGCATTTCGTCTTTAAAACGAATGCTACGGGGCGGTACTAGTTTGTCCAGTGGATCGCCGCATACATTGGCGGGAGTCAATCTGTGCTTTTGCAAACACTATCAGTTGGGTTTAGGGAAGGAGAAGGGTGGGTCAGTCAGTCAGTCAGTCGACAGCGGCCTCTGGTGGATTTACGTGAGAGGAGCAGGTGCGAATGGCACTCCCAAGAGAAATTTAAGGTCTGAAAAAGCGTACACAGCGGCCTCTGGTGGATTCCCGAAAACAAAAACTGCAAAAAAACATACCTCCTAGGACGTATTTGGCGCTCTCCAGAAATGTATGTAGGGGTACGTCTTCAGAATGAGCCTGGGTTGCTTTTGATTTCCCCTTTTTTTATTCTAAGAAACTGTATAACACTACAATACAGTAAAAGAAAACAGTTCTTTTACACAATATCCACATTGGAGAAACAGGAAAGAAGAGTGAAGCAAACAAATAATTATTTAAAAAAAGCAACAAAATAGTAGTACAATAATAATCCAGCCATTCATTCATTTTCCTTCAGCTTACTCCCTTATTTATCAGGGGTCGCCACAGTGGAATGAACCGCCAACTATTCCGGCATATGTTTTACACAGCAGATGCTCTTCCAGCTGCAACCCAGTACTGGGAAACACCCATACACACTTATTCACATATACAGTACACTACAGCCAATTTAGTTCATCAATTCCCCTATAGCGCATGTGTTTGGACTGTGGGGGAAACCGGAGCACCCGGAGGAAACCCACGCCAACACGGGGAGAACATGCAAACTCCACACAGAAATGCCAACTGACCCAGCCGGGACTCGAACCAGCGACCTTATTGCTGTGATGCCACAGCGCTAACCACTGAGCCGCCCTACAATAATAATTAAATAATTATAATAATAATAAAAATCATGTTGCATGAAAGATCTCATCATATTTTTTGAATAGAAAGATTCAAACCCAATTCCGAGTCTTCACCTAAGAACAGAATGACATCAGCAGCTCAATCGGTCCCTTTAAATGTCTGGTTAACCTGATAGGCTGCATGTTTCTCTGTCTCCGCCAGTAAAACCTCTCCGAGACATTCCGCACCCTCCTGAAACTCTTCCAAGCACTTTGCCTCAAATTGAAGAGTCTGTCTGAGGAGCGAGAGAGAGAGAAAGAGAGAGACATTCGCGCGTCCCCATCTCCATTGCGCACTCAATTCTATGTGTCTTTTATTTGTTCTTTTCGGATTGATCGAGCGCGTCACCGGAGGTCGCGGATGACGGGTGCGCGCGCGAAAAGCCACTTTCCCTGGATATAAACATGCGAATGGATGCTGGTTAGACGGGTTTTGATGCAAAGCATGGAAACCTGTGGAAAAGGAGTGATTCTGTGTGTGCGAAAAGACTGAGAGCCGTTCGTTGAGACGTCTGGAGACATTTTTGGTGCGACTGGAGAGGTCCCGTCTCTCCGGTGGCGCGCGAATCTATGGAAAAGCACATTTTGGGACATGGATAGACAGTTCGAGTTATTTGTGGATGTAGTCTTGATGATCAGAGCCCCTGTCTGAGGACTGCTGGTGGTTTTTGGGGAGTTTGTGGTATGCGATCGCGCCGCGTCCTCCTCGCCTTGCTGTCCACGCGCACAGACGGTAAGTGGAGCCATAAAAACCTCTTAAATAACGCACAGTGAGCGCGGATGTACAGTTGAAGTCGCAATTGGGAGACCTCCTGTCCTTTTTTTTTTATCAAATATTTTCCAAATGATGTTTAACAGAGCAAGGAATTTTTCCACAGCATTTCCTATTGGAGAAAGTCTTATTTGTTTTATTTCGGCTAGAATAAAAGCAGTTTTAATTATTTTTATTAATTATTTTTATATTAATTTGATTAGCCCCCTTAAGCAATATTTGTTTTGATTGTAATTTCGATTATAATTACCCCAACTTGCCTAATTGACCTAGTTACCTAGACCTATGTGACTTTAAGCTGAATACTAGTATCTTGAAGAATATCTAGTCTAATATTATGTGCTGTCATCATGGCAAAGATTAAATAAATCAGTTATTAGAAATGAGTTATTAAAACTGTTATGTTTAGAAATGTCTTGAAAAAATCTCTTTGTTAAACAGAAATAGGGGGGGGGGGGATATAGAGGGGGGCTAATAATTCTGACTTCAACTGTATATACTGAATATTCTGTATTTACATACAGTATAAAGTGTGTTGAGGAGAGCGGTTGTTAGATATTAAAATCTTGTTTCTCAGTTCAGGTTTACCCTTACGAGAATTAACCATGATTTTCTTATAGTGTCAGTGAAGTAACCATGTTCTGGCGTATTGATTGACATTTGTATAATCACAGTTACCCTGCAAATACCATAGTTAAATTGTGTGAATTTGTGGTTAACATGGTTTAAGAACATTAACTTTTTGTGGTTTGTTTAGTTTAATCATGGTTTATTGTCTTAAGGGTATTTTATAATTAAAGTCAATGACGCAGAGCTTATACAAGGTTATAGGAACAGTATTTTTAAATAGTCACAGATTACCTAAATATATATGCTATTGCCTGGATATAATAAGTATAATAATTATCACTATTAATGTACTTTATTTGAACAGAGGTTGAAAGAAAAACTGGGCATGTTATCACAATGAGAAGCTGTTTATTAACACTACTTTCAGAAGATTTGATTTTTTATAGATAGATAGATAGATAGATAGATAGATAGATAGATAGATAGATAGATAGATAGATAGATAGATAGATAGATAGATAGATAGATAGATAGATGTTTTTTAAAGGGACAGTTCACACTAAACAGAAACTGGTCATCATTTACTCAGCCTTTCCTTGTCACAAACCTGTTTGAGGGTCTTTCTTCTGTTGAACACAAGAGAAGATATTTTGAAAAATGCTGGCAAACTGTAACCATTGGCTGCCATATTATTTGTGTTTTCTACTACGAAAGTCAATGGTTCCCAGTTTCTAACATTCTTCAAAATATCTTATTTTGTGTCCAACAGAAAAAAAAGAAACTTATAAAGGATTTGATCCACTTGAAAGTGAGTAAATTAAAACTTTTGGATGAACTGTAGACATTTACAACATTAAACCCTTTTCTGCTTTGCTGGTTAAAAAGTATCTGTTGTGTATAATGTTTGGGTTGAAAATTAAACCCAGCAGTGTGGGTTGGTCCATTTTTTAACCCAAAATTTGGACTATAATCTGCATTGTATGAAGAACCAACAAACAAAACCCACTTCTAAAGAAAACAAGCAGATTTGTGCAGTTCCTCAAAATCTGAAACATGGGCCTTGTGACATCCACACTGTAAAAAATGCTGAGTTGAGCCAAACATGGACAAACCCAACATCGGGTAAATTTTTTTCAAGTAAACTTAAATGACACTTTTTAACCCAATGATTGGGTTTGCCCACATTTGACCCAACTTTGTGGGTTACAAACAACCCAGCATTTTTTACAGCGCAGTGTAGCCTCAGTGTCTGTTTTAATACAATAAGCTTGACTTGAGTCTCATGTGTATTTACTGAATATTAAAGGTCCCACGAAATTAAAATGTTTTTAGATATTAGTATCAGTATTGTTAGTTTTTAGGATATCTATAATCTAGTTTGCTCCAAAACAGTGACACAATTCGTGTTTAGAAGATATTAAACTGATATAAACATGTAAAGCTTGTAGTTTGTCACTTCCACCTAAATGGATTTTCACCTCATAGTTCAGTTTCTCATCAAATCTTCTGTCCAATCAAACACTCTCTCGTGTCTTACAAGCCCTCCCCCTTCTCATTTGCATTTAATTTGACGCTCTTGAGCTCAACCACTCACTGGCAAAGCTGTGATAAAAACGAAACACTATTAGCTGTTTTTTATAAAAGGGGCGGAGCTACTCTATGACCTGCCCTCTCTTCATGTTTCACTTGAGATTACGTCAAACATCGAATAAAAATGCACACTTTACTAGACTTCTAAAAGCTCTGTTTGTGTGTGTGTGTGTGTGTGTGTGTGTGTGTTTCAGTGTGCCCGTGTGCGCTCCATTCATCATGCTGAGGCAGATGCTGTTAAACTCCACGGCGGCGGCACGAGACTTCGACCTGATGAGCAACACACACACGCCGGCACCGCTTAATGTCTCGCAGGGGCCCGTGAGTGTGTCGGCACTCCTGAAGCCCACGGGCCGCGGGGCCGCCCTGCGAGAGGGCGAGACCGATAAACCGGACCTGGCCACGTATGTGGTGATGTGCCTGCTGCTGTTCCTGCTGGTCCTCCTCATTGTCTTCTTCATCAACTGTCAGCTCAGAAACTCGTTTTTCGCCTCCATGCCTTATGACCGCTCGCTGCGGGAGGCCCGCAGCTCCTACAAATGACCAGCGCGGACTTAAACTCGCTGATTTGTCTGTATATACTGACTGTTTTTTTGTACTTATGCACGGCCGTTTCTCTCAACTTAGGCTCATTGGGAATATGCACCTAGGGCTATGTGTTTGCGAACCATGAAATACGTTGCTCCAGCGATGTTTTCTTGCAGCTTGTGTTCACAAATCCACTAGTGTACATTTCGCTGTGTACATTTCTGTAAATCTTAAATACGATACTGGACTACGTTTTCTCAAACATGCCATTGACATGTCCTTTTTGTAAATCCACTAGAGGGCGATGTGTACATTTCTTCAAATCTCAAGTATATCACTGGACTACTACGTCCTTTTCGTAAATCCACTAGAGGTCGCGGTGTACATTTCTGTGAATCTCAAATACGTGACTGGGCTACGTTTTCTCACACCCTCAAAAACAAATATTTAGCTTCTTGTTCAACCTACTTATTTAAAATTAGTTGAAGCTTTTTAAATTTACGTTTTTTGGGGGGACAACTTAATTGTTTTATGTTCAATCCACTTACGTAAAAAAAACAATAAAGTAAGTTAATAGATTTGTGTTGGGACAACATGAAGGAATTGTGTGGCACCCAGCATTTTTTACAGTGTATGTGCCATTTACACGTCCTCCTTGTAAATCCACTAGAGGGGGCTGTGTACATTTATGCGAATCTCAAATACGTTATTGGACTATGTTTCCTCATATGTGCCATTTACACGTCCTTCTTGTAAATCCACTAGAGGGCGCTGTGTACATTTCTGCAAATCTCAAATATTTGACTTGGGCTGTGTCAGAAATCGCCTACTACTCAGTATGTACTACATTTTAATTTGAATTTACTACATGATCGTTACAAAAGTAGGTTCTATATAGTATGAATGTGAGCAACACAAATCGATTTAGTGAACTTAACAACTTTAAGTGGAATGAACATAAAACAATTAAGTTTTCCCCCCAAAAATCTCAAGAATTGTGTTGTTTCAGCTCATTTTAAATATGTAGTTTGAACAAGCAGCAAAAAAAAAATTGAGTGCACATTTCTGTGAATCTCAAATAGGTTACTGGACTACATTTTCTCATATGTGCCATTTACAGGTCCTTCTCGTTCACGTCCTTGAGAAGCCAGGGCTTGTCGTTTATATATCACATTGCGATCGACTGACCCACACACACCCTTCCCAAAACCCAACCGATAGTGTTTTCAAAAGCAAACAAGAATAGAACAGTGCATTGTGGGCATTTTGTAGTTTTACCACGATCTTACTTTTTTATTTTTGTACTTTATCAAACTCGAATCATATGGCCCTATAACATTTGGTTTATCGAAAAATTGCAGCAGACGTATGCCAAGGCACGTATTTGCGGTTTCCCAAAAATGTAGCCCAGGCACGTATTCCCAATGAGTCTGAGCTGGTTTCTCTCCATGTAGGGTTTCTCACGAGTCCTGTGCATTATGTAAGGCAGATTATTTTCTTGTACGGTGTGAAACCATGATTAAATCTCACATACATTGAGCGTCTGTGTCTGGAGAATGTGTTGATATTGATTGTGGTCGACAGGATGAGAGGAAGCAAAAACACGAGGCTTAGGAAACCTGCTGATCTGCTGTTCGACCCCTGCTTATCTTATTACAATGGGTCTTTCCGTCATTTACTCACCCCTGTGTGATTTAGTATCATGGATTGAACACAAAAAGAGGAGTTCTGGTTGCATCAACAGCCTTTATGGTGGTTTAGTTATTATAGAATTATGCATTCAATCATTTTCCTATGGCTTTGTCCCTTTATTTATCAGTGGTCACCACTGCGGAATGAATCGCCAACTTGGCCAGCATATCTTTTATGCAACAGATGCCCTTCCAGCCGCAACCCGGTACTGGGAAACACCCATACACTCTCACATTCACACACACTCATACACTACGGCCAATTTAGTTCATCCAATTCCCCTATAGCGCATGTGTTTGGACTGTGGGGGAAACCGGAGCACCTGGAGGAAACCCACGCCAACATGGGGAGAACATGCAAACTCCACACAGTAATGCCAACTGGCCCAGCCGGGACTCGAACCAGCGACCTTCTTGCTGTGAGGCCACAGTGCTAACCACTGAGCTACCGTGCTGCCACATAACAAAACTAGTTTACCCAATTATTTCCAGAGCAGAACGTAAGTCATTTGGGTGAGTAAATGAAGACAGATTTTGACAGACAGACAGCTGAATTGTTCCTTTAAAGATCTGAGCTAAAGGTTTTCAGGTTCAACTCCTCCTAAAGCTTCAGCATTTGAGACACTTTGTTTGAGAGCAGCTAAATGAGTCAACAGTCGCTTCGCCAGCTGAGCCTAAATCATCTATCGATGTTTGTCTGACAGTTATTTTATTCTGCAGGAGTTACGCAAGACACACAGCGCCAGTGGAGATAGAAATCAATGTGATATCCGTCTTAATCCGCATCGGAAGCGGCAGAGAATCAGGTGCGACTCGATAACAGATGCCAAGACACATTATAGGAGAGAAGACAAATGAATGAATGTCTCTCCTCAAGAACAAGAGTGAGAAAACTGTGGCCATCACTGTGTGTGTGTGTGCTAGTTTTGGTGGTTTACAAGGACAGACATTTGTTAATGACATGGCAATTACATCATTGAGGTGGTTTATGAGGACATGTCCGATGCCTTTGTAATTCAAATTGCTTTAAAATCTTACTTAATGGGATATTTTTCAGATGCCAAGCCACATTATAGGAGAGAAGAGAGAGTGTGTGTGTGTGTGTACTGGTTTTGGTAGTTTACAAGGACAAAAATTTGTATAATGACATGGGTATTACAACATTGAGGTGGTTAATGAGGACATATATAATGTCCTTGTAATTCAAAATGCTTAAAAATCATACCTAACGATGTATTTTTAATGTTAGTGTAGTGCTCTAAAAATTATTCCGATTTATTATTGCAATTTTGATAATTCAATTCAATTCATCTTTATTTCTATAGCGCTTTACAATGTAGATTGTGTCAAAGCAGCTTCACATAGAAGATTATAGTGGATTGAAATGGTGTCAGTCCAGTTTTTAGAGTTTAAGTTCAGTTCAGTTCAGTGTGTTTTAATTTTCACTGCTGAGAGTCCAACTGCTTTCACTGCTGAGATAACAGTTTTCACAGGTG
>CAIGQV010002084.1:230200-251391 GCA_903798115.1 Danio jaintianensis | reverse complement strand
GGTGGTTCATTCCACTGTGGCGACCCCAGATTAATAAAGGGACTAAGTCGAAGGAAAATGAATGAATGAATAATAATAATAATAATATATACTAAGCAGTGGAAAATAAAGGTTACTTAAAAATATTACTTAATATATAGTATTTATAATACTTAAATATATTTAAAATAAATTTGCATGAATTGATTTTCTATATGTTTTGTCCGACAGATGGTTTTTCAGTAAACCTGAAGTTATTGTCAATCTCATAAAGTAGAGTGATAGTTTGACAAATGGTTACCGATATTATATTTTACATTTATACATTTAGCAAACCTTAAAGGACCTTACAAAACAGGAAAACATACAATTTTCTTAAATATGATCTCTAAAGTAAATTTATTTATTTATTTATTTTTGTAGTTTAAGTTTAATTTAGTTCATTTTTATATGTAAGTTTAAAATAACAGCATTTATTTGAAATATAATCTGTTATAACATTGTAAATATCTCCATGTTCAACTTTGATCATTTCATTCATTCATTCATTTTCTTTTCGGCTTAGTCCCTTTATTAATTTGGGGTCGCCACAGCGGAATGAACTGCCAACTTATCCAGCATATGTTTTACGCAGCGGATGCCCTTCCAGCTGCAACCCATCACTGGGAAACATCCATACACACTCATTCACACTCATACACTACAGACAATTTAGCTTACCCAATTCCCCTATAGCGCATGTGTTTGGACTGTGGGGGAAACCGGAGCACCCGGAGGAAACCCACGCCAACACAGGGAGAACATGCAAACTCCACACAGAAACGCCAACTGACCCAGCCGAGGCTCAAACCAGCGACCTTCTTGCTGTGAGGCGACAGTGCTACCCACTGCGCCACCGCGCTGCCCTACTGTCTTTTATATGCGTTATATTTGAATGAAAAAAGATGTTGCTTTACTAAACACTGTAAGTTAAAAGTGTTTTTACAGTGTTATTATAAAAAGAAAATGTTAACTGATCATTAAATCAGCATATTTCAATCATTTCTGCAGGACCACATATCACTAAAGACCAGAGTAATGATGCTGAAAATTATGTTTTATAATAATACATTAGGAATTTGAAATACTATTATCTTTAACTGTTTTATTGTACAATTAAATGCAGAGAGAATTGCTGTAAAAAAGGAAAATGTCATGTTTGTGCAGCCTGAGTTGTGAGTGCAGTGTGATGTCAGCAGGCGTCAGTGTTTGTCCACCTGTGTGTGATGATGACGCGCTCAGGTGTGTTTACGCGCTCGCGTCGACTCCTCCCACCAGACCTGCCCAAACGCACACAGGAAGAGAGAGAGAGAGAAAGCGGAAAACTTCATCTGATCTGATCTCCTCATGGCTGCTCTAAAGCTGAAGCCTTTAACATGAAGCACAAGGACTCATCGGAAGCGTTAACGACAGCTCTGTGGATTGACAGCGGAGATTCATAACTTTAGAGACTTTTTAAATTGGAAATCGCGACAAACTTGCGCTCAAAGCACGCGGTGGTTTTGTTTTTCTGCGCAGAATTTTCGGATTTGCGTTAGAGTCGCGTTGAAGCGGCTGTTTAAAAGCTTGGGTCTGTGATTTTGGCATTTCTGGGTTTGGAGTTCAAACTTCCCTCCTTTTTCTTTGTGCCGGAGGAAGAGCGGCGCGCGCGGCAGCAGCAGGCCGCAGGTTGAGACGCCCTGAGCGGGCAGAGTGTTTGAGGAGCCACCGCTGCACTTTTGTGGAATACAAGTGAGTTTATAGCACAACAATGGATCCAAACTCAGCATCTGCAAGTGCTCTTAAAAGCGGGAAAGACAAGGACAAGAAAAGCAAGAAGAACTATGATGATGGAGAGGGAAAGAAAAAGTTTGTAAGTGTTTTTTTATGTCCTCATTGTGTGTGTGTGTGTACTGTCAGTCCCTTCAGGGAAGCATCAGGGTGTGTGTTTTTGAGTCTGTCCGTTTGTTAAACACTGAGGTGTTTGATTTCGTTGTTTGCTTTAGTCTAGCATGTTGCAAACAGGAAAGTTGAGAAATTTTTGCAGCTCGCTAATTTACGTGCTCCGACACCTCAGACGAGGAAGTCGAGAGTGCAGTGAGTTTTTGAAGGATCACTGCGTTTCCTCAAAGGGTTAAGTATCACCACAAACATACCTAGAACTGGTGGTAGTGCTTCAGACATTTCGGATTTATATTCACACATTCGGACTTTCTTCTTAATAATATCCTTTCAGAAAAGTATTTTATCAAATTATAAATAGGGAAATCATATTAGCAGCCAATGGCTATCAAAGTACGTTGTTCACAGTCCATTAAATGTTTCGAAGTCGTACTTGCATGCGATTTCAGACCGAATATTCAAAGTATTGTCACTGTTAAAAACGAATGTGTAAACATTATAAAACCAACATTAGCTCAATACATTTCTGTTTGTTAATATGTTGTGCAGAGAGCTGTTACTTTTGACATAAGCAAGTTTCTGGAGCGTGTATTTATTTAGCAGACAATTTCCTTCAGAGAGAGAAACTCGAGTGATTCATCTCAAGCAGCGGCTGTAATAATAGCATAAAACCCCCTTTCCCCCCTAAAACAGTTGTACTATAGTATTAGTAGTAATTACTTTGACATTTCTTTCGGATATGATACTTAAATGCAGGCTAAGTGCCGTCGTGTCACTCGTATGACACATGTAACATAGTTTCAGTTGAAATGGAACGTTTGAATGGCTACATTGTTGCATTCCAACTGCATCCACGTTCCATTTTGGAACTGGAACTTTGTTTGATGTGTTCTTTCAAAGTTCTCGAGTATCTGTTTCACTGTAGCACAGCGTGCCGTCACTCACAGATCTATATCGATGACACAAACACAGATTCTGTAATAGGAATTTCATTGCCTTTGGGTAAAGAGAGTCGTGAAACTGGAAAAGCGCGAATGAGGGAATTCTGTGACGTTATAAAGGAGTCCTGGAGCTCGTGTGTCATGGGGGTTTGCAGGCAGCTTCCAGAGCGACTCAAACCACGCCCACTAATGTCTCTCTTCAGCATGACCGTGTTAAGGAATGCATATTGAACAATAAATACTGTATATTACCCGTCAAGTTCACCTTGTCGATAACACGCATTATCGACTGTAAATGCTTACAGTCAACGTTTTCAGTTTTTCAAAAGTGTTCTAAGACAAGATTTGGTGTTGTTCAGTAGTTTTAGAACAGCTTTAATGAAGGTCAGTGATCACCTTCACATGTTGACTGCTGTATAGTTGTTGTGCCTATGTGTGTATATGCAAAATGTCAGTCTTTCCTATTTTTAATGATCGTCTAGGTAATTTGCAGCTGTTTTACTGCATCAGACGAACAGATAGGCTAAAGTACAGTGCCAATAAGGATGATACAGTATGCAAAGGAATGTGTTTATAATACGTATCTGATAATATACTGGTGACATTAAAAATGTAGGTCACTGGATTGTCAAGTTGAGTGTATTCAATTGTGGGAGTCAGTTTGCAGTGTGCTATGGTTATAAACTACACATTTTGGTGGGATTTATTTGCGTAGAATATAGTACATAGTAAGATCCGTACTAATCCAAACAAGCCCTCGATATGAGGGAAAACTGATGTTGCATCATTAAGCAGTGTTTCCATAGTCCCAAACACACCTGATGTGTTATAGTGAAATTCTAGACCGTGTGATGGAAGGAAACCGTAAACCATCACTGTGTGTGTGTGTGTATGTGGACACGTGTGGGGTTTCTCTTCTAGAAATACAGAAATACACCCTTTATAAAAAAAGTACTATAGTTGCTTTACTTATGAATAGGGCTGCATGATATTTGGTGTTTTCTGTGATTTATATTTTGCAATATAAATAAAATTTCACCGGATGACTTTAATGGCTCTACATGGAAATAATTCATTAAGTTAGATTGATTGGGATGACTCTGGAGGGGATTGAATCCTTTTGCATAAAATTTAATAAGGAAATTTCAAGCATTAATCAATATGACAGATACAAATGAAATAAACAGTGCTTTACAAATTTCTTGGGAGTCTTAATAGTATTCGGCGACAGAAATGAAATAAGCAAGTGTAAATCAGCACTGTAGTCTTCATCATATTAATAAGTACAGGGTTCATACGGTCATGGAAAAGTCATGGAATTTTGACATGGCATTTTCCAGGCCTGGAAAACTTTTGGAAAATCAGAAAAACCCACAAAGTTTTGGAGAAGTCATGGAAAACAGATATCTGTGTTCTTGAATATAGGTTAGTTGTCTTTACTACTTTTCTGTCCTCGGCCAATCACATACTCCCACATTATTAGTGCGGTGTAAGCATTATCTAAATCAATTTTACATAATATAAATATAAGCTGAAAGTAAATAGATTGTTGTGTGTTTTACGACATGCTGTAATAAATTTTAACATGTATTGTTTTTACCACACATATGTAGACATTGCATGAAACATTAGGTCATGAAAATTTACTTTGAAAGTCTTGGAAAAATTATGGAAAAGTCATGGAATTTTAGTAGTAAAAATGTGTATGAACCCTGTAAGTATATACATTTAATCTTCATTAAAGTAACGATACAGTTTCTTGTTCCTTAATGCGTTAAACTCTTCTAATATGCTCACATAATCACAGGTCTTAATTTTTTACTCTATTATTGTTCCACTTTACTCTGCAAATATCATGTGTTCTAAACTGTGGCTTCTGGTCAACTATTAAAAGTATCAAGTTCGCTACCAATCGGCACAGAAATTTTAAAAACATCCCTTTATAAAATGAACGTGCTCAACATTGCTCAAATGTTTCTGGGAAAAAGATGTATTTTATAAAATTTCAGAACTATTTGGTACTAAACTCAATATTTTTGACCTACCCTAGAATGCACACCTTGCAGTATTGATGCTGAAACGATATATTGTGCAGCCCTAGTTATTAATTTTAAAACTATAGTTATTAATCAAATATTAATTACTGTTCACCATTATACATTCATATGAGTTCATTCATTCATTTTCTTTTCGGCTTAGTCTCTGCTTTCTTTATTAATCAGGGGTCGCCACAGCAGAATGAACCACCAACTTATCCAGCATATGTTTTACGCAGCGGATGCCCTTCCTGCTGCAACCCATCACTGGGAAACATCCACACACACTTATTCACAAACATACACTACGGACAATTTAGCTTACCCAATTCACCTATAGCGCATGTGTTTGGACTGTGGGGGAAACCGGAGCACCCGGAGGAAACCCACGCCAACACGGGGAGAACATGCAAACTCCACACAGAAATGCCAACTGACCCAGCCGGGGCTCGAACCAGCGACCTTCTTACTGTGAGGTGAACGTGCTACCCACTACGCCACCGTGCTGCCATTCATATGAGTTCATACCACAAAATGCCCTTTTTACGTATTTTGTGATGACATTAGTAGCTAACTCTGAGTCACCGCAGTTTTACCATGACTTGTTGGAGTTGAATTATAGTGTTCATGTATTCTAGTACATTGACGGACATCTGTTTCCTTTATTATTTCATTCTGGTTTGTTGGTTTTATTAGCACTTCTTTGATTGGATTGATGGAAGCTCCTGTTGCAGGACTTTTCTGGCTTGTTAATGTTTGTCCTGAAGCCCTCGACAGGACATCAGACATGGAGACTTCCTGGTCCAGCAGCCTAAAATGTCTCTTTTCCCGAGTTTCTCATCTTCATTCTCTTTATTTCAGTAGTAGGTTTGGTGCGTATAGGGACATCATGTATTGGTTTCGTTTCATTCGTTTACAGATTAATATCTGTGATAAATTAGTAAACATCAAGTAAGAATAGTCTTAAGTTTTATGTGAGATCCAACTCTTTTAGTAGGCTCATGTATAGTTTTTTTTATGCTATAGTGTAAATATTTGATAAGTTCACTAGTTAAGCTTCAAAGGATGAGTGACCCATGTAAAAAAAATCAAGCCCTATGATTTCCAGAGATGTTGAAAATGCAGATGAAATTACAAAATTCAACAGTAAAAAAAATCAATTGACTTCATACAGTGAATGTCACATAATTTGGAAAATTTTGGATTTGGATGGATCATTTAAATCATCATTTAGACTAGTGTCTGTGAATAATAAAGCTTAAAAAATGCTGTTTAAAGGTCATGAAACTAAAATAACTTTACTGAGAATTTCGGCGAGAGGTGTTTGTGTTGCATATCATAGACCGTGTTATCATCTGTTTATTATTTGGCAATTGTTATTTGGTAATTTGACATTTTTGCCTTTTTTTTTTTTTTGTGTGTGTAATGTTTTGATCTTCCAGGATTATAATCTACATTGTGTCCCCGTGACATGATATAATGACACAAATGTCTGAAGTAATAATCAATGCACGTCAGGGTCTCATAACTATTCATAAGACTTCTTATAAGAAGATGCTTTATTTATTTATGCACAACTGCACACATTGATTTCCTATGACGGACACTTCAAACTGTGAGATTAATGACAGTAAGTGTGAGTTACATTCATATACACTGTAAACAATATCTGTTAATGAACAGTTTCTGTATTTTGTGATTCACAAGTGTTTATTTACGGTCGTGAATTGCATTATGGGATGTTGATCTCTGCATTGTTGACTTTTGATGTTGAAAATTCAACTCTACAGTTTAACAAAGTGACATTTTAGTCGTTTTAATTAATATAATGTATAAGAAATGATATGTAGTCTGTAAAATAGCAGAAAATGTACTGGCAGTTTATTACTAGGTGTTTGCAATGTAATATACAACACCAACCCAGACAATATAGCACTGCAAACTATTACAAATGTTCATAAAAGTCACTTTTTCCAAACTTTTCAAGGTTAAAAGTTGTTGAAAGAAAGATCAAGATTTCATAATGCAAATCAAATGCAGGAATAAAAAAAACATGAATTACAAAATATGGAAGTGCGCTAATTTTTGGATATTTTTTGAAGTGTATGGTGAGACTGAGAGTATGTGTTTGCTTTGTAATTGATTGTGCATTAAGGCTGCACAATAATAACAATAGCTTTTCTCTATAGGAAAATGTTATATTGCATGAAATATCGCTGTCACATTACTAAACAGCATATTAAATGGAATTAGAAAACAAAATCTAGTACTAAATTAATTGTATTATAATAAAATGTAGTAAATATTAGTATTTTTGAATGAAATCTGCTTTTTAAATGTGTTTAACTATACCTTAAAATAGAATGAAGAAAACATTCATTCATTCATTTTCTTTTCGGCTTAGTCCCTTTATTAATCCGGGGTCGCCACAGCGGAATGAACCGCCAACTTATCCAGCATATGTTTTACGCAGCGGATGCCCTTCCAGCTGCAACCTATCACTGGGAAACATCCACACACACTCATTCACACACATACACTACGGACAATTTAGCCTACCCAATTTACCTATACCACATGTTTTTGGACTTGTGGGGGAAACCGGAGCACCCGGAGGAAACCCACGCCAACACGGGGAGAACATGCAAACTCCACACAGAAACGCCAACTGACCCAGCCGAGGCTCGAACCAGTGACCTTCTTGCTGTGAAGCGAACGTGCTACCCACTGCGCCACCGTGACGCCCCTGAAGAAAACATTATGAACAAAAATTAGAGAAGCAAACCAAAAGGATTTGTTTTTTTGGGGGGGGGTGGAATTTAGGAAACAAATAAAACAGATTTTAGTAAAAAATCTGATATAATCATACACTGAAAAAACATTATTCATTGGATTTACTACATTGTTTTAAGGTAAGCGGTTGCAAACAATTCCTATGGGCAGAAGTTAGACAAACAAATTAAATGTAGTAATGTTCAACTTCATTTGTTTGTTTCAATTCAGCCCATATCAATTGTTTGCAATTGTTTACCCCTAAAAAAAATGAGTAAATCCAATGAATCATTTTATTTCAGTGTAGGGCCTAAAATAAATGCTATATATATGTTGTGTCTGCAGCAGTTTAGATGACGCAGCTCTTCTCTGATTGCTTAGCTCTCTTTATGTTTGCTTCTGATCGATTCCAGTCCTGAAAAGTCTGAAAGTCCAGAATTTCCATTTCGATCTCAGTGAAGTCACGGTCAGCTTCAGACGGGTTCATCCCGAAGTGTGTTCGGCAGAGTGAAGCGCTTTTGTGCTTTGTGGACTGAAATGAAGCGTCCTTGTTCACATCTGCCCTCAATAGTCTCAAACTCTCCCTTCGGCAAGGATTCACACACACACACACACACACACACACACACACACACACACATGCCGCTGGTGTTTTTCTGTAATAAGCAGAAGGTCGTGTTTTACTACGGAAGTCATTTTTGTGTAAGGGAGATTAGCTCAGTGTCTGAATGTCCACAGGTCACCACTTCACATCTGCCCCCCGCCGAGAGTGTCTCTATTTGATGATGTCATTTCCTCTTAAACCTGCTTGTTATGTATACAGGTTTTTTCCCAGAGATCATAAGGACAGCATTTAAGGACGCATGATGTAGATTTGGGGATTGTTTATAGAGAAAACTGTGCGTTGCGTCATTTTTGAACCCTCTGTGTCCTTTTGACTAGTCATGGGCCGTTATAAGCTTCTGACAGTGTGATAACCTTAGATAAAAATATCACGATTACTGCTTTAAAATATCATCTTTTTAAATGTCTCAGTAAAAAAATAACAACTTTATATACACAATATATTTTATTTTAAGAAACTTTTTCAGGATAAGTAATTAAAGTAAATGATTGCCTTCTGCTGTCTTCATTAGCTTCAAAAACACAGATTTCTGTACATCTTGAAAAGGTTTCTTTGGAGATCTTTCTTTTCTTTGGATATGAAGTAAAGCCACCGCACTGTTCAGGTCTACAGCATGCTGGATGTTGATGCATAAGAAATTATTATTATTATTTATATGTTTCCTGAATTTTGGGCTGTCCAGTAGATTTTGATGCAGAGGCTCCTTTTCTGCTGGTGATACTGTTGCCCTAAATAATTAAATAAAGTAGTCATAAAAACACGTAAACTACTTGCAACCTGAGGAACGGTATAACAGTAAATTGTAGCAGTTTTAAAGGTGCATTATGTAAGTTTGACACCCGGTGGTTGAACTAGGTATTGCATCCCTGGATCAAAACAAACGCAGGTTGCCAGATTGAGGACCAACAGGAATCGTATTCTATATAAAAGCAACGGCACGCGATAGAAGGAATATTTTCCATATTAAAGGAGTTTTTGTTCTAACCAATACCTCGAATTGATATATTAGAAATTGTTATATATATCTAATATCCTCGAAGTATATATTAGATATATTATTGATATATTAGGCTTCTATGTCTTGCAGCTGAACAACAGAAAACTGACAATGATCACCTCAGGTACACCTCATGTGCTTTATCCAGTGTTAAATGCTAATAATGTGAGTTTGAATGCCATTTTACATGACATTTATTGCCATACTATTGAAAGCAGCAGCAGATAGTTCACCTCAGATCTTGAAAATAAAATAAACCGTCTGAAATTGAACTTTAGAACTGTGACTCAGTGCAAACCAACACATATCAGTGATTCAGCATCTACATTTAATAATGTTAAAGAGGTTTAATATGTATTAATTTGATTATAAACCTTACCATTTCGTTGGAGTGCAGTGAGTGCTTTATGAGTGCTACTATCCACCTTGACTTTTCCAAACCGTGGTAAACCTTAAAACCAGTTATCGTCCCATGGCTACTTTTGACAGTGTTGTGCTTGTGGTTTGCGTTTGTCTCTCGGTGAGCCGTCTGAATCTGGGCAGTTACTCCTAAAGGTTCAGATAAAGACAACGTCTGTGTTTGCATAACATTGGTGTTTGGTGGTGGTACACACACCGTTTGGAACAGGAGTTGTCAGAATAATAAAAATATCTTAAAGGGATAATTTGATTTCCTGTTTGTTTACTCACCCATAGGTCATCCAAGATGTAGGGGACTTTTTTTCCTTTTCAGTATAACATTGATTTTGAGCTGAGTCTGTGCTTCTTGGTAGTTCAAATAATGGCAGTGAAAGGTGACAGGTTTGTATTAGATTTAAAAATAAGCACATACAAACGAGTCCAAATCAATAGCCAGGACTCCTGATGACACCGATCGTTTTTACTTCACAAAACCTCAGGCTCCGTGTAAGAAATTGAACATTATTTAGAATATTATTAGTAGGGCTGCACAATATATCGTTTCAGCATCGATATCGCAATGTGTGAATCTGCAATAGTCATATCGCAGGATCAGCAATGTCAAGTTGGGATTAATATAGTTGATCAGCATCACAGTTCAAAAAATGTGATTTGTGTGTGATCTCAAAAGTTTAACCCTAAAATAGAGTGAAAGATTTTCATTTGGTTTGTTTTTAAGACTTGTGATTGTGTAAGATTTAAGCTAACTTAAACCAAGAGGTTATAAAGGTATATAAACCAAAATGAATTGTATTTAATTATTTAAACAATGAAGACTATACACTTTACAGTGTTATTTGAAATATTATTATTGAATCTGTACCTCAGTACTGTTAGATTCCACAGAAAACCATCAAATTAATTTGTATCTGTTCAATTGTATTGTGTTTTATGCAGATACTGCTCCACGAACAAATCCCAATCAATGTAAAATGATGAATTCATTCAAAATAGAGTTGTAAGTCATCTTTTGAAATTATATTCATGTCGCAATATATATCGTAAACTAAATATCGCAATGTCAATTTTTGTCCAATATCGTGCAGCCCTAATTATTAGCTTTAATCCACAGCCTGCTCGAACAGATCTTGGCGATTGTGTGAATGTAGTCCAATTGTAGTCTGCTCACTTTTGATGATGAATGCGCAAGTGTGTGCTCGGACAGGAGGTCAGGTGATGCAGTTTGTTGATAGATATTGGTGATTGAGTCGCCAGCTCACAGACAATTGAAACATGGGGAAAAAATACAAATCTGAAACTGGTATCCAATCGGCCAATTTGCTAGTAAAGCTCAGAATCTTAAGCAGCCATGGAAAATCATGATCAGTGCATTCCCTTCTGAACGAATCAAGTGAGTCAACGATTCTGTGATCCATTCTTTGAAGCAGTCCTTTACTTTTCTCTTCTTTGCCACTGTAAATGAAAGCATGCGTTGATGAATCCAAATGTGCTCCTGCCTGATGAACATCCCCTGACAGCGGTTATGTTGCTCATCTTGATGGAGCTCATGCTTTGTTCTGGAACTTTCCACTAGGGCTGCATAATACTGGGTAAATATGCAGTATTGTTGCGTTAATGATATTTCTTGCGATATAACTAACTTGGAAAAATGCTATTTTATCAGCAATAAAAAAAAAATGTTATGATCATACTAAAATAAACAGGTAATAGTTATTTTTCTAAGCTAATTAAATAAATAAAAAAAACTATCAAGCTGCAAATATTTAAACTTTAAAACACCACTTTGTATGTGCTAGAAAAACAAAAATGCAGAGCCACCACATTTGCTGTTAATGTTTTTACCAACAAGGCTTAAAACAAATAAAAAAAAAATGTACTTTTGTCGATGTGAATAAGTGCCATGACTGTAACTCTAAGACAATTAATATTAAGACAGTTAATATTGGATGTGAATTCATGTAATGTTGTACGGTAGCTGATATTGAGACTGAGGCACCAGTACGGGTATAATGAGCACTAGGGATGCAATGGATCTCGGTGAAAAGTCCTATCGTCCCATTGTCCTCCCACAGTTCGGTGCATCCTGTGATCCGCGGTTCAGAATATGCATTATTAATATTAGTTTGGTCATAAATACAACTGCAACAAAGCAACAAATTTCCGCCTTTGTACCCTTCTGATTGCCTTTTACATGTCTGTGACCTGTCCAATGATCTCTTAGTATGTAAATCTGTTGTTGACATCACGGTTCCTCACGTGTCGGTGTGTGTGTGGAGTTTTTGAGAGTTCAGCACGGCAAGTGAAGGAGATAAAGCACACGCAAAAGCGCAGGTGAGACCAAAACACAGCGCATTGCCGTGAGTGTTTCAACAGACACTCAATGTAAATTCAGACAGACACAAAAAATAAAGAATGCTGATTTTTTTTGTTGTTGCAAAGATAGCCTAGATCGGTGGTCTCTAACAGGCAGATGGAGGTCCCTGTCCAGACCCAGAAATGTCCCATACGGTCTCGGACATACAGCCTAAAGAGGTCATGCAGGTCTGTTTTTGCAGTCGTGCTCCCGCTGGGTGTTCTTCAGCACCCAATCGCTCCTGCTATTTATTCATTTTATTTACCCGCTGTCTGCTAAGAAAAGTTTTCTTCTCGACTGACTGTTCCCGCTGAATTAAAAGAGTAGAGCCAAACGCTCTCTCTTTGCTTAAGTTTCATCCACTTCAATGGTGCGGATAAGTGATAACGGAGCTCTCTGGAATGTTTGGTAATAAACATGTGTTGTTGCCTTGGTAATGCAAGCATAATGTAAACCGATGTAATCAATACTGCAAAAGTGCTCAGTTATTAAGATGTGTTGACATAATTATTATCTGCATAATTGGTTGAGACTGTTGAGTCAAGATGTAAAACAGAAAAAGGGGAAGTTTAAGCTTTTTCTCTCTTTATTTTTCATTTTATTTAAACATACAATTTTCAAAATGCCCTACTTTTATTTAATTAATGCGAGAACATGCAAATCTACAGGTGTATGTGTGAAGCCTGCTGCATTGTCAGGTGTTTGTTACCCAAGACGTAAGATGTATATTGTTCTTTTTTTCTGAATTTTTCAGAAAAGCCTTTTTTTTTTTTTCCTAAGCATATCACATACCGTACTGTACCGAAACCGTGACCCTAAAACCGTGACCCATATCAAACCATGAGTATTGAACCGTTGCACCCCTAATGGGCACGATACTACGATATTCCTTTAAAAGCAGATTGTCCATGACCAAAAATCATCACATCGCACACTCCTACATGTAGCACACAAATGCTTGGTACATACATTTAATTGAATTTATTGCACTTCTCTGTGATATGGATATTGCATATTAGAGCTGCACAATATATGGTTTCAGCATCGTTATTGCAATGTGATCATGACATCAGAGCATATGCAATGTTGGGTTTGGATTATACTTCATCATTTGCACGTTTTTGAGGCATGAGGGTTTTAAAAGCATTCAGGCATAACAAATTGTGCCATTTGCAACTTTAATAATGATTATTTTTATACAATTATTTATTCAATGAAGACTACAGAGTATTATTTTACATCTGATTATTCAATTACTGTATACCTGAATACTGTTAGACCCCTCAGAAAACCGTAATGCACTGATTATTTAATTTGAATCTTTTTCTCTATTGTATTGATCTATGCTTGTAGATTGGATTTTTCCAACATCGTGCATCTCTATTGCGTATACTATTATCGCGATATCGATACTTTTTCGATATATCGTGCAGCCTTACTTTCCACTGAGGAATATCAGTTGACTAAGCAGCAGGTTTGTGTAAAAACAGCTCACTAATGTTCCATGAGTCTCTCTGAGGTGTTCGGTATCCCTTAGGTCAGTGTGTTGAGCTGAGTTTGCCCTCTCAGGACCGATTCAGATTTGCTTCTGCAGCAAATACAGCTGCTATATGCTCTGGAGAATTGGAAAGGTCAGGCGGAAAACTGCAACACGCACCGCTGCACACAGCTATGCTATCAGACACTGCAGGACTCAAACCCTGAGCTCATACACTGAGAACAAACTAATGCATCACCAGCCAGCCATCAGGAGAATATTTACTGCCAGTGAAACCATGTTGTGCATTTTAAGTGTGTATATTTAAAGGTACAAATGTACTCTGTAAATCTGTGAGGTCAAATTAAATAAGAAAAATTAGACGGGACAAAAAGTTAAAGTGGTGCAGTGGTGGGCACCGTCGCCTCACAGCAAGAAGGTTGCTGGTTCGAGCCCCGGCTGGGCCAGTTGGCATTTCTGTGTGGAGTTTGCATGTTCTCCCCGTGTTGGCGTGGGTTTCCTCCGAGTGCTCCGGTTTCCCCCACAATCCAAAGACATGCGCTATAGGGGAGTTGAATAAACTAAATTGGCCGTAGTGTACGTGTGTGAATGAGAGTGTGTATGGATGTTTATCAGTGCTGGGTTGCAGCTGGAAGGGCTGTGTAAAACATATGCTGGATAAGTTGGCGGTTCATTCCGCTGTGGCGACCCCTGATGAATAAAGGGACTAAGCTGAAGAAAAATGATTGAATGAATGAAAAAGTTAAAATCTAAAATAATAAATACAACTTCAAATGAGTATTTTCTGTTTTAATGTATTATTAAAATGTCATTTATTCCTGTAAATCAAAGCTGTATTTTTCTATATGAGCTCTCAGAAAGCATTGCTGATTTGATGTTCGGTAAATACTCATAAACCTCGTAAAACAACAATGCATTTCACAGAAGCGTGCTTTAGGAGAACAGCGGCCTCGTGTTCATTACGGCCTCTTTATGATGAGCGAGAACTTCTCAGAGTTATTATTTGTGGCTTTTGCCGAGGAAAGATATTGCTGATGTTTGGTTTGTTGACAGGAAGTGCAGCTGAAGTAACTGAGCCACGCAATGTTAGGAGAGAAAGAGAGATTCATGGGAAACGGAAGGACAGAAAATGAACTGAAAGTAAATGTTGAAGAAAAAGTGAAATATATGGGGAGTAGATGATGTAAACCAGAGAGTGTTTTGTTGGTGGTGTCTGCTCTTATAAACTTGATGTGATGTATAATGTCTCAGTTTATGAATGTTTGTGTCGTTTAAGCTAGTTCTGCATAGTGTTTTCACGATACTGGAATTCGGTACCAATCGATACTGAAGTTTTAAAAATGTCCATTTCCCGCTAACATTTGAGTGTTGTGGAGCACGTTCTTCAACAGCACTGATTTGCCATTGTGTTCACATGCTCAACAGAAATTACTGTGATTGGCCGTGAAGGTCATCGGTTCACCGAACTCACCGCTGTTTACTGAGTGTAACTACAGATACAGGGACACTGGAGCGTTTCAAAGTGTCTATCTAAAATTTATCTATCTGTCTGTCTGTCTAACCTTAGCAACCATTCTATCTGTCTGTCTGTCTGTCTGTCTGTCTGTCTATCGGTCTGTCTATCTACAGTATCTATCCATCCATCCATCCATCCATCCATCCATCTATCATACCTTATCTATCTATCTGTCTGTCCATCCATCCATCCATCCATCCATCCATCTATTTATCATACCTTATCTATCTGTCTGTCTGTCGGTCTGTCTGTCTGTCGGTCTGTCTGTCTGTCCATCCATCCATCTATTTATCATACCTTATCTATCTATCTATCTGTCTGTCTGTCGGTCGGTCTGTCTGTCGGTCTGATTGTCGGTCGGTCGGTCGGTCCATCCATTTATCATACCTTGTCTGTCTGTCTGTCGGTCTGTCTAATCCGTCCGTCCGTCCGTCCGTCCGTCCACTCACTCAATCATCCCTTAGCAACACCCTAGCAATCTATCCATCTATCTGTCCATCTACCTACCTATCTAGCGATGTGTTGTGCAGCCCTAGTTTTGATCTCTGAGAGCAGTTCTGGTTTCTGCACGTCTCTTTTATTTGAGTGCAGTGTTTTTTTTTGTTGGTGGTTTGTCATGAAGTTGAGACTCGGAGCGTCTGCTGACTCACAATCGCATGTTTCTGATGCTGTTTCTTAGCTTGTTTTCTTAGAAATACGACTTGCAGGAAGTTACAGTTCTAACGACAGGAAGTCAGAGTTTACCCTCTCGCACTCACGCCTGCATTAGTGTCTGCTTATGTCACAAAGGAGAGCAGGATTTGCAGACTTAAACACATGCAGATCTATAAATACCTGAAGCAACATCACTGGTTCAGTTACAGACTCTCTGATTGGATTGAGAAAGCGAGAAGCCAATCGGTGACAGGCTAATTTGCATATGAACTGCTGTAGTACACTATTGTGGGTAATGATGAATGACTAGTGACAGTGGGAATGGGATAAACAAAGGGAATGTGTTTTTAACCCAATCACTTGTAACTACAGTTTTACAAGTGTGTGTATAGTAGTATAGTATAGTAGTCAATATATGGACATATCGCACAACACATGGACATGAGCTCAATCATTTTTGGTGATGCAATATATATCGCCCATACATAAAAACAATTCTAGCAACATTTTATCTGATTGTGCAACATCTCTATCTCTATAGGAGGTGTCAGTGTCAGTATGGTTAAAAATACTATAGTATTTACTATAAATTACTATAGTATATTTTAGGGGTGTAATGGATCACGGTTGATCCGTACGGATCACAACCCACAGTTCGGAACGCACGTGACCCGTGGATTAATAACTTTTTTTGAATTCGTAGGTTAATCCAACATTTATAACAATTGCAGAGAGATCGCCTCCCGCGTCATTCAAATCACATGTATGAAAGCATTTTGGCTTCCCTGTAAAATATAATGATGACGGAAAAAGCTGTGGTGGGATCTACCTAAATGCTTTCTTAGACGTTTTAATTAAAGGTGTTTTCCATCACTGTTTGTTTAGCCTGCATTAATGCATTCAGTGTAAAGCTGCACAATTAAACATTAAAAGATCGGGATCTCAATTCAAACCCGCACAACATGCATGATAAATGACAATGATTTACATATATTTGTTAATCCTTCTAAGCACTGCATTCAAATCTGCGTTTGATCGAGAGAGATTCAGTTTTTACACCTTTTCAGTTCGTTACAAACAGTCAAATAACACAGAAGTACTGGGAGAACAGTTTATAGTTCAGATATAAACACTGATGTTTATCAAAGATTAAAATCACTGTTTGATGGAACTTGACTCTGGTGAATTTTACATTGTGCAACCAACAGGTGGCGACAAACAACCATCAAAATGATGTCACTGAATAGGTTTTCAAAAATGATCCACCTATAATGAAACATGAAGTTTTATGTGTGAATTTTTGAATTATTATTTGAAAATAAATATGATCTGTTGTACAAGATGTTAGATGTTAGATGTTAGATTAGATGTTAGATTTCTATTTCTATATTTAGCATTATCAGCAACAGTAGCAAAGATTCACTACAACTTTCATTTTTTAAATATATTTATTATCTGTTTTTGTCCTGTCTCTGTAATTCTGTTGCACTGTAGAAGCTCTGTCACGAAAACAAATTCCTCGTATGTGTGAACATACCTGGCAATAAAGCTCTTTCTGATTCTGATTCATTTTTCATATTGTATATTTTCTTTTTATTCAGCTGTTCTTTATTTATTTTTATTAAAGTTACAGGTTCTAAGTTTTGTTTGTTAAAACCAATGGTTTTTGCAGTAATATTTTTGTATAAAGGAAAAGCAAATGACATTGTCTTTTTTGCTGATCCGAAAAATGGTCCGATCCACGACTCAAAAACCGTAGTGTGATCCGAACCATGAGATTTGTGATCCATTACACCACTAGTATATTGTCATTGTGGGTGTCTGACGGCTGAAATTAGATCTGGTAGCAGATACCGCAGCCTCTGTTACTCTTTACCTTGCACATTTGTGTTAACATTTATTATTATTTATTTAGGATATGCCTTTTCACATTCTGATTCCAATGCCTGATTATTAAACTGACTATAATTAAATTAAATACTCTTAAGAATGAAATATGATGTGTTCTTTGGAAGAGTGTACTTGCATCGTGATTATATTATATTGTCATTCTGGCTTTATATAATGAGTCGCATAAAATGGTCTTAAAATGGCAATAATATCCTTTATCGCAATATATTTTGGTGCAATATATCATACAACAATAAATAGACATCGTGACAGGCCTAGTGTATAGCGTAGAACATTGATTTGAGGAATTTTGTGAGTTTGTGTATATTTTTGACCATGTTAAAAGTAAAATTTCATATCCTAATAACGATATATATCACAATTTAGTACCATTTTTGTAAATTCAATCAATTAATAGTTGACCCAGATGTAAAGGACCATTTCTTTTATACATTTTAAACTGTATATACTCAGAAATCTTCTCATTTATGTGTGATCATATTTCTCACTTTATTTAGAAATTCAGGACAATATAAATTAAATACTAATACGACATAAAACACTTTCCAACACCCAATTATTACAGGTCCAACATAAAAAAAATATAATTTGAAGCAATCTTTAGTTTATCCAGGATGCTTGGCGTTTAGTGTTGATGATAATATCCGTATAAACACACAGTGAAAGTCTGTGCCATGTCCTTCTCACTGATAAATGCCTGTGCGTGTGTGCTTGTCTGGTCAGTGGAATGCACTCAGTTCAAGCTAAATGGATTAAATCTGTGTGTGTGTGTGTGTGTGTGTGTGTGTGTGAGAGAGAGCGAGAGAGAGAGAGAACTTAAATAGTCTGTGAGTCAGTGGATTAGATGAGGTTCAGACGCAGGTGCACAGATTTGTTTGTGTGAGAATATTCTGTGTGTGTGAATTGTGGTTTAGCAATTAGTCAATCATGCAAGTTTATAATGAAATGAATGTTGTTCATAATGACCGCTGTGAAATGCTGTCATACCACGCTCTCCTTTGACATTAATCTTCAATGAAAGTATATTTTGCTGCACATTTGACCAAATAATTAGTGAAAAATGTCACCGCCTCCATATAAATTATTAAATTAACATCTGTATACTGCAATAATGATTTTTTTTTTAAAGTTTGTAAATAAAGCCGATTTTAATTTTTTATTTTTTAACTATTGAAGCATATTTTTGTTTGTTTTAAGTTTCAAATTTCACATTTCACTTGGTTTGTTTACTAGCAACTTCTGAGAAAAAAAAAGGTTTCTACTGTAAATAAATGCTGGGTTCCACACAATTCCTTCATGTTGTCCCAACACAAATCCATAAAGTTAATTGTTTTTACAAATTTAAGTGGATTTAACATAAAACAATTAAGTCGTTCCCAAAAAAACCTGAAGAATTGTTGATTCAGCTCATTTTAATTAAGTGGTTTGAACTAGTGTTGTCACCATACTAGAATTCGATTCAATTGGTACTGAAGTTTTAAAAATGTCCATTTCCCGCTAACATTTGAGCGCTGTTGACCGCGTTCTTAAACAGCGCTGATTTGCCTTTGTGTTAAAGTGCTCAACAGAAGTCATTGGCCGTGAAGGTCATCCGTTCACCGAACTCACCGCTGTTTACTGAGTGTAACCACAGATACAGGGACACTGGAGCATTTTAAAGCCGTGAAGATTAGTCAATTCATCAGCGGATCACTCGTATGTCAGCTCATAAACAGACCAGCTGATCGACGTGACTTTAAAACGCCTGTATCTGTGGTTACACTCAGTAAACAGCGGTGAGCTCGGTGAACTGATGACCTTCAAGGCCAATCACAGTCATTTCTGTTGAGCATGTGAACACAATAGCAAATCACGGTCACACTTTATTTCGATGGTCCGTTGGTTGAATTTAAGTTGCATTGCATCTATATTAGGGTTGGGCGATGTCGACCAATTTGGCATCGTACGATGTCTAATGTGAAACATCGCGATGGACGATGGCATTGTCGTCGTAGGCGGCGGTGAATTAATTGTTTATGAATAATCAATTCATAACGAATTAATTATTTGCAGCCCACCGTTTCAACTACCTGACCCGCATAGTCTTTGTTTTAACGTTACCCATAACCAAATCATAAATAAATAAAGATAAGTTACACACAAAGAAATTACCACCTGTCAATCACTTTTTCCGCGGGACTCTGGCATGAATAGGCAGAGTGATCGGTGTCGTTATAATGGCGTCGACAAACTTGGTTTGTAAAAAAGGTGCACAACCAACAGTATCGCTAAAATTACAAAGTACAAGCGTGAAAGCGAAAGATTGAAGCAGTGTACTGACGCTGTGACACGTTACCTGATAGATTCAAAGGACCGAAGAGTCGTTAGATGGACACAAGATTAATTAAATATCATGTTTAACAACTATAGTGAGATGCGATCCAGCGGTACATCCTTGATAAACTGTCCGACGTGCACTGCTCTCTGGGGTGACTGCTAGAGCTCAGAGTCAGACGCACGCATAGCCTACTCAGCGCATGACAGTGTGTGTGTGTGTGTGTGTGTGTGTGTGGTCACGTGATGTGCGTTTTCAGCGGTATAGTGTGAAGGGAGTTCTTTTCAGAAGTGCTAAGTGAAACGCCAGTGTGGACGTGGATCGTTTTTGTTCTAAAATGCCATTTTAAAACGACGACCTATTAGTGTAAACGGGGCCGTGTGTATTTTTCGCGAGCGGGTTGCTGCTGCGACGGGGCGGAGGATTGCGATGCCAGCTCAGCATCGTGATGTCTATTGGCCATCGGCGATGGACGATGGCATCGTCTATCGACCCAACCCTAGTCTACATGCCAACTAATTCTCATTAGATTATAAGTAGACTGTTAGGTTGGGGTTAGGGTTAGTGTAAGTTGACATGTACTTGCAAAGTTTCTTATAGTTAATTAAATGTCTGCTGAAGGAGCAGTATCAACAGATATTCAGCACACAGTCTACTAATACTCAAATGGACCATCAAAATAAAATGTTGGACGAACAGGACGTTTTTAAAATTTCAATACCGATTGGTACCGAATTCCAGTATTGTGATAACACTAGTTTAAACAAGCAGCAAAAATCATTTTTTGAGTGTACATTTTTTTTTTTTGTCCAGTTCATATAATTGACTTTTAATACAAATATTTATGAATGGCTAAGAATATGCGATACGATATTGTTGAGTATTGTGATAACGGTATTACTAATGATATAACATTTCCCTTGAAAAAATGCAATTTTTTTTATTAGCTATCTTTTTAAATCCTTTGTTTATTTAATAATATTAAAGTAAACAAGTTAAAGATATATTTTCAGATCTAATTCAGACTAATAACCGTGTCAAGGTGCAAAGATTTACTCTTTAAAACACTGAGTGAGTGAAAACCTGCGCAGATATTCTGACTCTGATTGGCTTTTGTCATTTTCCTCTCTCGTCTCGACTCCGCCCATTAGTGTTTATTTTCAGTTCTGGGTTCAGCTTCTAGCCAATAGCATAACAGCAACTACTGTGGAGGCAGGGCTAAAGATAGTAAGTCCCTGATTTGATCTGATTGGTC
>CAIGQV010002084.1:188895-202904 GCA_903798115.1 Danio jaintianensis | reverse complement strand
TTACAGAAATGTTTCTTTGTGTCTTCAGCTGATGGTTGTGGGTGTGTTTCTCTCTCTCAGTTGGGTCCAGACGTTTGGAGATGGAGATGGTTTGGATTTGCTTCTGAAGTTCCTCAGGAAACTTCTAGATGAGAAAGAAGAACCTTCGTATGTCTTAAACACACACTCATTTTCACATTCATGTTTGATAAATATAATAATTTAGTTCAAGTGTGTTTGTGTAGAGTATATTGGTGCAGTCAGTGCCGGTGAAACAATCAATGAAAAAATGCAGGAAAATATAGTTCTGTTCATTTAATGCAGCAGGTTGTATTTATAGAAATCATTTAGTTATTTATTTTAGCTATATGTGCAAATACATACACAAATATGGAAGTATTTTAGTGTACAGTGTGACTTATTTTTTTTTTACTGATCATAGTTATTTCATGTTAAGTAATAAAGGATAATCATTTTTTATTTATATTTGTATTATTTTCATAATAATAATAATAATAATAATAATAATAATAATTTGTGTTATATGTTTTGTTATTGTTTTTATAATTATTATTATTATTATTATTTATAATAATTGTATATTTGTTTTGTTATTTAATTTATTATTATATTTTATTTATTATTATTATTGTTGTTGTTGTTATTTATAATAATTATTTATTTGTTTGGTTATTTAATTTATTATTATATTTTATTTATTATTATTATTGTTGTTGTTATTTATATAAATTATTTATTTGTTTTGTTATTTATTTTATTTATTATATTTTTTCATTATTATTATTGTTGTTGTTATTATTGTTATTTATAATAATTATTTGTTTTGTTAATTTTTTATTCATTATATTTATTATTATTATTTATAATAATTATATATATTTTGATTTTAATTGTTGTTGTTTTTGTTGTTATTATTTATAATAATTATATATTTGTTTTGTTGTTTAATTATTATATTTTAATTATTATTATTATTATTATTTATAATAATTATATATATATGTACCGGTATATGTTTTGTTATTTATTTAATTTATTATTATATTTAATTTATTAATATTATTATTGTTATTATTATTTATAATAATTATATATTTGTTTTGTTAATTCTATTTGTTATCTTTTTTGTTTATTTTATTTATTATATTTTATTTATTATTATTATTACTGTTGTTGTTGTTGTTGTTGTTAATAATATATTTGTTTTTTTTAATTATGTATTAGGTACAGACATGTTGCATTTCCAAGTGCATCTCATTCTCAAACTCTTATAATTAAAGCACCTTATTTGCAATTTAATAATTGTTCTAAACCTTGTTGCATTTTCAAGCATTGTTTGAATTACTCTCTCTCTCTCTCTCTCTCTCTCTCTCTTGCTTTTTTCAGGAATGGTGGGATTGGTGTTAAATGTCAACATGAAATCATCCGATGTCTCAAAGCATTTATGAACAACAAGGTGAGCACCGATCGGAGCTCATATTGAACATTATTAATGTCTGTATTTGTCTATAAGGGATACGGCTTGTAAAATGGTCAATAACCCTTCTATGTGTGCTGTCGGGATGTTTTTCTTCCACTCTAGGGTGATTTTGAGAATTAATTTGGCCACAACGTTCTCTGAGTTTCAGCAAGTGGAATGATTGTTGGCTACAAATCTTATTTTGACACGTTTTAAGAAAAAGCTTTGAAAAACAATAATGAATTAGCTATACACTCTGGACAAATTGACTTCCCTTTCTTTATGTTGGGGGCTGTTTTTGCCCCATTGACTTCCATTATAATCACAATTTTTGATTGCAAAGCCATGACAGCATATAATCATGCATTCTTGATTATTGCTGGTTTTCCCTGTTGGGAAGAGCTACAATTTGACATTTTTACTGTTGATCATTAGTTGCAGTGCAAACAAAGCTCAGTTTCTGCATTCTATGTGGAGTATAGTGTGTGTGTGCATGTGTGTGCATGTGCGTGCATGTGCGTGCATGTGCGTGTGTGTGTGTGTGCGTGTGTGAGAGAGACCTTTGCGCACTTACCTTGATATGTCTAAGAAACTCAAAATAAGCCGCTTGGCTCTCAGAACACAGTAATTGTATTTCTGTACACGCACTATAATCTGCTGTTTTACTCCACAGAACTCCATAGACCCTTTTCTGCACAGGTCTATCTAAAGCAGGGGTCACCAAACTTGTTCCTGGAGCGACGGTGTCCTGTAGAGTTTAGCTCTAAACACACCTGAACAAGCTAATCAAGGTCTTGCTAGGTATATTTGAAACACCCAGGCAGGTGTGTTGAGGCAAGTTGGAGCTAAACCCTGCAGGGACACCGGCCCTCCAGCACCGAGATTGGTGACCCCTTATCTAAAGGGTTAATGCTGCCATCTGATGATCAACAGTAACGATGACACATTGTAGCTCATCCCAACAGGGAAAACCAGCAACAATCAAGAATGCATGATTACAATGGAAGTCAATGGGGCAACAGCCACCAACATAACCAAAGGGGAGTCAATTTGAACAGTACACAAGGGTTAACAGGTTTCCCACGCTGCTTAAAAGTCCTTGAAAGTACCTGAATTTCAGACATATGGATTCAAGGCCTGGAAAGTACTTGAAAACAAACACAGGTCCTTGAAAGTGCTTGAATTAAGTTTGAATTTACATTTGTTTACGGTTTAATTTAAACAGTTGTGCTCAATTGGCAAAAACTGAATGAAAAAAATGAGAAATGCTTAAATTAAAGATCTTGTACTATAATACTTGTAATTAATTTGATTTTGTGTGTTGGTTGATTTGTAAAGCACTTTGGTCAGCACTTGTTGTTTTTAAATGTGCTATATGAATAAACCAAACAAATGCACATTTGATCAATATAAAATGACCAGTGTTGAGTTCAACAAATTTGCATTAAAGTTGTTTGAACATGACTTTTTAAAACGGTCAAACTCTTTTTAATGTAAATATTAAGTGTAAGTGAAATGGTAAGTACAGTAAGGACTTTCATGGCGCTGCATATCCTGGGGTATGAACTACAAAAGTCAAGTCAAGTTTATTTCTATAGCGCTTTTCACAATGTAGATTGTGTCAAAGCAGCTTAACATAGTTCTAGTAAAGTCCAGATTTCAGAGTTGAAGTTCAGTGTAGTTTAGTTCAGTGTGGTTTAAATTTCACTGCTGAAAGTTCAAACACCGCAGAGCAAATCCACCGAAGCACAGCTCCACAAGTCCCGATCCGAGCAAGGCAGCGGCGACAGTGGCGAGGAAAAAAAACTTCACCAATTGAAGATTGAACATAGAAACAAACATGTAAAGCATATGAGTGTTTCTAACACAATGTCTGGTGTATTGAGGAGTGTGTCCTACAGGTGATGTCGAGCCAGCTCACTTGCGTGGAGCACATTCATGCATCGTACCGTTATGCGACGCATTGGGTGTATGCTTTACTAAACAGATAGGTCTTTAATCTAGTTTTGAACTGAGAGAGTGTGTCTGAGCCTCGGACATTATCAGGAAGGCTATTCCAGAGTTTAGGAGAGTTTAAGTGCTTAAATGAATGTTGCTTTAAAAATGGTCCTTGAATGTGCTGTTGATGAAAGTGTGGGTTAATGTGTTTGTGTCTCTTTCAGCACGGTCTGAAAGCCATGCTGATGTCTGCGGATGGAATCCCTCTGCTCGTCCGCTCCATCAATCCTGACGTCCAGCACATGATGGTGGATGTGGTGCGCCTGCTGTCTGCCATCTGCATTCTGGACCATCCAGACAACATGTGAGTCTCTGTCAAGCTCAGATATAAAGCTGTGTGGACGGTAGTGTCTAAACGAAAATGACAGTTTACATTCAGGACCCAAACAGACACAGAAATCAGGTTCACCTGAGGGAGGTCACCATAGCAACAGTCCTTTTAGGATTAGCACTGTGGCTTCACAGCAAGAAGGTTGCTGGTTCGAGTCCCGGCTGGGTCAGTTGGCATTTCTGTGTGGAGTTTGCATGTTCTCCCCGTGTTGGCGTGGGTTTCCTCCGGGTGCTCCGGTTTCCCCCACAGTCCAAACACATGCGCTATAGGGGAATTGATGAGCTAAATTGGCCGTAGTGTGTGTGTGAGTGAGTGTGTATGGGTGTTTCCCAGTACTGGCTTGCGGCTGGAAGGGCATCCGCTGTGTAAAACATATGCTGGATAAGTTGGCGGTTAATTCCGCTGTGGCGACCCCTGATGAATAAAGGGACTAAGCTAAAAAGAAAATGAATGAGAGAATGACCATTAGTCTACATGTTAAAACAAGTGCCTGTGGTGGGGACAGCAAGAAAACAAAGCAGCCCTCAACAGTTTGCCCATCCAGTGAAAGTGTGTGATCTGAAGTTTTTTGTGTGTGTGTGTGTTTCAGTCATGAGCGTGTTCTGGAGTGCATCACTGAACAGGCTGAAGAGCATGACATCGAGAGGTTTCAGCCGCTGCTCTCCGGCATGCAGAAGAACTCCATCACTCTCAAGGTAAACCACACTGACTGCTGAACACACCACAACACACTGCTTTAGGACACTCCTACTCACTCGTTGTGTGTTTGTGTGTGTGTGCGTGTGTGTGTGTGCGTGTACGTGTGTTTGTTTGTGCATGTGTGTATGCGTGTTTGTACATGTGTTTGTGTGTGTGCATGCTTGTGCGTGCGTGTGTGTGTTTGTGTGTGTTTGTTCTTCATGCCTGTGTATGTGTTTGTTGTGTGTGTTTGTACATGCGTTTGTCTCGGTGCATGTGCGTGTTTGCCTGCGTGAGTGTGTATGCGTGTTTGTTTCTGTTTGTGTGTGTGTGTGTGTGTGTGCGTGTGCGTGTGCGTGTGTGTGTGTGCGTGTGTGCGTGCAGGCTGGCTGTATGCAGCTGATCAATGCCCTAATCAGTCGGGTGGAGGAGCTGGACTTCAGGATTCACCTGCGCTCAGAGCTCTCCAGGCTGGGCCTCAGAGACATGCTGAAGGTCAGGACGAAACACCACACTCAACACCTTTATTATTACATTTACTGTTACAGCTTTTACTGTATCCTTCTTACATGTACTTTACAAATGTTTGTTATTAGTACAGTTAAACTATTGAACACTAGTTAGAAAAATCACACACTATTGAACATGTCAGTTTCTTTTATATTACTTGTATAAATCTGTCTCTCTCTCTCTCTCTCTCTCTCTCTGTGTATGTGTGTGTGTGTGTAGGACGTGCGTGCGATCGAGAACGAGGAGCTAAAGGTGCAACTGCTGGTGTTTGATGAGCAGGCTGAGGAAGACACTGAAGATCTGCGCGTTCGGCTGGACGACATCCGCATCGAGATGGAATATCCTTCACACACTCATCGTGATAGTAGTACTAGTAAAATATTATCTTCTGTCATCATGGCAAATACACAATCAATTCGTTATTAGAATTTAATTCGTAAAACTATTATATTATTAACTGACTTAAAATTTCACAGGAGGGCTGGTAATTTGTCCTACACACTGTATATGCAACTATATTAAACTCAAATGATTTAGAGTGAAACTTATTTGAAAGTTGACACTGAATAAAATGCACAATTCATATTTTATTCACTTAAACGGTTATACTTTATATTAATATTTTAATTGAGCTTATATTTAGTTTAATTTTATAACTTTAGTCTTTATTTGTGTGTATAAATTAAGATTTTTGTTTTGGGCTTTGAAAAGCGCAGGTTTTCTTGGAGATCTGAGAGGATTTCTCTGGATCTCTCTGCAGTTCACAAACTGGCCGCCAGGTGTCTCAAAAGTGCACAATCATAAATATATTTATTAATTTATTTTTACTTTCGAGCCAAAACCACCCCTTAGCTCTTTTTGGGCACAGTACAAGATTTTGCCATAGAAAAAAACAAATAATAAAAATAAATAAATAAATTAATTAATTAATTCACAGATTTTCCAATTATTTCAAAACACTTTACAATAGGAGACATGTAGTTAGTGTATTTACTAACATGAGCAAACAATTTGCCGCCAGATGTCTAAAAAGTGGGCAATTTATTTAATTTATTAGTTTATTAATTTATTTGCGAGCTGAAACCACCCCTTAGCTCACAGACAGTCTTTTTGGATACAATACATAAATGTGAAAAAATAGGTAATATATTTAAAAATATAATATATAATAATATATTTTTACTAACACATTAACAATACTTGTACAGCATTTATCAATCATAGTTTAACATTTACTAATGCTTTATTAAAATCCAACGCTGTGCTTGTTATTATTAGTTAATGCACTGTGAGTTAACATTTTCATTTACTAATATTAACAGAGATGAGTAAACACTGCAATGAATGTATTATTCATTGTTTGTTCATGTTAGTAACTAATTTAACTAACATCAACCATGTGTCCCGTTTTGTAAACGGTTACCATTATTTTATATTAAGATATTTGAAAGAACATTACCAAAAAGTATAGTAATGTTCTTTATTTTGTCAGAGAGACACTGGGAAATGGTTGTGATACAAAACACTATGAATGATTTAGTGCACAAAACTATAATGGACATTGTAAATGGGCTAAAAAACAACATACAGAAGTGCAAAAATATTTGGAGGTTGTTTTTAAACTGATTGTCCAGTTTTGTCCACCAGGTGGCATCAGAAAGCCTCGTTTAGCCGTGATCAATCATTTACAAAACAGTAAAAAAAACAACACATTTTTAAATTAAAGCTAATATTAAAGTTTTAGTCGCATCATTTTAAAGTATTAAATATATTATTATTTTTAATAAATATTTTTTATATAATATATTTTATAAATATGTGTAATATATTATAGATATTATTTCTACATGTAATTTTTAATATCTAATATTAATAATATTTAACATATATGCAAATGTTATATTCATATAAAAATAATATAAATATTTACATATACAAAATGTTTTATAGACCTATTATACATATATTAATATAATATACTATAAGAAATATAGTATTACTATAAATGTCAAATAAATGTTTAATTTGCCATTTCATTTATATATATATAAATAATAAAATAAATTATAATGTATAAAATATATTATATTTACTTGTTTACATTTTAGTATTTTTACTGTGTATAATTACATTCTTTTAATAGACTTTTTTTGATAGGTTTAAAAATGCTTAATTGAGTATTAATAGATTTGTGTGTAGTGTATTAGCTGTTGTTCTTTGACTCTGAGTGTCACTGATGTGACTGAAGTCTTCCAGATCTTGATGAACACAGTGAAGGACTCTAAAGCCGAGCCTCTGTTTCTGTCTCTGCTCCAACACCTGCTGCTGGTGCGAAACGACTACATGTCCAGGTATGAGGACTAATGCACCTGCTTTTGACATCTGCTGCTTATATATAAGCTGGAGCTTCAGGGGTTATTGCACTGTCACTCACTGATGTTTGAGCTGTCAATCTGTGTGTGTGTGAAAGATGGCAGAAAGGCAGCTTATTGTGTGTTTGCGGAGCGAGAAGAAAAGCTGTCAAGAGTTGAGATGAATGAAGAGTTCAGAGGGAATAAGCCGTACAATACAATGAGAATTTTACACATGAGGGTCAGATGCGAGAAAAAGATGCTTTAAAATCTGGAGAGATCAGTTGCTGTTTGTTTGACCAAAAAAAAGTGGTTATTATTAGTACTCGTAAACAAAAACCAAAAAAGAATTATATAAATATAGAGTTTAGCAAAATGATTAGCCCTCTAGGGAGATTGTATAGTTTTTGCACACATAGAAAAACAAAGAGGAGACAGACAAACCCATCATGTAACCATAATATGTGCAAAATGTAAAATAAAGCATGAAACACAGGAAAATGGCATATACGACCAACAAAAAGACACCGCAATGGGTGTAAAGAGAGAGAGAAAAAAAACAATCTTCAGAAATTAAACAACATTATTAGTCTTTAGGAGATTGTAATTTTTACAAATATTTCTTAAGTTAAGGAGCAAGGACATTTTCAGTGTATTTACTATAATCATTTTGTTAATAACTATAATAATTGATATATAGTTTATAACAGGGGTTCCCAAACTTTTCAACCCGTGACCCCCAAAATTGGTTGTGATATAAAAATATAGGAATTATTTAGTGCACAAAACTATAATTAACATTGTAAATGGGCTAAAAAATGACACAGAAGTGCAGAATATTTTTTTTTAAAACTCATTGTGCAGTTTTGTCCACCAGGTGGCATCAGAAAGCCTAGTTTAATCATTTACAAAACAATCCATTCATTCATTCATTCATTTTCTTTTCGCCTTAGTCCTTTTATTAATCTGGGGTCGCCACAGCGGGATGAACCGCCAACTTATCCAGCATATGTTTTACGCAGCGGATGCCCTTCCAGCTGCAACCCATCACTGGGAAACATTCATACACACTCATTCACACACATACACTACGGACAATTTTAGCTTACCCAATTCACCTATACCGCATGTCTTTAGACTTGTGGGGGAAACCGGAGCACCCGGAGGAAACCCACGCGAACACGGGGAGAACATGCAAACTCCACACAGAAATGCCAACTGACCCAGCCGAGGCTCGAACCAGCGACCTTCTTGCTGTGAGGCGAACGTGCTACCCACTGCGCCACCGTGTCGCCCCAAAACAATACAGAAAAATATATATATTTAAAACTAATATTAATATATTTAAAGCTAATAGTTTTAATCACATTATTTTAAAGTCTTAAATATATAAAATAATCTATTTTATATATACCATATAAAGGGGCGGTGCGGTGGCGCAGTCGGTAGTGCTGTCGCCTCACAGCAAGAAGGTCGCTGGTTCGAGCCTCGGCTGGGTCAGTTGGCATTTCTGTGTGGAGTTTGCATGTTCTCCCCGTGTTGGCGTGGGTTTCCTCCGGGTGCTCCGGTTTCCCCCACAGTCCAAACACATGTGGTATAGGGGAATTGATGAACTAAAATGTCCGTAGTGTATGTGTGAATGAGAGTGTATGGGTGTTTCCCAGTGATGGGTTGCAGCTGGAAGGGCATCCGCTGCGTAAAACATATGCTGGATAAGTTGGCGGTTCATTCCGCTGTGGCGACCCCAGATTAATAAAGGGACTAAGCCGAAAAGAAAATGAATGGTTTGTAAATGCTTTCAGTATGTCAGACTTGTTGTTTGTTCCTTGTCTGCTCAATGTGATCCGACAGGCAGGAAATTGGAGAGCCTGTTTTCATCCTGAGAGAGAGAGAGTGTGTGTGTGTGTCTGAAATGTTTGTAATAGAAAGCCAGTGTATATACTGTACACCAAGTCCCGTGAAATCCAAATTGACAAGTTTTGGCTTTTCTCACAGTAATGTTAGGATGAAGGTTTTCCATAATCTAGTGCGCTCCGAATCAATGACAACATTGACGTTTAGACAATAAGTGTGTTCAGAACTTACACTCTCTCACTCCTGCCAAAATGCTTCAGTAATTTTGATGACATCACTTTGCACTTAAGCTACTCATCCATTTTTCTGTCCAATCAAATGCTTTGGAGATTCTAAAGAGTCCCGCCCCCAAATAGACAGCTAATGACAGGCACTTTATACTGCTTAGTACGCTATATTAGAGATGCCTGATATATTATCAGCCAGTGGAGTAAAGTAACTAATTACAAATGCTCAAATTACTGTAGTTGAGTAGTTTTTCCTCAGGAATTGTAATTTACTAAGTATTTTTATAAATGTGTACTTTTACTTTCCCTTGAGAACATTTTTAGTGCTGTATCGGTACTTTTACTCCACTACTTTCCTTCAACCTGTAGTCACTACTTTATTTTTTCTTGTCTATGGGGATTAGAAAAATCCGTCCTGTGATTCCCGTCCAATCAAATTACACATAGAAGGTAAATCGCATCATAATGAACAACCTCAAGACATGTGCGCTTTATAATTGCAGCAAACTGTTTGAAAGCATTAAAAGTGTCCAAGAAAAAGTCCAAAATCTTTACACGCATTGACCCAGAGACTGTTTAGATGCATGTCACTGATGAGAAGATGACGGATGTTTACTGTATGATGACCGAAATGGTGTCATGACGTCAAATTGACGTTGTACCCCAACGTCGTGGGGACATTGCTTTTTGCTTTTGGAAATGAAAATAGGGTTGACATCAGAACCCAACGTAAGGCCGACCTCAACGTCCAACCTAAAATCAACCAAATATCAACGTCTAATGATGTTACAGCTTGACATTGTGTGGACGTTACCACTATGACGTCTATCAGACCTTGGATTTTGGTTGCCATACGTGACGAATAAATGTCAGTATTTGACGTTAATATGACAGTGGTTTAAAATGTTGGCTCAACGTTGGATTTTGGTCACTTTATAACACAACCTAAAATCAACCAAATATCAACATAATTTGACGTTGTTATTGGACAATAATGTTGTCCTTAGATGCTGGATAGACATTGAATTTTGGTCACCTGACATCACAACCTAACTCTAACCTAATATTAACGTCTTATGATGTTGTGTGCCTGCTGGGCAATAACTAAATGCACTACAGAATGTTACGTTTACACACATCAACAAATTACATGTAAACGCATCAGCTTTTTACAACGTGATACTCACTACTCTTGAGTACTTTTGAAAGGTACTTTTTACTCCTACTTTGAGTAATATTTACTACAGATACTTTTACTCTACTTGCACTACATTTTTAGGCAAGTAATGGTACTTTTACTCAAGTATGATTTTTCAGTACTCTTTCCACCACTGATATCAGCCGATAAATGCTTTTTAAAATTTTATCGTCATCGGTCCGATATCAAAATTGAGTCGAACTTGTCCAGTGCACTAACGGAGCTTTCCTCACATTGTTTATTCCTTCAAAGTCCATCCTTTCTTTGTGTGGTATTGCTGTGCGTTAATAACTCAGCAAGTAACCATATTCCTTATCATTGTAGATATGTTTGATAGTGTGTCATTGTGTATTTTAGTTTAAATCGCCTCAGGAAAAATATTACGTGTGTCAAGTCAAGTTTATTTCTATAGCGCATTTCACAATGTAGATTGTGTCAAAGCAGCTTAACATAGTTCTAGTAAAGTCCAGATTTCAGAGTTGAAGTTCAGTGTAGTTTAGTTCAGTGTGGTTTAAATTTCACTGCTGAAAGTTCAAACACCGCAGAGCAAATCCACCGAAATCCAAGCACAGCTCCACAAGTCCTGATCCGAGCAAGCCAGTGGCAACAGTGGCGAGGAAAAAAAATACTTCTCCAATTGACGAAGTGAAGGGATAAAAAACCTCAAGATAAACTAGGCTCTGTTGTGCACGACCATTTTTCATCTGGCCAAACTTCCTGTTCAGAGCTGCAGTCTAGGCGCTGGAGGCTGAAGAAGCTGGACGTCCCTCGTGGAGAGGCTGCAGGTGTGAGTAGGGCACCGGCGGGCAGTCAGGTTGGCCCGCAGGATCAATGTGGGGACTCGTTTATCACAGTGGTCATTCAGGAATCAGTCTCATGCACTCCATGACGACCACAGCATCCGCTCGGGATACGACCTGGTCCAGGATTATGGATACCTTGGGATCATCTCTTCACAGGTCTTGGATCGCATCAATGGCGCTGCATAGTCTCTAGGGACCTCGGAATGAGTATCCCCAGGTGGAAATAGAGAATAAAGAAAATAATTAGCGTAGCTGCTGTTCATAGTGTATTTAAACGAGATGCAAAAATGGAGTGTTATAGATGAAAATAGCAGTTAAATAAACAAACATGTAAAGCATATGAGAGTTTCTAACACAATGTCTGCTGTATTGAGGAGTGTGTCCTACAGGTGATGTCGAGCCAGCTCACCTGCGTGGAGCACATTCATGCATCGTACCGTTACGTACATAATAGCAGTGATGCAAACATACTATCTGTATTTAGCTTTTCGCTTGTACGGTGGCTCTGAACCGTCGAAGCACCTCTCAAAACGTTTTTCCCGACATATTTCTACATGTGTACATTACTGTAACATGTTTTATTCTAGAACATTTGAGCTGGTTTCATTTCTTAGTTTTTCCATTTTATTTAAAATATATTTATTTAACTTGTTTTAAATCCCATTTTGTTATTTAACCTGAGCATTTGATTGGTCAGAAGATTTGATGACAAACTGAAGTGTGAGATGACCTCAAATAAAAAGTTGATCCATTTAGGTGGAAGTGACAGACTGCAAGTTCTTCTCAGTACAAATGTTGTCACTGTTGTGGAGCACACTGACTAATAGGTATCCTTATAACTGACAGACTGATACTAACATCTTAAAAACTTTATTTTAATTTCACGTGGACTTTAAAATGCTGCAGTACTTCCAATCTTTTCATTGCACTGGAAATGCAAGGTCAAGCCAAGCACACTGCATTATGGGATCCATCGTCTCACGCAGAGCGCTCTGTTGTTTTCTGTGCATTTTACCAAATGTAGCGAGTCACTTGGGTTTTGTATATGCATAATGAAACTTCATTTACTGCGCACAGCATCCGTCCAGCAGGAGTAATGAGAACACTACATGCGGCACATCTGCAACACTTGCATACTAATTCACTTTTTCCATTTATACTTCTGTTGTTGAGGCCTGCACTTCAATACACTCACTCACTTACTCACTCACTCACTCCATTCATTCACTCACTCATTCAATCACTAATTCACTCATTCATTAACTCACGCATTCATTTATTCACACATTCATGCACTTGTTCATCCATTCACTCATTCATTCACTCATTCATTAATTCACTTATTCAATCACTCATTCATTCATTCATTCATTCACACATTCCTTTACACATTAATTAATTAATTCATGCATTTGTTCATTCATTTACACATTAATTTATTCATTCATGCACTTGTTCATTAATTCACTCATTCAATCACTCATTCATTCATTAACACATTCCTTTACAGATTAATTTATTCATTCATGCACTTGTTCACTCATTCACTCATTCATTAATTTACTCATTCATTAATTCACTCATTCATTCATTCACTCATTCATTCACTCATTCAATCACTAATTCACTTATTTAACATTCTCTTATTCATTCATCATTCATCCATCATTCACTCATTCATCATTTACTAATTTACTCGTTCATTCACACATATACTCGTTCGTTCATTCACTCATTCATTCATTTATTTATTCATTCTTTTATTAATTCATTCACTCATTCTCTTCACTCACTCATTCATTCATTCATTCGTTCCCTCATTCATTTATTCATTCATTCACTCGTTCATTTATTCATTCCAGTGTTGTTTTTAGTTTTACCAGAAATCTTAAAGAGGGTAGTTCACTCAAAAATGCAAAATTCTGCCATCCTTTACTTTCCCTTCACTTGTCATAAACCTGTTTAAGTTTCTTTCCTCAGTTGAACACAAAAGAAGATATTTTGAAGAATGTTGGAAACTGGTAACGATTGACTTCCATAGCATTTGTTTTTTCCTACTATGGAAGTCAGTGGTTACAGGTTTTCTGCTTTCTTCAAAATATCTTCTTTTGTGTTCACCGGAATAAAGGATCTCATAAAGGTTTAAAACAACTTGATAGAGAGTAAACAGCGAGTCATTTTTCACTTTTTGGTGAACTATCCCTTTTAATATTATTCTTGTTCTACATGTGCTTACATATGTCTACATGTTTTTTTATGTACTACTATCTCACTGAATGCTATTTATAAAAATAAATAGAAAACAAATAAAGTCAATGGTTACCTGTTTTCAGCATTCTTCGAAATATCTTCTCTTGTGTTCAGCTGCGTAAAGAGCATCATGTTTTATAAAGCCATACAGGCAGAGGAATGATTGCAGGGTTGTTAAATGATGGATTTCGGATGAATTGAGCATTTAATTGTAGATTATGAGCAGATTAGAGGAAGAAATGTGAAGTAAAGAGGTAAATGCATGGAAGTCAATGGTTGCCCGTTTTCAGCATTCTTCAAAATATCTTCTTTTGTGTTTGACTGCATAAAAAACATCTCTTCTTCATGGT
>CAIGQV010002084.1:163268-179588 GCA_903798115.1 Danio jaintianensis | reverse complement strand
CACACACACACACACACACACACACACACACACACACACACACACACCGGCATTCACTCACACGTGTACACATACGCAGACACCAGTACACTCATACATGTGCACACTCATACATACACAATCACTGACAGACACACACACATTCACAGATACACACACATATTCACACACATGCACACAAACATTCACTCTCATTCTTACAAATACACACACCTATTCACTCACACACATGCACACAAGTACACACACATGCAAGTCTTCAAACAAACACTCATTCAGTCACATACACGCGTACGTTCACTCACACACATGAACACACGTGTTCACTCACACGCATGCATGCAAACACACGCGTTTACTCACAACCCTTCACACACATTCACTCATACACACACACACACACTCTCTCTCTCACACACACACAGGCATGTACAAGCCTTCACATACACATTCACTCAGACACACACGCACGCAGCAGATCTGCTCCCAGACGCCCCCCGCTGTCTCCTCGCGCCTGTCAGATGACAGATGTGTAATTTGGGAGGTGAGACGAGCAGAACGGAGATTTTCTGTCTCTGCCTGACATCTTCCATCCAAACTCTTCTAACACACTCTACAATTACCCTGCGTGCGCGTGTGTGTGTGTGTTTCTGAATTTGTGCATTGTTGCGTGCGCATGTGGCATTTGTGTAGGTTAGGGATGTCCCGATCAGGTTTTTTGCCCTTGAGTCCAAGTCATTTGATTTTGAGTATCTGCCAATACCGAAACCCGATCCGATACTTCTATAATGCATAAAAAAAGAATAAAGAAGAGCGAAGAAACAGATCCAGGATGTTCCTTATTTTTTATTAAATTCACTTCATTTTAACATTCAACAACTCTGTGAACAAGCAGAGCACTTCTGTGAGGTAGCTTGAACAATCAAGTAATAAATAACATCAATTATTCACTTTTGGATTTTAGTGCAACTGTAAATATAAAACAAATCTAATATAAAAACAAATAACACCTCGACTTAAAATACCCGGCAGACAATCCCAAATTTACATATCTCACAGTTTGCTATGGCGATGTTGTTGTCATCAACTTTATAATACCTCCAGACCGCAGACATACTCGCGCTTTCCGCTTCAAGTTGCTTCCGTGTTCTATAGTAATAGCGTCTCTGCAACAAAGTGATGTCATGCCGCACGAGTTGCTGTTTCTGTGTGAAGTCGAGAAAGAGGTCTAACTCTGTGCCACCGCATAACTATTGATGTGTTATAAAATAATGAGAGTATATATATATCCTGATCGAGATGTAACGTCCGATTCTGATCGAGTCTGAAACCGCGTGATTGGGCCTGATTTCCGATCTGGACATCCCCATCCAGGTCACATTTCACTCCTGAATTTGAAATAAAGCAATAAGTGTAAGTAAATGGCTTCGGTTCAAATAATCGCTGCATTTTGTTGCATTCTAGTTATTGTATTACAGTTTTCTTATTTTATTATAATACAAAAAGACATTATGCAAGCAATACGGTAAGAAAAGTGACTTATTTTATAACTATTGATATTATTTTACAACAATTAATACTGCATTTTCACTTTCTTGTTTTGTGATTCTACTTACATTTGTCACTACTGTTTTTGTTATTGTAGTATAATTATAAATGACCAGTTTTATGTCGATTTAATTATCAGAATAAATGCAGTTGCAATTTCTGCCATAACATTTGGATATTACAGCTAAAAAGTTATCTTTTAACATTTAAAGGTGCTGTATGTAAGTTTTTGACTCTTTTAAAGCATAAAAATAGCATAATATGTTTGCAGATATTTAAGAAACATGCTGAGTGAACATTCTTGTTTATCTGAAAAACAATGCTGAAGTCAGATATTCTGCTTTGAACATGTGCGTTACGTGCCGGAACGGCTGTCTTTGTTTTGGTTCCTTTAATCTACCCACTGCCAGTTTAGCCAATTATATTTCAGCACCCCGGGTTGCCTTGGTGGAAAACAGCGTATTTTATTCATTCATTCAGGAAGGCTCTCAGAGTATGCGTCCGTGACCGAAGTGCGACCTCCGGTGAACAGTAGCAGACTCCGAAATGAGGCGCAGATTCAGAGTTCCACATGAGGTTATTAATTAGCAAATAATATAAATATTACAAACGTAAACATTAGGTGAGCAGGGTTACACTGTAACCCCCTGTCCTAACAACACGCTAAGTGAGGAGATTTGCAGTGATAAGCAATTTGGCTGTTTGGACCAGACGAAACACGACAGACATTTAAATACAGCCATTCAGAAGCACAGAATAGTGCACTCACTGCACTCCAACGAAATGATTTATAATCTAATTAATACATATTAAACCTCTTTAACATTATTAAATGTAGATGCTGAATCACTGATATGTGTTGGTTTGGACCGAGTCACAGTTCTGAATTTCAAACGGTTTATTTTATTTTCCAGATCTGAGGTTAACTATCTGCTGCTGCTTTCAGTAGTATGGCAATAAATGTCATGTAAAACGGCATTCAAACTCACATTATTAGCATTTAACACTGAATAAAGCACATGAGGTGTACCTAAGGTGATCATTGTCAGTTTTCTGTTATTCAGCTGTGAGAAATAGAAGCCGTTTCTAAAATATAAATTTCAGGTGTTGGTTAGGACAAAAACTCCTTTTAATATGGAGAATATTCCTATCGCTTGCCGTTGCTTCTATTTAGAACACAGTTTAAATCAGCCTTTTGGCTCGACAGTCAGGCACACTGCTGTTGGTGTCGTCAATCTGGCAACCTGCGCTTGCATGTGTATTGAATCAGGTGTGCAATACCTAGTTCAACCAATGGGTGTCAAACTTACATACTGTAATAAATGTGATCTATTTAAAAAATAATTTTCCTGATGATTAAGCACACTTAACAAATCAGATTGAAGTATTCTAATTACATATTAGATATTATATATATATATATATATGTATATGTTACATACATATTTTTTATCCATTTGTTTTACGCAAGTTTAACATAATTAAACAAATAATCTTTGTGATGGATATTTGTTAGTTTAACATAAATAAAACAAATAAGAACGAGATTTATGTAATATCAATAAATCCAACGTTTTATATTTATTCCAATATGATGCATCCTAGTGCATGTTTGTGTGTGCATACGTGTGTGTTTGTTGGCGTGTATGTGTGCGTGCGTGCATTTTCTCTGCCAGAGATCAAATAAAGTAAAGTGTTCAATAGTCTCTGCTTTACTTGTGTGTGTGTGTGTGTGTGTGTGTGTGTGTGTGTGTGTGTGTGTGTCGTCGGGCTTGTCAGGAAAGTGTTTACTCTTCCTCTCTCTCTCTTCTCTTCTCCTCTTTCTCTTTCTAATTCAGAGTAATAGCAGAGTGTCGTCAGAAGAGCGACAGCAAACGACTCTCATTACTAACACTTGGAGAGTGTGTGTGTGTGTGTGACCCTTCCATTTTGGTGGCTGTCACATAATTGCATGTCTGGCTTGCAAACAGCCGCCGTCAATGTCAGCGGAAATTGTCAGCGTCTGTCTGTGTGCGGGAGAAGGACAGATTTTGTGGAAGTTTGTGAGGTGAATACTAAAATCCAGAGAGACTCCATTTGGGCTTGCATTTGTTCTGGAGTCCGTCCTCCACAAAGAACCTTCAGTGATAAACTGAGGGTCACTGTGTAAACACACACACACACACACACATACACACCCATCTCCTCTGAGTGTAATGGAGAACTGTGATCACATTATAAACCAGATCTGAATGACATTTCATCAAACAGGTCAAACTGGCTCAGCGATATATGGATACACATGTTTGGATACTTCTTTGTTTGGAAACTTTTTTTGTTTGTTTTATGTAAAATATTATTATGTATAGTATTATTTTGTCAGAATTTTGTGAGCTCAATGGGAGTGGGCGGAGCTAAAAAGCTATTTTGTTGCAGTTTACTCGCTGCTACTCTCTGATTGGTGGAATTTACTGTAAAGGATCATGGGTAATGTAGTTTTTCAACACAGATTATACTGTTTAACTGTTATTTTAACCAAAAGTTTTACGAAAAAATGCAAAAAATAGTTCCTATCAGTTAACAAACTCGTAGCTCACAAAAGGACTGTGTATTAGGATTTATTAGCTGTCATTTATAATGTGGGGAATAAATTTAGTTTATCTTCAGGATGAGCTGGTACAGATACATGATTGTAAGGCTTGATGATGTGGACTAAAATTTGAAGTCGATATTCATAATTCTAACAGTAAATGTCAAATTATATTTCTGTCATGTTAAATGGCAGACTTTTATCCCTTGAGTGAAAGTTGTGGAAATCAGACAGTAATTTATTAAACTACTGGTGTGTCAATACATGTCAACCGAATTAATATTTCACACATCTGATGTTCACTATAAATAGATAAATATATATATTACAAATAAATACATAAATACAAATATATTAATGCATTATCATTATTATTATTACTATTATTATTATTGTTGTTATTTAATAATAATAATATTCATTAAAAATAATAATAATAATGATAAATGAATTAATAATTATTATTTTTATTTTTGTTAAATGTGTTGAGTAATCTTAATCTTTTTTTACTGTTTTTCCTTCACAAAATATCTTAACAGAGAAATTAATTAGTTAGTTCCTTAGTTCCTGCATGATGTAACAAATCATAAACCAGGACACAATGCACATGTCTATTTATGTTAGGCTGTAAATTTGTATAGAAATATTCAGCCTTATCGTCATATCATATATATATATATATATATATATATATATATAGATCATCAAAATCATTGGTAAACCGTGCATATACTGTAGCACCTCAACGCTATATTGAAATGAAACTGGGATAATTGTGAAAAACACCAGCCTTATATAGAGTAGAGGTAAAGATGCACAAATCCTATAACTTAATAGCAACAATTACTGTAATTATATTCCATTACTGTTTTATTACTCTGAAATTTGTTAAATTAATATTTACATCACCCAATTAACGGTGACTCAGTGGTTAGCAATGTCGCCTCATAGCAAGAAGGTCACTGGTTTGACTCCCAGGCCAGTTGCCGTTTCTGTGTGGAGTTTGCATGTTCTCCCTGTGTTGGCGTGGGTTTCCTCCGGGTGCTCCGGTTTCCCCCACAATCCAAACACTAAATTGGCTGTAGTGTGTGTGTGTGTGTGTGTGAATGGATGATTCCCAGTACTGGGTTGCAGCTGGAAGGGCATCCACTGTGTAAAACATATGCTAGACAAGTTGGCGGGTCATTCCACTGTGGCCCCTGATGAATAAAGGGACTAAGCCGAAGGAAATGAATGAATGAATCTCCCAATTAATGCCACAAAACCATTACTACAGTAAATTCATTTTAATTGTATCATTAATGGTGCAGTGTAAATTACTCTTTGAGCATAAATAATACATTGAACTTATCATTTTATCAAGTGAAAATTATTATGAATATACAATGATAATCATCGTCATTGTTGTATCACACGTGACTATGCATGACTCAAACATGTGCAATCAAACTGACTTGAAAGCTTTAGTCCTCATAAAAGTGATGTTCCTCCACACACTGTTAGTCAATGCTGATGTATTGTGTGTTTGTGTGTAGCTGGACACTGAGCTGACGGCCCGTCAGGAGCTGCAGGTGGAGCTGAAGAAGCTGGAGGCTGATTACGAGCTGAAGCTTCTGGATCTCAGCGCTGAGAAAGAGACACTGGGGAAGGAGAAGGGCGAACAGGAGAAGGAGAACAAGGTCATGCAGTCTGAGATCAACCTGCTCAAGGAGAAGGTACTGGAGAAATGGCACATCCTCCCATATAAAGCCATTAGTGTGTAGTTTGAAATCATCCCCTACACCCTCATTCAATATTTCCTAGACCAGGGTTGGGAAAACTCGGTCCTGGAGAGCTGGCGTCTTGCAGAGTTTTGCTCCAACCAACCAATTAAACACACCTGAACATGCTAATCAGAGACTTCAAGATCAGTGTTTCTCAACCACGTTCCTGGAGGAGCACCAACTCAGCACATTTTTTTCATGTCTCTTTAACCAAACACACCTGATTCAGATCATCAGCACATTAACAGAGACTGAAAGAGCTGTAAGGAGACATCCAAAACATGCAGTGCTGGTGGTGCTCCAGGAGCGTGGTTGAGAACCACTGTTCAAGATCATTAGAAATCTATAGGCAGGTGTGTTTGATTAAGGTTGGAGCTGAACTGTTTGCCCATCCATGTCCTAGACCATTAATGTAGTCCATTTAAAGAGGACCTATTATGCAAAGATCACTTTTATAAGGGGTTTAAACACAGCTGTGTGTCAGCAGTGTGTGACTATAGCCAGCTTGTAATGGCAAAAATGTATTAATTGTATTTTTTATAATCACGCTTGATAAAAACAGAAACACTTCAGAAACACTTTGATTGACATTCTCCCTTTTCTCCCAGAGGGGGAAAGCCCCGCCCACTAGTACCCATCTCTCCCTCATTAGCATAGGACTTTAGTCTTGTTTTTGAATCCGCCACTATGCTGACACATAGGCGTTTGTAGCTCCGCCCTCTTTTAATAAGAGCACAATCTCATTTGAATTTAAAGCGACAGTCACCAAAACAGCACAATTAGGATCAAAGCCAGTTTCAGAGTGTTATAAAACATTATCTGTGTGGTATTTTGAGCTGAAACTTGACATGCACACTCTTGGAACATCAGAGACTTGTATTACATCTTGTAAAAAGGGGCATAATAGGTCCCCTTTATTAAAACAAAACAAAGATCTCACATCTGTGGCCTTTCCGTTATGCTTTTTTAATTTTGGGAGGAGTGAAATTTACATATGTGGTTTCAACAAGCAGTTGGAATTCTACCTGTCCAGTTTCATCTGGAAACCACCTCCTGAAGTGGTCTGAGGCTACGTTCACGCTGCAAGCAAGTGTGGCCCAATTCTGATTTGTTTTGCCCACATGTGACTCAGATCTGATTCTGTCATGACAGTGTGAACAGCCCGAACCACATGGAATCTGATCTTTTCAATTCTGATTTGTGTCACTTTGGCTGCATTTACACTGCAGATCTTGATGGTCAATTCCGATTTTGTGACTGTATCCGATTTTTTTATTTTTTTTTGCTGACCCACTTACATCATCTTTTAAAAGTGACTCGTATCCGATTGTCTGTATTTACACAGCACACAGCAAAGGCGCAATGACCAGGAAAAAAAAAAAAAAGACTGACAGCTGATAATAAAAGAGCACTCTCTTCTCCATTCCTGTATTAAATGTGTTCACAGGGTTAAATTTTCTTTAAATTCTTTTTGACAAGTTGTTTTACTATAGTTTGACAGAAAAGTTCTCATTTTGACATCTTCTTTTAATCTAGGCCTTTTTAAACCAGTAGGCATCCTAATGTAATGTCCATGGCGTGATTTATGCACGTGACGTATGCCACAGTTTTATATTAGTTTATATTAGTTACGTGGCGAATGTTGCGCTCTCGCTCTCTCTCTCTCTCTCTCTCTCTCTCTCTCTCTCTCTCTCTCTCGCGTTAACATGCTTAAATACTTGTGCAACATGACAATATAAAAGCTTTTTTTGTCCTCGTGTATGAGATTTAAGGTTTGGGACTCTGCTGAAATCTGTTCCAAAATTAAAGGATCAGAGTTGACGTCATTCGCTATGGTTTTTAATGATGCGCGACTCGCATTGACAGGTGAAAATCCAATCTACCTGCTTACACTGCAGACACGAGATCTGATTTGAGTAAATCGGAATCCATGTGATTTTTTTTTCCTGCTTACACGTACATGGGCCATATCCTATCTGCCACATGGGAGAAAAAAATCGGAATTGAGTCACTTGAACCATGAAGTGTAAATGCAGCCTTCCATATGTGGTATTAAATCTGATACAGATCTGATGTTTTTCAATGCGACTGCAGTGTGGACGCTTATACTGGAATTCATGTGATTTTTATATCGTTTTTGATTGACATGCATCATTGAGTTACTACTATTAACTACAAACAGGCGGCTGATCAGTAGTGAAATGGTGCACAGGGCAAGTACCCCAAGAAAGTTAAGGTTGTTCATTTGGTTTATTTTTTAGAACTACAACTGCCACTCTTTAACTAATCATTAACTTTTACCCAAAAATACACCATTCAGCTAGATTTAATAAACATTTATAACACCATAATAAAATTCCATATATAAAATGAATAAAATACTGCATACTTCAAATATTTCACGTAAATAATAATACATTAACTGTTCATTTTAGCATGAACTGTTTTGTTAAAGTTTCAGTTTTATTTTGATTAGTTTTTGACTGGATATATGGCCTATGTTGTTTATGAAGAATTAATATGAATTAATAGTAATTTATCAGACTCTGCAAACAATATTATTATGAGGACTGATGAACCCGGCACGGGCCAGCCTTCACAGTAACTCTTCTGTCCACTGTGGCTGCAGCCTGCTCATTTAACCCTTAATAAATTCACCGGTGGTCAGAGAGACGTGCACCGTGCTTGTCATAAGACATATTATCAGTGTTTTTAATGCAAAACACTTATTTTAGGTTTCAGACACTGAAAAATACACATCAGTAAGCCTACAAGCAAAACAACTGTTTACAGATACACCGTGGCGTCTTTAAAAATGGCAATAATAATCATATTAAACATAATCTGATGACGAGCTTCATTCATATCATGGAGTATACACGTTGTGTACATAATCAGACATTTTACAATTGTGTGTAGCTGTACTTTGTGCATGTGGGACAGTTTAGGACCATGATCTGTTCACACTGGAAATCTGATATCGGCCACATTTAAAACAACAATGTAAACAGCTGTGCAAAAAAAAAATCAGATCTGAGAAAAAAATCTGATTTAAGCAGTAAGCCTTGCAGTGTGAATGCAGCCTGAGTGTCTCGAATGTGTTTCGTAGTGCGTTTACACCTGACCATATCATGATCGGATAGGAACGACATGCATTTTCATTCATTCACTTACAAACAGAGCTGTGTTTTAAAGTCTCAGCCTGCTTCAGTCACTCAAACTACATCTACACACATTCTCCACTAACACACACACACACACTTCAAACGCACTGTTCCTGTAGGAGTGGGCAGTTCTTGGCCGAAATAAGCTGCCAAGCGGACCAGATGTGTGTTGGATGTGTGTGAGTGAGAGAAGTATGAGAACAGAGAAGAGAGTAAACAAAAGTGAGAGCCGGAGAGATATTAATAGAGGCGGTCTGCCGGACGGACGCACGCACGGAGCTGATGCTTGTCGGTTATCTAACAAAAACAGACGCACTACAGATAATTACAGTGGAAAGAGATGAAGTGCAGGCGTCAGCAGAAGCTCACACACACACAAACACACACGCACAGATGGAGAAGCTGCTGAGCTAAAGCAAGCCTTCACCTTTATCTAAACAAACCTCACTAACTTCTGTTTACACTGGAAAAAATATGATTCATTGCATTTACCCTATTATTTTAAGGTAAGTGGTTGCAAACTATTTATATTGACTGAATTAAACAAATCAAGTTGAACATTACTAAATGTAATTTGTTTAAATTCAGTCCAACTAAATTGTTTGCAACCACTTACCTTAAAATAATATAGTAAATCCAATGAATCATTTTGTTTTCAGTGCAGTAGGACGTGGTGAACTACTTCAGTCTCTATCTCTGTCTCTCTCGCATTGATGTGACATTAGCAGGCTGGTCATTTTTAATGAGTTCTGCCAAGTTCTGGGTAAATAAATTATGCCACTAATTAGACTTGGATTTAGACACTCCCTCATGTGCTTCCAACTCTGGCCTGACCTTCTTCTGTCTGTCTGCCTGTCTCTCCTCCATCACTTACTTTAAGAACTAGATTTTTACATGTTATCAAGAATATGAGAGTGATGCATCACCATGCTGAACTGCATTTTAATCATGGATTTCTTATTCTCGCGATTCATCAAGCATATTTATTTATATTTATATCAAGTATTTACAGTTGAAGTCAGAGTTATTAACCCCCCTGTACATTTTTCCCTAATTTCTGTTTAACGGAAATATTTTTTCAACACATTTCTAATCATAATAGTTTAATAATAACTCATTTCTAATAACTGATTTCTTTTATCTTTGCCATGATGACAGCACATAATATTTGACTAGATATTCTTCAAGACACTAGTATTCAGCTTAAAGAGACATTTAAAGGCTTAACTAGGTTAATTAGGGTAAAGTTAGGTTAATTAGGCAAGTCATTGTATAACAGTGGTTTGTTCTGGAGACAATCCAAAACTAATATTGCTTAAGGGAGCTAATAATATTGACCTTAAAATGGTTTTTAAAAATTAAAAACTGCTTTTATTCTAGTCGAAATAAAACAAATAAGACTTTCTCCAGGAGAAAAAATATTATAGGAAATACTGTGAAAAAATCCTGAATCTGTTCAACATCATTTGGGAAATATTTGAAAAAGAAAAAAAAATTCAAAGGGGGTTTAATAATTCTGACTTCAACTGTGTGTGTATATATATATATATATATTTAGATTTTAGATTTAATGTGAAGTATTTTCCACTTCTCATCACCTTTTAAGGTTTTACCAATTTTCTGACATTTATTTTACATATGTTGTTTTATTTCATATGTTTGTATCATACTATTGTTAAAGGAAATGTCATTTTAGTTGGTCTTCTCTTAGTAATGTCCATTTTTGCATTGAGTCTCAGACAGACTAAAGTCATTCATTCACACCAGGCTGCCCGTATTTTGTTTGAACTAAATGTAACTAAAACACTAGAAGTATGTGTATTTCCTGTATCATCAATTAAAGATAACATCTTTTATTTCAGTTTGGATGCTTTCCTCTGATCCCCTTTACAGTGATGGTTTTCCCCCTCTGAAATCTGTTATTTCCATTCCTCAGATCGAGAAGCTGTCAAAAGATCTGAAAGAAGCCAAAGCAAAGGTCATCACTGTGCACGTGCCTGTGGCTCCGCCCCCTCGTCCAGGTGAAGCCAGTCTGCCTCCACCTCCACCTCTACCGGGGCAGACTGCGATGCCCCCTCCTCCACCTCCTCCTCCTCTACCAGGAGCTTCTGCTTTCCCTCCTCCACCTCCTCCTCCTCCTCTGCCCGGAGCAGCTGTAATGCCACCTCCACCTCCACCTCTACCTGGAGCAGCCGGTTTTCCTCCTCCACCTCCACCTCCTCCTCTTCCAGGTGTTCCTGGTCTTCCTCCTCCTCCACCTCCTCTCCCTGGGGGTCCAGGCATGCCTCCACCTCCTCCTCCTCCACCTGGGATGTTCGGTCTGCCGCCTCCACCTCCTCCTATGGGGGGTCTCGGGATGCCTCCGCCTCCTCCGTTTGGAGGATGGGCTCCACCTGTTCCTCAGCTGCCCTTCGGACTACAGCCTAAAAAAGACTACAAACCTGAGGTGCAGATGAAGAGGGCCAACTGGAGCAAGGTGTGTATCAGTGTTAATTTTGACAGCAAATTTTGATTCAGTTTTAGTCATATTTTAGTCTTCTGGATCCTTTTAGTTTTAGTCGACTAAATTTCATAAGATTTTAGTCGACTAAATCTACGCTAGATTTAGTTGACTAAAATATATTTGCTTTATTTAATTGTAATTTAATTAACATATTGTATACATTTATTTATACAAAATATTCTAACTTAAAATTAAATAAAACAGTCTCATTCAAATATGGAATATAGCTTTTCCATAGAAGACCAAAAAGATATGCATTGTTTATTTATATCATAAGTAATATGTCAAATTCTGTCGATAAGAACAGTAGACTACTGAAAATGTAGGACTTTGCAATTATTTAGCAAACCCTTCGTTTTAACTTGTTAAACTACAAGTCTTTTAACCAGTCTGTTGAACAGTTTCATGCAATTAAATCTTTAAAAGGGCTTAAAATAGTTTAAGTTCACTTTGCAATGTCAGTTTATAGCAAGCTTTACTGTTGTAGATTACAGTACATGGTGCTCAGCTATAGCACTGAGTAAATAAGCAGAGTAATGACATATGACTGGCAAATGAGAATGTTTCATCTTGTAAGATGTGCACTCAGTCCCATGGCTCTGTTAGCTCTCATAGAGGAATTATAAAGCGAAGATGTATGTAAAAAATAAAAGTGTGCTTCACTTCAAGGCAGTTTCGTTAGAATGCGACTCCCTGATAAGCGGAGATTACAGCACTACAGTATCATTACAATCCTTACAGTAAGAAATAATCACATCGCAGAATGACATCCTGAATAAAGCAGTCTTGTGGTAGAGGTACACTGTAAATGGTTGTTGTCATGACGATTGCGGCAGACGCTGACAGCGCACGTGAACCTAGCGCGAGTTAGATCAGGCCAGCTAAACTGTAGCCGCAGCTAAAATGAAACGCACGAGGAAACAACTCTTCACCAAAATGAATGCCATGATCATGTTACCAATGTAATAATGTTTAATGTACAATCTAACAGAGTCAATTCTCTAAAGGGCAGCGAGAGGCTACACCGTTTCAGTTGAGCAAAAGCACACACTCGGGTAAATAAGAAAGATCGAGTTTACAGTGAAGTTCGGGATGATTTCCCGGCCTGATGTTGCTTTAGATTGGTTGTTTTTATCAGCTTTTTCCTCCCCATACGGTCTTTTTGTCTTGACATCAAACGTGAATCTTCTTTTTCTCTCAGCTGTTGCCATCTCATTATACATAGTTTAATCAGACAGACAGACACCCCTATGGATGATGACGTGATTGCACGTGTTACTTTTCAAATGTGTGTGTGTGTGTGTTGGTGTGTGTGTGTGTGTGTGTGTGTGCACGTGCGCGCATCATGCACACCAAGATTAATTCTGATTGGATATTTTCCAAAAAACGTCCCTCAATCACATTCTCGTCTCGTTTTTATTAGTCAACGAAAATGTCAGTATATTTTTATTATAGTTGTCGTCATCATCACTTAATTTTTATTTAGTTTTTGTCTAGTTTTCATCGGTAGAAACTTGTTCGTCACGAAAATTATGTCGAAAAATATCCATCAAGGAAATTAACACTGGTGTGTATGTTGCGAACGCTGTACAAAATGCTGGGTTTCACACAATTCCTACACACACAGTTCCAACACAAATCAATTAAGTTAAATTAATCGTTTGCCACTCATTTAAGTGGGTTGATCATGAAACAATTAAGTTGTCCCAAAAATACTTTTTAAAACTCTTTTTATATATGTAGTTTGAACAAGCAGCTAAAGTCCTTCATCGTTTTTACTAATTTAAGTGGATTGAACTTAAAACAATTAAGTTGTTCCAAAAAAAACCTTAAGAATGGTGTTTTAACTCATTTTTAATAAGTATAGATTGAACAAGCAGCTAAAGTCATTTTTTTGCGTGAATTTAGACCTCACATTGTGACTCGAAATTATAAGGTGCTTTTGGTTAACAGTACATTCACATGGGGAGTCTCCGTCCTTGACAGAGGGCATGTCTGAAGCTTGGTACTGATGCGATCGTCATAGTAGCGTCAGCCAATGAAATTAGACCCCAATTGGCTACTGTCTGAGCTAGGGTATTTGCATAAGGTGATCTGATTGGCTGACGCTTCTGTTGTTGCTTTAAAAGTTGAGAAAATCCCAACTTTTGCAGCGAGCAACGTGTGAGTCATCCGTAAAGGGTTCCTGCAGGTCATGGAATTTCTGGATGAAAAACATTTTACTAGATTTGGCTTCAAAATAACCACTTCAGAGAAAAAGAAAAAACTAAATGTAAAGTTATTTATTTTATTTTATTTTATTTATTTATTAGTTTTTATTATTATTATTATTATTATTATTTTATTTTTATTTTTTTATTTTATAAAATATAATATTAAAATATATAAAATATATTTAAATATTATTTTGTTTTCATTTGTATTTTTTTTTGTTTGTTATATTTTATTATTATTTTTTTTGTTTATTTTTTATTTTATTTTATTTTATTTTTTTTATGGGGCTGCACAGTGGCGCAGTGGGTAGCACGTTCGCCTCACAGCAAGAAAGTTGCTGGTTCGAGCCTCGGCTGGGTCAGTTGGCATTTCTGTGTGGAGTTAGCATGTTCTCCCCGTGTTTTGCGTGGGTTTCTCCAGGTGCTCCGGTTTCCCCCATAAATCCAAAGACGTGGTATAGGTGAATTGGGTAGGCTAGGTTGTCCATGGTGTATGTCTGTGAATGAGTGTGTATGGATTTTTCCCAGTGATGGGTTGCAGCTGGAAGGGCATCCGCTGCGTAAAACATATGCTGCATAAGTTGACTGTTCATTCCGCTGTGGCGACCCCTGATTAATAAAGGGACTAAGCCGAAAAGAAAATGAATGAATGAATGAATGAATGAATGAATGATTTTTTTAAATTTATTTCATTGTATTTTATTTAATTTATTATTATTATTAATATTATTATTATTAAAATTATTATTATTTCTTTTTATTCTTTTTACTTTTTTTAATTTAGAATTTTTTATTTTATATTTAATTTAATTTTATTTTAAATATTATTTTATTATGTTTTTATTTGTATGTTTTATTAGTTGGTTTATTATTATTTTATTTTATTTTTTTATTTATTTTGTAGTTTTTTTATTTTTATTTCATTGTATTTAATTTATTATTATTATTATTATTATTATTATTATTATTATTAATAATATTTTTTTTTATTTATTTCTATTTTCAAAATTAAATTTTTTTTATATATATATTTTTTATTATTTATTTGATTTTATTTTTATTATTTTATTTTATTTGTAGTCAGTCGCCTCATCAGCATGAGTGTTATACTATTTGCAGCTGTTATCTACTCACAAGGTAATGATTCTTTTCATGTTTCTGACCTTTTGCTTTAACAAAAATCCATTAGAAATGCATTGCAGCAGATGTGATTTTTGTGGAAATAAGCAGCAGTGTGAAATTAATCACACTCTTTGCAGTTTTATGGAGAAAAAAAGTAGATAGAAACGTCATTCAAAATTTACATAATATAAATTGTAAATTCATGAGAGTTTCTGCGGAATACATAAATATTATATTAAATTAAATTATAAATACTATTGGCTTTTGTCCCATCGGCATGAATATTTGTTAAAGCAGTAGTACTGTACAAAAACTCAATGATTTCAGAGGATCTTTCCATTTTATTACCAAAACTGCATGCATTAAATATGATATCTGCAGAAAGCATGAAATACATTACAGGTAATTCATGCATAATAATTAGCTGTTCATTTATTTTCTTCCTAACAAGTCCTAGCCAACACGCACTGAAACAAAGACCTTCGTTTTCAGAAGACTTGTTCACTTTGGGTTTGTGTTTTGTGTTTGAAATGCATAAAAACATGCAGCTTTGTTATTTTGAAACGGTGCTCTGAAAACATGCTGCTCCAGTTAAAAGAAGTTCAGCTTTTCAATACCGTGTCTCCAGGCTTTGCATTTTCCCCACTCCACTACCCTACAACAACAACAAAACACATTTGAACAAAGCCTTTGTGTTCAGAAAACTGTTTTTCACGCAGAATAATTCTCAAAATAGATAAATCTGACCGTTGTATAGAACAAAATACAAAGAACATTTTGAAATATAAGTAGGTAAATGTCAATTAAATTATTATATCATGTCGTATTGCATTATATATCGTATGTTATGGTGTTAAGTTATATTATATTATATTATATTATATTATATTATATTATATTATAAAAAAAAATATGTAGAAATTTTCATTCATTCATTTTCTTTTCGGCTTAGTCCCTTTATTAATCTGGGGTCGCCACAGCGGAATGAACCACTAACTTATCCAGCATATGTTTTACGCAGCGGATGCCCTTCCAGCTGCAACCCATCACTGGGAAACATTCATACACACTCACTCACACACATACACTATGGACAATTTAGCTTACCCAATTCACCTATACCACATGTGTTTGGACTGTGGGGGAAACCGGAGCACCCGGAGGAACCCCACGCAAACACGTGGAGAACATGCAAACTCCACACAGAAACGCCAACTGACCCAGCCGAGGCTCGAACCAGCGACCTTCTTGCTATGAGACGAATGTGCTACCCACTGCGCCACCGTGCAGCCCGGATGTAGAAATTTTACTTAAACTAATTATTTAAAAAGAATTATTATTTAATTAATTATTTAAATAAATTATTTATTTTAATAATTAATTATTATTTAATTATTTATTAACTAATTATTTAAACTAATTATTAAAAAACTATTAT
>CAIGQV010002084.1:131068-152797 GCA_903798115.1 Danio jaintianensis | reverse complement strand
CACACACACACACACACACACACACACACACACACACACACACACACTTCTATATATGGTTTATGAGGACTATCTCCACAGGCATAATGCATTTTATACAGTAAAAACCTGCTTATTACATGGCCTTACAAAACCGCACCAACCCCGAACCCAACCCTCACATCCCACGAAGTGTGATTTTGAATTAAGAAGACACAAGGCATGTCCTCATAAACCACATTAATATGGTACAACTAGTTCATAGCATTTCATTACATAATGTGCGTATCAAATACAATGTGTGTCCTCAAAATCCTCATAAACAAGTAAGCACACACAAACACACATCCTCATCTGTGTTATGTCATGATTATAATGGTGTCATAACAGTCTTATGAACACCCCCTTCAAATAAAATGTTACTGAAGTGGGTAGGAAAACACTTGTAATTCATTCTCATTTAGCTTGATTATCTTCCAGCCAATAATTAGCATTTCCAAAAGTGTGGTTGTGATTTTGTATTTGCTGCTTGGTTTGTGTTTGTAAGGGCTGCTTAGTGTGAAAGAGAGCAGATTTGCACGAATGCTTGTGGTGTTAAACGCGGATCCACTCTTTGACTTTGATTGCGTTCAGATCGATGCCTTCCTGCTCGACCCTCGTTTGCTCAGTGGTTTGTAGTTGATTAAGTCGTTGGACTTTTAAAGGTCGTCAGGATGTTTGGCTGTCATCCATGTCGTGTCTCGCTGGAATGTTAATTGAGCTCCACTTGCATAAAACAAAGTGTCTGAAAAGCCTGTTGCTCGGTGTGTCGGAGCTCTGGCAGATTCAGCAGAGCCGCTTTACACAAGCAGGCTTTTAAAGAAGAACACTAATGGGGACAGAATCACATGTGTGGCTCAGATTTACCTCAGATTTTACTCATTTCTGTACTGTTGTTTTGTTAGTTTAATCATAATTAGATTACTACTACTACTACTACTACTACTACTAATAATAATAATAATTTATTAGGAATAAAAAATGAAGACAAGTACATAAATCATTATGTATTATTAATAGGGGGTATGAGTGCTGAAATCCTATTGTTTTGTTATTCTGTTATAATAATAATAATAATAATAATAATAATAATAATAATAATGATTGTTATATAATAATAATAATATTTTTTAAATACTACTACTACTAATAATAAAAATAATAATTTTTATATAATAATAATAATAATAATAATAATATTATTAGTCATTATTTTACTAAAAATTATTATTATTATTATTATTAATAATAATAATAATAATAATAATAATAATAAATTATTAATAATTTAATATCAATAATGCTTTATTATAAATAAACGCATAGACATGGATATTTAGCAACTACAGCAGTTTTTATTTATATTTTGAATAATCTTTTTGTGCTTTATTTTTATTAAATTACATTATCATTTATTAGTATTATTATAATTATATTGAAGCCATAAAGCAGTGCTATTTTTGTATTTCTTATCCTATTTTTGTGTTATTATTTATAATAGTAATAATACTATTGTTGTTGTTGTTGTTGTTCCTGCATTGTAACCTTATTTCAGTGTCTATATGTAGAGTCTATATGTAGAATTTGCTTTTGTTTTGCATATTTTGTTTATTTGTGTGTTTAGTAGGACTGTCAAAGTAAGTGCGTTAATTATAATAATTTATTATTATTATTATTATTATTATTGTTATTATTATATTGAAGCCATAAAAATTTTATTCTTATCCAATTTTTGTTCTATTTTTTATAGTAATAATAATAATAATAATAACAATTATTATTGTTATTACTATTATTGTTATTATTCTATAATAAAAATAGTAATAATAATAATAATAATAATAATTATTATTATTATTATTATTATTAAATTATTAATTTAATATTAATAATGATTTATTATAAATAAACAGGAGACAAGTGCATAAACATAAATATTCATGAATTATTTATTATTACATTGTAATTATTGCTGTTATCAAAAACATCAACGTCATTCATAATAATAATGTCATTGGTAATTTAATAATAATAATAACAACAACAATACTAGTAATAAAATCGTTATAATTAATAAAATATAATAAAATAAAATAATTTATTACGAATTACATTGTTATTATAGTAATGCCATTGTTAATTAAAAAAAATATAATAATAAAATCGTTATAATTAAAATAAAATATTTAAATATTATATTTTTTTTTTTACTGAAGGCAAGTGTGTAAATCACAATTAATTATTGTTATTATTATTCGTAGGGGTTTAAAATGTATTATTTATTATTTTGTTTGTTATATGTTTATATTAGTTATTATTATTCATAGGGGTTAAATATTATTATGATTATACTTATTTATACAAATGTATTAAAGGTTTTTATAAATAAGACAAGTGCATGAGCATGAATATTCACTAATATTATTTATTATTGTTATTAATTTTATACAATTCCCATTATTTACTTATAGAATTCCAATTAAAATAATAACATCATTCCAAATGTCCATAATATGACTGTGGTAATGTCAACTTAAGCAGTCAAATGTGTGTCATTATTACAATAATGTCTCAATGACACTTCAATCCATCCTCAAAATACCCCACATGATCTTACATTTTCTGGTTTCTCCTTGTGGGTTGTTTTCTGGCACATTCTGTCCTCATATCACTCCTCCTCATATATCTGTATAGTCCCCAGTAGACGGGGATGTGTAAATCCTTCATAAAGCCCTCTGAACGCGGTCTTGTTTTTCTCTGTTTGCAGTGTTTATCTGTGAGGGTCTCATTCCTAATGTGTCCTTCATAAAACAGACAGAGAAAATAGACCACCTGCTTCAGCGCCTCAGATATAAAGTCAGCTGTTAATGTCCTCATAAAGCGCTGGTGTGTGTGTGTGTGTGTCATTAACTGCTGCTTTACGGCTCCTCAGAGTCTGCTGGTTTTATATTGGAGGCCGTTTTGTGCTGCTGGATGGAGGAAATTGCTCTTGACCGGCCAATCCAAAGTAAAAGGACTTCTGTAATATCTTGGAAATGTTCTTCCTGCTGTTACGCCTGCATCTCTCTTTCTCTCTCTTTCTCTCTCTCTTTCTCTCTCTCTCTCCGCTTATCAGAGTGCTCATATGGTTTGTGTTTCCTGGTGTAAACCGATAATGAAAAGGAGTCGTATAAATGAAAGTGGGACTTTTTTGGGGGCACTTTTGGAAATTAGATTTTTAGAAATGTTTTTATACAAATGAAACGCAGGACTGGTGCGAGATTTCAGGTTTGATTTGGATGTACTGAAGGCAAAGGACTTTTAATAAGCCCAAGAAAATTCAGTGTTTGACGTTACAATCATACGTTTTAGTATTGTTCATCCTATGTGTTTATTTAGCACAGTAGCTTTTATAAGTATTTTGAATTGACTTTGGTTTTTATACTTTATTTTTATTAAATTATTATTATCATTTATTATTATTATTATTATTATTATTATTAAAGCCATAAAACAGTGCTGTTTTTATATTCCTTATCTTATTTTTGTTTTGTTAAAATAATAATAATAATAATTATTATTATTATTATTATTATTAAAAACATATTTCAATGGCTGTTTACACTTTTTATAATTTATTTACTAATACAGTCTATGTTTAGAATTTGCTTTTGTTTAGCATTTTCTGTTTGTTTTTAGTTAATTATATATATATATACACACAGTGCTCAGCATAATTGAGCACACCCCATTTTGAAAATGAATATTTTTCTCCATTTCTCAGTGAATATAGGCAATGTATTTTGGTGCATTTAAACAAAACAGATTTATTAAACAGATATATTTATTAAAATCATATTTTAGTCACCAAACAGATTTAGAAATTGAAAGGTAATACAATTAAACTCAAGCTAAATATTGCAAAAAAAATTACAACCTACAAAATTTCAACTAAATTTTTCCATTTTTTTTGCTTCTATTGATTTTTCCTCTTTTTAAATTTGTATTTCATATTTTTCTATAACATAAATTTGGCTGTACTAGTTTTTGGACCGTTATCGTAAGTTATTTTGTTAGATTAGCTCCAGATTTGACTTCAGTACTGACTAATCTAATGTATTTGCACAAATATAATATTGTATATCTTCCTATTAAAGAGCCCCTATTATGGGTTTTTGAAAATGAGCTTCCATGCAGTGTGTAACACATCTCTAAGTGAATGAAAACATCCAGCTGAGGTTTCAATCTGAAAGTGCACAGTGTTTAAAACTATTGATTCTTTAACAAAATAGTTGACTCAGAGTCGAATGAATGAATCGAGTTGGGTTCGGATCTTTTGTTTGAATGTGTCAACGTCGATACGGTACATAATCACCAAATATGTATTTCCAGATCTGGTAAAATGTGAATGCGCCTTTCCCTTCAGACACTAGCGGAGCGCTGAGGATCACGGGACTGATCATGACGTGAAGATGACAATCACTGACTGATGGAGATTTGGCTGCGGGTAATAAAGGGTTAAAGTTCATTTTCACAACAACACCACAGTATAGCCAACCGTGTGCTGTTTGTTCCTGTCATTTTTCTGATGATTGATACAATAACCTATGCTGCAACGTGGGATTCGTCAGCCGTTTGCTATTAAAGGAAGGAGCAGCTGACACTATTATGTATGGGACTTTGTCAGACTTTGACAGGGGCTTTGTCAGTAACTGTTACAGTTCACATGGACCAGTTTCTTCTTCCTCTGGATCGTAACATGTAAGTGTGATTAAATTGTTGCCTCGTTTTGTGTAGTTTGCAAAATGTGTGTTTAATTGTGTGTTATAAGTTGTAATCGCCCCCCGCGGCTTGTAATCACTTATCTGTTATAGATCAGTGCCTGTACTGTATCTCTCAGGGTCAATCTATTCACTAGAAGTTAAAGCTATTCACATATTGCATCCAAAACCACGTTGAAAACGTTCAGTGTGCTTCTTACTTTACCGATTTAAATGCGTTTTGTGCTCCTGATCCTCTGCTGTTTTTTGCTATGGCCACCATTAGCTGTTCCTCACACGCGTGGCACGGTCAGTTTTCAAAATAGTTCAACTTTTGCCACTGTGTGGATTAATACTGAATGTGTGTCGTTGTTATTGTCTACTTGGGGTTAGGGTTAAGAGAAGAGTAATATGCTGGTGTTTAACTGCATTGCTTTACTGCATTCCTGCATTGGGCTCTCACATACTCTCTGGCTGCTACTTCATAGCCGTAGTGGGCGTTTCTCTCTGTCTCGCGCTGAACCCAGTCGACCAATCACAACAGGCTGGGTCATCAGACCAATCAGCGCAGATTAGCTTTGCGCTAAGGAGGGGTTTAAGAACAAACGAATCGCTGAATGAATCATATGGGAGTCGTTGGGATAATTAGGTAAAAATAAATGCATATTATAAGACAATGAAAGTGTTTATTGACCCTGCATGCAGATCAGCCTGTTGTTGGAGACCCCCAAAACCAAAATATGACCTTTTATAATGCAAAATAGGGGCTCCTTAAAAATATTAATTTAAAAGATAGATTTGTGAGGGGTGTACTTATATATGCTGAGCACTGTAAATATATATATATTGTTAGGTGTTTTTGTCATTTTAATAGGGTTAAGTGTTGGTAGTGTTTTTAATATTAGTGTGTAGGTTTTGTTTATTTGTATCTTGATTTTGTTTTATTTTAGTGTCAAATCACTTATTTTAGTTGTTTGTGAAAGCAACATTTTTCATTTACTTCACAATTTTTTTTTAACATTGTTTCACTTAACACAAGTGAATTTTTGAAAAAAAAAAATATATATATATATATATATACACCCTCACTGTATATGGCCATTTATCAATAACAGCCCAATTGTCAATAATGGTCATTTCCTTTCTTAAAGGTACAGTAGCTTCCTCCAGGGAATGATTCTGCAGTTGCTAAGGTGTTCTTGGCAGTTTTTAGTGTGTTGCTAGGGTGTTGTCTGGTAATGTTTGTGTTCAGTTGTTGGTTTCCAGGGAATGATTCTGCAGTTGCTGAGGTGTTCTTGCCAGTTTTTAGTGTGTTGGTAAGGTGTTGTCGGGTAATGTTTGTGATCAGTTGTTGGTTTCCAGGAAATGACTCTGCAGTTGCTAAGTTGTTTATATATATATACACCCTGACTGTATATGGCCATTTATCAATAACAGCCCAATTCTCAAAAATGGTCATTTCCTCTCTTAAAGGTACAGTAGCTTCTTCTAATTCACAGAGATGGTAGAAAATAGTTCAATAAAACTACCATGAAAGGCAAATCAACTATTAATATTAAATTGTATGCCATACAGATAGTTTCAAAACAGCTTCACAGTAATAAACAGGAAAATATAAAACCATGAGAATCAAATAAAACAAATAAAATATGAACCATTGAGTTTCTGCTGGACTGAAAAATAGTGTAAACCACTGTTGTGTTGAGCACTTCAGCTGTTTCAGTCTTGTTGAACCTTCCGTTAATGCAATGGAAAATGTCTGTGAAAACAATAATAATCTTCATAAATCACAGCCGGAGTCTCGGGGAGAGGAAATGACGGCAAGTTTCTCTTTTGGGGAACAAGATGAATGTTCTCCCTGCAGGAAACGAATGCTGTTAATGTCGAACGACTGTGTGTTCGTTTACAGATAATAGTAGGATCTCATGTTGGTGATTGAATTTCTATTAAAAGGATCTATTCTGAAGTCATCGGGGAATGTTTGTGTTCAGTTGTTGGTTTCCAGGGAGTGACTCTGCAGTTGCTAAGGTGTTCTTGGCAGTTATTAGTGTGTTGCTAAGGGGTTATCCGGTAATGTTCGTGTTCAGTTGTTGGTTTCCAGGGAATGACTTGACAGTTTTTAGAGTGTTGCTATGGGGTTTCTAGGGTGTTGTTGGGTTATGTTTGTGTTCAGTTGCTGGTTTCCAGGGAATAACTGCAGTTAGTTGCTATGGTGTTCTTGGCAGTTTTTAGTATGTTGCTAAGGTGTTGTCAGATAATGTTTGTGTTCAGTTGTTTGTTTCCAGGGAGTGACTTGGCAGTTTTTAGAGTGTTGCTATTGGGTTTCTAGGGTGTTGACGAGTAATGTTTGTGTTCAGTTGTTGATTTCCAGAAAATGACTCTGCAGTTGCTAGGGTGTTCTTGCCAGTTTTTGGAGTGTTGCTATGGGGTTTCTAGGGTGTTGTCGAGTAATGTTTGTTTTCAGTTGTTGGTTTCCAGGGATTAACTGCAGTTGTTAAGTTGTACTTGGCTGTTTTTGGTGCGTTGCTAGGGTGTTGTCAAGTAATGTTTGTGTTCAGTTTTTGGTTTACAGGGAATGACTCTGCAGTTGCTAAGGTATTGCTTCTATGGGGTTTCTAGGGTGTTGCTAGGTCATTTACTATTGTCTGTTATGAAAAAACAGTTGATCTCTATATGCAGATTTGGCCATCATTACTTTAGAACTGTTTTTACTGATAAGATATGTATTATTTTTAACAAACTAACTTATGAATGATAAGAGTCAAAAACTTACACACAACACCTTTAAATGGGACCTATTATGCTCCTTTTTACAACATGTAAATATCTCTCGCATGTCTCTAGAGTGAAACTGTGCCGTTTTGGTGACTGCCGCTTTTAATTCAAATTAAATTGTGCTAAATTTAAATTTAAAAGAGGGCGGAGCTGCAAATGCCTGTGTGTCAGTATAGTGGCAGATTCAAAACTCTAATGGTGGACGGCTGCTTCTCACTCAAGGCTGTCTATGCTAATGACAGGAGAGATGGTCAGTAATGGACGGGGCTTTCCCCCTCTGATGACACGTACAATAAATTTTATAAATTGCCATTATAAAAAACTGAATTAATACATCTTTACCATTAGTGGATGACTATATTCACACAATGATGACACACAACTGTGTTTAAACCCCTTATAAAAGTGTTTTTTGCATAATAGGTCCCCTTTAAAGTGTATCAGGTCCTTTATATACTCTAAAGTTGAATACTGAGGTTGAATACTGGTTGACTTGGCAAACGGCACTAATGAAATGTCTCTGCGAATTTCTCAGTAATTCATTCAGCTGGGTTCGAGGTTCTAATGGACGGGTATTTGCGAATGAATGAGGTTTCTTTGTGATTCGGTATGTATAATCTCCCATCTCGCGCTTTCATTCTGGCTGAGGTTAATGCACGGGCCACTAACACCAGCGCTGAGATGTTCCTCTCTTCTGGAGACCCGCGCTCCACTTGTGTCCTCTACTTTTTACTTTAGCATTTTGTGCATCTTGTCGCGTTTTTGAAGCTGTTCTCAAAGCCCCATAATGTGTTTATATGATGGAGGCATTATGTGCATGTAGGTTTTATGCTTTCTAGAAACAGCGCTGTGGGTGCACGGCTCGCTTTAATGCGTTAAGGTTGGCCGTCTTTTTCTCAAAAGGTGAAGTTTGCTCCGTCAGTCCTCCTAAGCCTGTTTCTGACCCTCTTCCTGCATTCACGTTGCGTAATGCGTTGGTTTGCGCATTCATACCTTCTTTATCGCCCTCCAACACATCTGTTCGTTGGCCTCGGCGGCTCTGCCAAAACGCAACAGATTATCCAGCAAGCCGTCTGCGCCTTTGTGCGGCCGCCGTTCGTTTGCATTCAAATGCAGCTGGAGTCGCAGATAGGTTTTTAGCGGCGTTTAATCTGCGCTTTATCTCACAAAGATTAGCCACTTTCTAAACGAGCTCCAGAGAGAGAGGCGAAAGTGTGTTCTTTTGTGAATTTCAATTCTTATCCCCATTTAGGAGGATGGAGAAGCAGATTTCTAATGGGGATTTGAAGACGCGCTGGTAAATAGGCAAAGAGCTGTGAAAAGCGATAAATCACATGCGACCTACCTACAGAAGAAGCTGCGCCAACCATATGCACTCCAGCATATGGCATTGTTTGAATATGACCCAGTGTGTGCTGTGCAATCTTCATGTCTTGGCATTTATTTGACATCTCAAATATTAAAGCGTCGCATGGTCGCATTTTCCTCCTCCAGCAGGCCAGAGGAACGCAGGCAAACATGCAGCGATCTGATTGAAGACGGAGATTGTTTTTAATTCCATTCCGCATTAACCGCGCGTCCCTGCGGGCGCAAAGCTCACATTTTATGTCACGGGCGTTTGATGCTTCTAATAACTGGGAGAAGCCACGGAGAGATGCGTCTTCAAAGATACAGATGACAAGATATCAGAACTCTTATCGCGGCGGAGAAGCGGAGATCTGGGGTTTGCGCTTGTGCAATTAAATTAAGCTAAGGGAGATGACACTGCTCTAAGATTATCACTGGTTTCTTTTTTGCTTTGTATTATCAAATATCATCAAAGTTGGGGAGTTATACTGTACTTTCTACACAGGCACGCAGGCTTGCACACACGCAGTGAAACTAATTTGCATTTTCAAAGAAATTAAAGCCCCGTGCCTAAAGCAGATAGCAGCGTGCTGTTTCTCTCGTCCGCTCTCTCTCTCTCACAGAATTTTCATATTATTTTTCCGTTTTAATCGCTGATTATGGTGTCTGACTCTTGCTTCAGGCCCAAACAGACAAAAAATAATTACACACTCTGAACCTCGGAACAAAACTCTCACTGAATTGAAGATGTCAGACCTTTGGAAAGTAGGTTTCTGCGGTCGACTCTAATTCAAACAGCGCTTCGGAGGAGCTCGCGTTCGGCTCTTTCACCTAAAGAAACTTTTCCAATTTATTCTGATTACATTTTACATCAGCACTCTAACGGAGTTTGTTTTATGAAGTTTTCTGAGACGTTCAGCGCTCGCTTGAGTGAAGTTTGGACTGATTGGTGGAATTTGTTTGTTTTTTTGTAGCGAGCGATTGGTGCGTGAAGAATTGTTCGTTGTTAGCGAGGCTTGATGAAGTGACATTTTACCAGTCGTGGTATTTAAAGCGCCTTACATTTCAAACTGACCTTAATTTACGACCTTTAAAGCATAAGGGTGTGTGTTCCTTTCTGAAGTCCTACTTTGTGTGTGTGTGTGTGTGTGTGTGTTGTGAGTCCTGTTTTTCCTGCAGGCACGTTTAATTTTTCACCATGCTTCTGTTGTTGCATGGAAATGCGTGTTGTTGTTCCCCCTCGTCTCATTTTCATGACCTCCTTCTCTCGTTTTACTTTTCCCAATTTCATCCGTGCGTTTCCACCTCTAACATTCATCATTTTTTCCTTCACCCGGTAGCTTGTTCTCCTTTCATTTCTGCTCTTTAATATGTCACCTTTCCTCTCTCTCTCTAAATTATTCTTCCTGGATCTCACGACTCCTCCATTTGTCTGGGCTCTAATCAGCGCAGCTTTGGCTCTTAATGCAGTCCTTGAGAGATTCCCTGAAGACATTCATTCATTTTGTCCATTTTCAGGTTCTTTAACCTGCTCTCCTCCCTCCGCCCCCCCACAGCTCTGAATATTTAAAGAGCGCCTATTAAAAATACAGCAAGAGTGAGACGGGTTTCTGCTAACACCACTTTTACATTTATATCTAAAAACCCAACCTCTGTTTCTTCTCAATTATTCATGACGCACTTCTCCTTTTCATCTATCCGTCTATCTCTCCTTCAACCACATCGGTCTGTCTGTTTCCCTACAGCCACTTTGTGTCCCTGTCTATTTCTCTGCTCAACTCTTTCTCTCTGTTCTTCCATCTGTTGCTCTGTTTGTCTGTCTGTTCTTTCTATGTTCTTTCTATCTAGTATTTTATCGTTCTTTCTATTGCTGTACCATTCTATTGTTTTATCTATCGCTCTGTAAATGATCTATCAATCTTTGTCTATTGAATTTTTTTTATCTGTTTGTTTTTCTAACCAAGTTTTGTTTTTCCTCTGTCTTTCAAAACTATCTCTGTTCATCCATCAGTTCATTCATCTGTCAATCTGTCATCCATCCATTTATATATCACTGTCTGTCATTCCATCCATCTATCGTTCAATCTGTCTTTATCATTCCATCCCGCCATCCATCGAAACACCATTCTTTTCTGGTTTTTGTCAATATCTGTTTTTCCATCCATCCCATCATTCAGTGACTCATCTATCCTTGATTCTATGGTTTGTCTTTCTTATCCATCCGTTTGCCTGTCCATCCATGTCTTTCCAGCCATCCTGTCTATCCACCCACCCATTCAACCATCCATCCATTCATCTTTCTAACTCTTCATCCATTTATTCATTTTACCCATCCATCCATCCATCCATCCATCCCATCTCCTCATCCATCCATCTACTTTCTAATTCTTCATCTGCTCATCCATCCATCCATCCATCCCATCTCCTCATCCATCCATCTACTTTCTAACTCTTCATCTGCTCATCCATGTGCTCATCCATCCATCCATTCATCCACCCATTCAACCATCAATCCATCCATCTTTCTAACTCTTCATCCGTCCATCCATCTTTCTTACTCTTCATCCATCCATCCACCCACCCACCCATTCAACCATCCATCCATCCATCTGCTTTCTAACTCTTCATGTGCTCATCCATCCATCTATCCACCCATCCAACCATCAATCCATCCATCTTTCTAGCTCTTCATCCATCCATCGATCTGCTTTCTAACTCCTCATGCATTCACCCATCCTGTCAGTCCATCTTTCTAACTCTTCATCTGTCCGTCCATTCATGCATCCGTCTATCCATCCACTTATGCATCCGTCCATCCATTCATGCATCCGTCCATCCATCCATTCATGCATCCGTCCATCCATCCACTCATGCATCTGTCCATCCATCCACTCATGCATCTGTCCATCCATCCACTCATGCATCCGTCCATCCATCCACTCATGCATACTTCCATCCATCCACTCATGCATCTGTCCATTCATCCACTCATGCATCCTTCTATTCATCCATCCGTCCATCCATCCATCTTTCTAACTCTTCATCTGTCCATCCATCCACCAACCATACATTCATGTAACTCTTCATCCATCTGTCCATGCATCCATCCATCTTTCTAAATCTTCATCTTTCCTTTCATCCATCCATGCATCTGTCTTTATCATTAAGTATGCGTTCGTTTATCCTTCCATCCATCCATCCATCCATGTGGATGATCTGTGTATCATTCTGTTGTTCACCTATCTGTCTGTTCATCGCTCTTTCACTGTTTGTCATCCTATCCATTGCCCTGCAGTTGTATATCCCATTCTGTACACATCGTTCATTTTGCCTTCCGGCCATCACTCTCTTTCTCTCTCTCTCCCTCCCCCATCTCTTTCTCTAAACTTTCCTTCTACTTGTTTTGTCAGTTTTGAGCTTGTTGTGCGCTGTGTTGTACAGTGTTCGGCTTTCTTGTCTTTCGTGGGTCATCACGGCTGACATGTTTTCCGCTCTCAGCCTTCAGACGCCTTTGCTTGCTTAATTAACAGCGATCTTTGAATTTTAATTAACTCATGCGTTCACAAAGAACAGTTTTTTTTTTTTTTCTTCTCCTCTTTAATGCTGCTGTTGTGTTTGATCGGTGAGCAGACGCGGAGAGACTGGACCAATCAAAGCGACAGAGACTCCGATTGAAAGTGACAGAAGAGAGAACAAATCTCGGCCGCCGAGATGAAAGCACAGAGAAGTGACAGATAAGAAAATAGAAAGACGAGTGTAGGGAGGGAGACGCGTGGACTGAGAGATGACTGTCCGTGTGTATTAACATGGAGTGCGGCATACAGTTGAAGTCAAAATTATTCGCCCTCCTGTGAATTTTCTATTCAAATATTTCCCAAATGATGTTTAACAGAGCAAATAATTTTTCACAGTATTTCCTATCATATTTTTTCTTCTGGAGAAAGTCTTATTTGTCTTATTTTGTTTTGGAATGACTTCCCTAATTACCACAACTTGCCTAATTAATCTGATTAACCTAGTTAAGCCTTTAAATTGCACTAAGCTGAATACTAGTATCTTCAAAAATATCTAGTCAAATATTATGTGCTGTCATCATGGCAAAGATAAAAGAAGTCAGTTATTAGAAATGAGTTATTAAAACTGTTATGTTTAGAAATGTGTTGAACAAATCTATAACTAACTTTTTTTAAGTTATACAAAATTTAACTTAATGGTATTTTTTTAACAACATTTTTTTTAAACAGTCATACAGATTGACAAAGGTTTAAATTTTCAGTTAAGAAAAAAAAAGAAAAAATACAAATATAATAACAATTATAATAATAAACAAAAGTGCTTTAGTGTCCCACCACATTTGCAGCTGACGTCAGAACAGCAGAAGCCGTTGCTCATTCACCAACGTCACTTTAGAGCTAGTGTTTGAATGATTCTCTAGCATAATATCTGAAGTGATGACAAAACAGGTGATTTTGCTATAATAACGCCATTATAAGGCTGAACGGCATGAAATGCCATCAGTCTAGAGACATTTCTTGTTATTTCTTTGTTGCAATCGGGAGATCACAATAATTAACCCTGAAAAAACCAGAGCAAAGCAAACACTAGCAGATTACTATGGTGTAAATACAGCACTACAACATACGAAAGAGAGAGATCAGCTGTAGTTTGAAATTACGCTAAGTTTTTCTCCCCTAAGGACTTGTTATGCAGTCTCTGTCGCCATCTTATGTCGCAACCGTCTTTGCTCTGCTCAGTATGACAGGCAGATGGATGCCGACACACTGTATCTCCGATGCACTGTATCTCCGAAATTATAAATATTTAAAATAGGCACTATCCTTCTAAATAAACTGCATAGTTGCAATCTAAACAACTACATTCTCAACTAAAAAAGCCTCAAAAGTACATTGTTTTCCAACAGCTGCAATATTTGTCAAACTGTAGTGAGTCTATTAATCTGCTCTCACTCTATTGTGTAGTACACAAGTGTGAAGAGGCTGTATGAGTGCTGTTATTGCAGAGTATCGCACGGCTATCAGCCAATCAAATTCGAGAACCAGACAGAACTGTTGTATAAATATGTACAGGGAGGTAATAATTCAGGAGGGCTGATAATTCTGACATCTGTACATCTGACTTCAATAATTCTGTACAACTGGACATCCCACGTGTGCTTGCTCATCCTGATTTTGGACTTCCTGCAACATACAAACGTGCAACGATGTAGTGAAAAGCGGGAACGAGAGATATGGGGCCGTTTTTATGCCTTTATCACAGTCTCTTTTCTCTCTGAAGTCCCATGAGTCTGGCAGATGGAGATAGAGGGAGGGTTTTAGCACCAAACTACCACAATAACACACAGGCCCGCTGAGAGTGAGGGGAGAAATGCGCACGCGGGGCTTTCTGAATACTTCATGCCACTTAGAGCCGTATGTGTAGAGACGTTCCCTGAGACACCGGCAGAAGATAAAGGCCGTTAATGCATCCTCTCCTGACAGCCCTCCATCTCTGTCTCGCTCTCCCTGCGGGACGGACAGACGGAGGAGAGTTCATGCATTCATTCAGCACTCGGCTCCAGAGAACGAACGGCGTCTGAATTCAGAGTGCCCTGTATGAGGCGGAGAAAGTTTCTAATTGCATTTTTTGCCGTGTGTCGCTGCTGAGGTACAACTGATGTTATGTAGAGACATTAATAATTGATGGAACAATTAAAAATGTGCCTTATTTAGCTGACTTTAAACTTGTCTGTAAACCTTTTTAGAGGATTTATTTCCCCCTGTATATTTTTGTTCCTCAATTTGTGTTTAACGGAAAGAGGATTTTTTTTTTTTTACACGTTTCTAAACATGATAGTTTTAACTAATTTCTAATAGCTGATTTCTTTGATCTTTGCCATGATGACAGCACATAATATTTGACTAGATATTCTTCAAGATACTAGTATTCAGCTTAAAGTGACATTTAAAGGCTTAACTAGGTTAATTAGGGTAAAGTTAGGGTAATTAGGCAAGTCATTGTATAACAGTGGTTTGTTCTGTAGACAATTCAAAACAAATATTGCTTAAGGGGGCGAATAATATTGACCTTAAAATGGCTTTAAAAAATTAAGAACTGCTTTTATTCTAGCCGAAATAAAACAAATAAGACTTTCTCCAGAAGAAAAAATATTATAGGAAATACTGTGAAAAATTCCTGAATCTGTTCAACATCATTTGGGAAATATTTGAAAAAGATAAAAAATATTCAGAGGAGGACGAATAAGTTTGACTTCAACTGTATATTAAGCACACAAATGCTGCATTAATTTGATTAGAATTTAAAATAAGAAGTTTTATTTTTTATTTTTCAGTAATCTAATTTTTGTATGTTATTTTATGTTGCTGCTGAGATACAACTGATGTTAGGTAGAGACATTAAAAATTAATTTAAATGAATCAAAATGTAAAAAAATGTGCCCTATTTCCTTTAAACGTGTATGTCTGTAAACCTTTTAAGAAGACTCATTATTTTAAGGGATAAATCACCCAAAAATGAAAACTGTCATCATTTACTCACCCTTTACTTGTTTCAAACCTTTCTTTCTTCTGTTAATCATGACAGAAAATATTTTGAAAAGGTTTGAAACCTGTAGCCTTAGACTTCCATAGTATGTGACTTCCAACCATAGAGGACTTCTAGAGGTCTCCATAACTTTGGACCAGGCCGTATCCTGAGCAGATGCTGTGGTGGTCGTGGAGGGGTGGAGAGCGTGAGACTGATTCCTGAAAAACCCCAGTGAGAGACGAGTCTCCGCATTGATCTCATGGGCCAGCATGAACACACGCTGGTGACCTATTCCCACCTGCAGCTTCTCCGCGATTGACGTCCAGCGTGACGCCTAGACTGCAGCTCTGCACAAGAAACTTGGCCAGAGGAGAAATGGTCGTGCCCAACTGAGCCTGGTTTCTCTCTAGGTTTTTTTTCCTTCACTTTGGTCAATTGGTGAAGTTTGTTCTTCGCCCCTGGCTTGGTTTGGGACTTGTGGAGCTGTGCCTCGATGCATTTGCTCTTTAGTGTTTGGACTTTCAGCAGTAAAAATGAAACCACACTGAACTGAACTATCTGAAAACTGGACTGACACAGTTTCAATTTACTAGAACTTCTATGTTAAGCTGCTTTTACACAATCTACATTGGAAAAGCGCTATAGAATTTAATTTAATTGAACTTTCTTCAAAATATATATATATATATTTTTTGCAAAACGTTTGGAAACACTTAAGGGTGAGTAAATAGTGACTTATTTTAGATTTTTTTGGTGAACTATCCCTATAAAGCATCTCAAAAATGGCTGCACTTAAACCGTCATGAAGGTAAAAGTTGTCTTGTCGTGTCTTCTCAATTACCAACTGATTGTTTAGCATCCCACTTTATGAATGTTAACCAACTAAAAGAGTTTTTCATTGCATATAGTTTCAAAACCCTATTTAAATACATTAATTAAAGGGATAGTTTAGACCCAAAAATGAAAACGGTCATCATTTACTCACCCTTTACTTGTTCCAAACCATTATGAGTTTCTTTCTTCTGTTAATCATGAAAGAAGACCTTGAAAAGGTTTGAACCCTCTAGCCATTGACTTCCATAGTATGTGTTTTATTGGGTGGATACAGAACTTCAAAATATCTTCTTTTGAGAAGAAAGAAACTCATAAATGTTTGGAAACACTTAAAGGCGAGTAAATAGTGGGTTATTTTAGATTTTTTGGTGAACTATCCCTTTAAAGCATCTCAGAAATGGCTGCACTTAAACCATCATCAAGGTAGAAGTTGTCTTATTGTGTTTCTCAGTTACCAACTGATTGTTTAGCGTCCCAGTTTATGAATATTGAGATTACTTTAGAGTATTTCCATTGCGTCACTTCGGCAAGCTGTATAGTTTCAAAACAGTTTCCTCACGCAAGGCTCCCTCAGATAAGCTCTTAAATGTCAAAGCTGCTCTCCAACTCCGCTGACCAATAATTCATAACCAAAGATTACAGCTCGCCCATCAGGCGCGTGAGTGTGAAGACATTAGTGTCATCTCCGCTGTGTGTGTGTGTGTGTAATCTCAGCCCTTTGAGGTCTGTTCTGGAGCGCTGGAGTGTCACTTTTCCTCTGGATCTGTTCTACAGTTTTCTCATTATACGGCTCATGGAGCGTCTGACGGCCCCTCCGCTTGGCTCCGGGGTCTCACAATCACAACAGTGTCCAATCAGAGCTGATAATCCCTGTCATCTGGATTAATTAGGACTTTCTGTCTGTCATATGATCGCCTTCATGTCTCTCGTTTAATAGCTGGATTACATTACAGACTGGATGTGCTTATGATGCCTCTCACACTTTGTGTATTTCCGGCACACTTCTTTTTTTTTTCAGCTCTTTTTTTTACATAAATGTAATGTAATAAAAATCAAGCTCTTTGGAAGATAGATATGAATAAAACTCTCAAATTAATTGCTATGTACAGTAAGTGGAAATGTAAAGCTCAATACAGAACAAAATATACAGTACTGTGCAAAAGTATTTAGGCTCCCAGTAACATTATTGTTTTAGTGAGGGTATAATCACATTATATATTACTTCTCATTCTCTTTATTAAAATACAACCAGAAAATACAGGTTCTAGTGGGTCTAATTGTTTAAGACATATAAAAGAAAGAGTTGGAGAAAGATTGGAGAAGGGATGAAAAATACTGGAGTTTCTGTCTTGGTTTGATCTGCATTTCTGCAAGAGCTGTTGTCAATATTGCCTGAATTGATGGGATAATGAATGCTGAGAAGTACAGATTCATCATGTATTACTACTAGAAAGCACCTAATTTGTAATAGTTGTATTTTTCGCCATGATAATGATCCTGAACACACTGCTAAGGTAATGAAATCATATTTGGAGAGAAAAACCGCTGATGAAACAAAGACAGTCATGAAATGGCCTCCACAGAGTCCAGACCAGAATATTGTGTATAGGTATGCAGTATGAGATTCACCTGGAGAGAAATAGAAAGATAGAAGATACTAAATTAGAACTCTTATAAATGCTGAAAGATGCTTGATACTAAATGGTACATAATTTCAGAAAAGACTCAACAAAAACGTTCAAGAGGTCACGTTAAACACACTTTTGATGCTAGTCTTTTGATTCCAAAAGTAATCTTGTTCTGAATATTGTGTACATATTTCCCATATTTTCTGTTTGTATATTAAAGGTATAGTTCACCCAAAAGTAATGACCCTGCACTTGCTCCATACCTTTTAGATAGATAGATTTGTGCAAAAGTCTTAGGCTCCCAAAGCTGGTGGTGGCCTAAGACTTTTGTATAGTACTGTGTGTGTATGTATATATATATATATATATATATATATATATATTTATGGGAATTAAATTTCCTTTTTTTGTATTGTAATTCAAATCTACAGACATAAATTGATGAAATGCTACAAACTAAACTCTTAAGATGTGGATGTTTGGATGTTTTCTTTTAGCTAGAATGGGGAAAAAACACTTTGAGAAGCCAAAATCTCCAAATTGGTGCATGGTGCATGTTTTTTTGCTTCTAATATCTTTTCTTAAAGGGATAGTTTGATCAAAAATGAACATTTACCTCATCATTTACTCTCCCGGATGTGGTTTTAAACCTAGAAGATATTTTGAAGATATTTAAACCTAGAAGATATTTTGATGAATGCTGGTTGCCGTGACCCATCCACTTCCATAGTAGGAGATAAAAAAATTACTATGGAAGTCAATGGTAACAGGTTTCCAGCATTTTTCAATGTTCTTTTGTGTTCGACAAAATAAAGAAACACAAACAGGTTGTGAACAAGTCATGAGTGAGTATATGACAGAATTGAAATTTTTTTGTATGAATATCTCTTTTAATAATGACCTAGACTTCATATTGTCTCAAATTCTCATGTTCATTCATTGTATTTCCAGATCTGTTAATGTGTGATTGTGCTGGTCGTTTAGGTCAAAACCATATTGATTGGAGCAGAATGTAGTAAAAGTCTTGCTGCATCCCATGAGCTCCAATACGAGTCTGTGTGCTGCTTCGGCCTCTTTCATTAACTGTGTGTGTGTGTGTGGGTGGGTGGGTGTGTGTGTGGGGGTGTGTGTTAATATTTTAGGCAGGTGTGTGAGGTTGTGGGTTGTGAAGTGTGTGTTAATATTGCAGGTGTGTGTGTGTATCAGAGAGTCTCATTATATCAAACCCTCAGGCCTCCAACAGACTCACAGTAGAAGTGCACTAAAGTCTCTCTCTCTCTCTCTCTCTCTCTCTCTCTCTCTCTCTCTCTCTCCGTCTGTCTCTCTCTCCGTCCGATCCTCTCTCCGTCCGTCCATCTCTCTCTCTGCTTCATTATCTCTTTCTGTCTGAATTCTGTCCATCTCTCTCTCCAGTCTAACATGCCCTGAGAGAGAACTCATGCATGTGTGTGATAGTTTGGGCGATCAGCATGTGTGTGTGATGTGAATGTGTGTGTGACAGGTGTAGATTGACGTGATGGTTTTGACAGGCTGTAATGTAATGTGAAATGTCTTGGGTAAAAGCGTCAGGCGACGTTTGCTCCTTTTTATTTCTCTCTTTGCCTTTCTCACGCTATATTTTATTAGATATAAGCTCATTTGCATGATGAGGGAGAGTCATGTTTGCCATTTTATTATTGTTTGATGTTGTTCATACACTTTTAAAAATACTGGGTTGTCGTAACACATTGGACAAATCCAACTTTGGGTTCATTTTTTCAAATGAATTTAAGTAGTATTTTCTTTCAATCAATGAATGGATGAAAGAATCATTTGAATAGATTCACTCTGTGCAGTCATAACCCAATGTTGTCATAACCCAATGTTGGGTCAAATATTGGTAAATCCAACATTGGTTTAATTTTTAATTTTAATAAATATTTTTTTTAGATATTAGCTAATTTACATGATGAGGGAGGGTCATGTTTGTTGATTTTACTTTATTGTTTGATGTTGTTCATACACTTAAAAAAAAAATGCTGGGTCATCGTAACCCATGGAACAAACCCAACTTTAGGTAAATTTTTTCAAATGAATTTAAATGGTATTTTCTTTCAATGAATGAATGGATGAATGAATCAATCATTTGAATAGATTCACTCTGTGCAGTCATAACCCAATGTTGGGTCAAATCTGGATAAACCCAACAATGGGTTATTTTGTTTTATTTGTATTTTTTATTAGACATTAGCTTATTTGCATGATGGGGGAGGGTCATGTTTGCAGATTTTACTTTATTGTTGGATGTTCTTCATACACTTTAGAAAATCCTGGGTTGTCATAATCCAATGGACAAACACATTTTTTGAGTGTAGAAAGCATGTTAAATTCAAGTTAATTGTGACACTTTGTCTTCGACCCATCAATGAGAATCTGAAGCTCTGGTCACACTGAGATTTCTCAGATGTTTCTTATGGTTTTTCCATTCATTTTATCATGTGAACAGAGATTGTCACTGAAGGTCTGGAGTGACTGATGGAGTGACTGATGTCTGTCATTAGTGCTGGAGGACATTAATGAGCTCTTAATAGATCTGATTCAAGATATCTTTTTTTTTTTCTCCTCTGTAAACGTGTGTAAATGCACAAGCTCCATTAAAGGCAGCATCATGCACGACCCAGACCAGAGAAAGAGAGCGAGTCTATGAATAATACAGGCCGCTTTGAGGAACACATGTTCTCTGGCCATGTGCTAATGTAAAAGCGCTTTGGAGTCGACAGCTGAACGTCACCACACATCTGAATCTCTGTCTCTTTCTTTCTTTCTCTACCCATGTTCAGAATGGGCACTGCAAACTATTCTTGTAAGAAAGTGACATTCAGTGTGTATTATGACAGGACATTGTGGGGGAGTTTTTACATTTTAAATAATTATATAAATACATTTAATCTCCATCTTCAGTTCGGTAACTAGTAGTTTCTTAGCCATAATACAATCCTCACCAAAGATGTTACAGACATTTTCAATCAGGTTTCTATCAGGGCTCTAAAAACAGGGGCTGCCATTTCATTATTTCAGTGTTTTCACCCTCAAGGAACTGCTTTACTTATTTTGCTATGCTTTAAGCTTTACTGTCCTACATGAATATTACTTGCTGATTGAGTGATGAATGCTGCAAAGGGATAGCGTGTTGTTAAAGGTGCTTCTGATGGATATTCACTCTGTCATGTGTCTGTTTAAGAGACTCAGATTATGCTGCAGAAAACACCACTTAATCACAACACTTCACCTTTACTGACTCCTGCACACACTTTGGGTTTAGCTTTACCTCAGTTTGTCCAACAACATAATGTTTCCCATTAGTCTTAAATTAATAAAATTAGCTTTCATCACTATATTTAACTTTGGAGCCGTTCTCTGTGCTCAACATGCTACTCAGCAAAGGTCAGTCTGCTCTTTTGATTCTTACTGCTGATGAAGGTTTGGTCACTGCAGATAGTTTGTCCAAATTCTCTTCATTCAGCAAATTCTCCTGTTCAGCTGAAGTAAACCCAGCCGCAGTATTGAAAACACTGACCATTGAGATTCTCCACATTATCTTGTCCTGTCCTGCTTTTGTCTTTCTGGACAACCAGCCTTTTGGGGGCTAATGAATGAGTTAGGAACATAAAGTTGCAATATTCTAGAAATCACAGATTTGGATAGAGTAGTTTCTCTTGCTGTGACTGAAAGTCTCTTCCCTTTGGTCAAACTGCTATCAAAGGCCTTCGAAGGATTTTAGAATTGCTTAACACTAACCAACCATCCAATCAACCAACCAACCAATCAGCCAACCAATCAACGAACCAAAACTAACCAACCAATCA
>CAIGQV010002084.1:48802-64070 GCA_903798115.1 Danio jaintianensis | reverse complement strand
CACACACACACACACACACACACACACACACACACACACTTCTCTGTATCTATGAAACTTGATGTTCTACTCAATCTTAAATCAAGCGCTCTGTTTGTTCACTCTCTGTGTGACATTAATATCGCTGTTTTCATAGTCCATAATCCCTTCTCCAGATGCTGTTACTGCAGGACAGATTTTACACTTCCACTCATATCACAGATCAAACTGAATTTGACCTCCTATTTTGACATTACAGTTATTCAAATATTTACAGAATTTAGGCTTAACTAGGTTAATAAGGTTAATTAGGCAAGTTAGGGTAATTAGGCAAATTATTGGACAACAGTTTTTTGTTCTGTAGCTATTTGAAGAAAAAAAAATTGAAGTGGGGTAATAATATTGACCATTTAATTAATTTTTTTCAGTCAAAGTAAAAGAAATAACTCTATGCACACAAATTAAAATAAAATAAATAAATTAATAAATATATATAGCTTGGGTTAGGGTACACACACAGTTGAAGTCAGAATTATTAGCCCCCGTTTTCTTTTTCAAATATTTCCCAAATGATGTTGAACAGATTCAGGAATTTTTCACAGTATTTCCTATAATATTTTTTCTTCTGGAGAAAGTCTTATTTGTTTTATTTCGGCTAGAATAAAAGCAGTTCTTAATTTTTTTAAGCCATTTTAAGGTCAATATTATTCGCCCCCTTAAGCAATATTAGTTTTGGATTGTCTCCAGAGCAAACCACTGTTATACAATGACTTGCCTAATTACCCTAACTTTACCCTAATTAACCTAGGGTCACTTTAAGCTGAATACTAGTATCCTGAAGAATATCTAGTTAAATAGTATGTGCTGTCATCATGGCAAAGATTAAAGAAATCAGTTATTAGAAATGAGTTATTAAAACTATTATGATTAGAAACAAAACGTTTCTCTCCGTTAAACAGAAATTGGGGAAAAATATTCAGGAGGGCTAATAATCTAGCTTCAACTCTCTCTCTCTCTCTCTCAATGCTATGTATATATCAATGCTATGTATTTAAATAGCTATTTGATGTTGCTTAAAACTTACATTACAATAATTTGTAAAGAATTAGCTTTCTCTTTCAGCAGAAATGATTACATTTCAATGGCTGTCAAAACGTTCTTTATAAAAATAATAATGAAGTAACATTTGTCAGGCCAATTAAACACGTTTTAATTGAATTGAAAAGTAATAAAGTGTAGCTTAAGTTCTCTTTAATCCACTTTGTGATCCAAATAGTAATCAAACTGTTGAAAAGAGGATTTTCTCTGCTCTGCATTCCTGATAATCCTCCAGAAGCAGCTCTTTTCTGATCTGCGTGTCCTCCAGTCCTTCCCCCTCGTCTTCACTTTTCCACGTCTGTCTGTGTTTTGTTCGCCTGTCCTCTTTTTGCTCTGTTTGGATTCTAATCACTCCTTCCATTCGGCTCTCTTGGAACAGGAGAGGGTTTCCGTGGAAACGCCAGCTGAAGTGGAAAAGACCTTTTTGTAAGGGTGCTGATGCAGTGTGTGTGAGAGAGAGAGTGTGTGTTTGTGCGCAGGGTGAACAGATGGGCTTCCCTGTGTTTTCTTTTTATGCTCAACAGAGTGATTTTTCCCCAGGGTTTCATTGCAGACACAGAGAAAATGAAGCACTCTTTTTCTTTTTTGTCTCTGCTTGATTTTTATTGCCATCTGTTAATTATCTCAGGCTGAAATGCGTATGGCTGGCTGTGGTCAAACGCCTCTGACCTCTGACCCTGTGACTTTACCTACATCAGCTCCCGATCAGCTGTTTGAAACCTGGCGAAAGTCTCTTGCTTGTCGTCAAACCTCACAGCTGTTAAAACACTGAAGAGATTTTGGCGAGGAAGCAGAGATTTACACATTGAGAAACAGAAAAGGCACAGAAAGCGGTTCTGAATGAGAACATTGTCTCATCTGGCTTAATTTGACTGAAACAGAGCTGAGAATGCAGATCGCTGGGTTGAGAGATAAAACCTTTGACTGTGGTTAAAGGGACGCTGTGCTTTATTTAAAAAAAGGCTCATTTTACAACACCCCTAGAGTTAAATTGTTGAGTTGTACCATTTTTGAATCCATTCAGCCAATTTCTGTGTCTAACAGCAGTGCTTTTAGCTTAGCTTAGCATAAATCATTGAATCAGATTAGACCATTAGCATCTCGCTCAAAAATGACCAAAGACTTTAGATTATCTTTCTATTAAAATCTTCTGTAGTTACATTGTGTGCTCAGACAGACAGAAAGCGGTTCTGAAAGGGGCTATAGTCACATCTGGCTTAATTTGACTGAAACAGAGCTGAGAATGCAGATTACTGGGCCAAGAGATAAAGCCTTTGACTTTGGTTAAACGAATGCTGCACTTTATTTAGAAATAGGCTCATTTTACAACACCCCTAGAGTTAAATTGTTGAGTTGTACCATTTTTGAATCCAGTCACCCAATCTCCGGGTCTGGCGGGAGCACCTTTAGCTTAGCTTAGCATACATCATTGAATCGGATTAGACCATTAGCATCTCGTTTAAAAATGACCAAAGAGTTTAGATTATTTTCTTATTTAAAGCTTCTGTAGTTACATTGTGTGCTCAGACGAACAGAAAGCAGTTCTGAAAGGGGTAAAAGGGGATAGGGGTCAAGAGCCTTTGACTTTGGTTAAAGGAACACTGTACTTTATTTAGAAATAGGCTAACTTTACAACACCCCTAAAGTTAACATTGTTGAGTTTTACCTGTTTCGAATCCGTTCAGTTGATCTCCGGGTCTGGTGGGATCACGTTTAGCTTAGCTTAGCATAAATCATTGAATCGGATTAGACCATTAGCTCAAAATTTTTTGATTATTTGTCTTATTTAAAGCTTCTGTAGTTACATTGTGTACTAAGACAGATGGAAAATAAAATCCTATACTCTTATTCTGGCGTAATAATCATGGTGTAATAACTGCCATACCATGACTGATGCAGGCAGAGTGACATTACGCAGCACCTGAAATAGTCCCCATATAGGTAGCTAGTAACAGTGCTGTACAGTAATATTAACTTTTTGATTTAGTGACGAATTTGTATGATCTAATTTGTACATTTTAGAACAATTTTCTAATCCCCCATTAACGGTTGGGTTCAGGGGTGGGGTTTGGTGCCACGCCTCCTTTTAAAAATCTTGCATTTTCGTATGACTGAACTCGTATGAATTCGTATGTTATATATATATATATACACATTAGCCAGTAGACTGACAATAAGTTAAATAGTTATGTTTCCTCATGAAATCAGGCTGACTGCGTAATATCATTGCCCCTGCTGCAGCCATGGTACAGCAGCAAAGTTCCTTGATTATTACGCCAAAATAAGAGTTCCTAGACATCAACATAGAAAAAAAACAACTTAGTACATGATGTAACCACAGAAGAGTCCAGCTTTAAATAGGAACATTTGTTAAATTTTTTTTCTTTTTTTTTTTGAGGCTTTTGAACGAGATGCTAATGGTCTAATCTGATTCAATGATCTATGCTAAGCTAAGCTAAAAGTGCTCCCGCCAGACCCGGAGATGAGCTAAATAGATTCAAAAATGGTAAAATGAGACTGTTTGACTCTGTAAAATGAGACTGTTTCCAAAAAAAGTGTTTAAAGAGTGGTTCCTGATCATTGGATTTTGTAGAGATTTAATTTATTTGTTGTAGGAGCAAACACATACAGGAGTGAGAAAGATATGTTGATTCGGTTGTTCTTTAGGGTAAATTAGGAACCTCTGGAGACTGTTGTTTCATTTTGTATTTCTCACTTGAATTTAATGCTTTTGCGAGACTGTTTGCATAATATTCTGTGAACACCAGAAATGATTTAATTAGCAAAATATTGAGGGAAAACTCATGTTGAAGTGCATAAGAACTAACTATGAAGGAAAACAAGTTTGCACAAGAGGGGTCCGTTTCACTTGTGGCGTTATGATATTTTCAGATAATATTTCCTCCATGTTTTCAGTACTTCCCTTCTTGGCTTTGGTTTTATTACTGAACGTCTCTTACTGCTTTGAGCTTTAATGTTTATTAGGTTTTTCAAAAATGTTTTTAGTTTTGTTTCTTCAGTTGAACACCTATTCCTACTACGGAGGTAAATGGCTATTTTGTCCCCCAACATTCTTCAGAGTATCTTGCTCAAATCATATTAGCACAATTCATAAAAGCTTAGAATCACTTGAGTGAGTAAATGTTGAGGAAATTTTCATTAAAAAGGTAAAAAGAATATATCTAAATGTATTAGCTTTCTAATAGTTTGTGATTTATGATTTATTTTCTCATTAATTTATGCTTTAGAATTGAATTATGTGATAACACGAAAGGAGTTATCTTTCCTTCAACAACTTTCAATGTTGAAACGTTTGAAAAAGTGACATTTTGTATTAGTTTGAAGTGATATAATGGTGTTTTTGTTGCTACAAAAACCTGGTAATAAACTGCTAGTACTTTTTCTGTTATTTTACAGACTTATATATATATATTACTTCTCTATATCATTTCAAACTACTTTAATGCAAGTCAGGTGGCAACATGGTGGCTCAGTGGTTAGCACTGTGGCCTCACAGCAAGAAGCTAGCTGGTTCGAGTCCCAGCTGGGTCAATTGGCATTTCTGTGTGGAGTTTGCATGTTCTCCCCATGTTTGCGTGGGTTTCCTTCGGGTGCTCCGGTTTCCCCCACAGTCCAAACACATGCGCTATAGGTGAATTGAATAGACTAAATTGGCCGTAGTGTGTGTGAGAGTGTTTCCCAGTACTGGGTTGCAGCTGGAAGGGCATCCGCTGTGGTGACCCCTGATAAATAAAGGGACTAGGAAAATGAATAAACGCAAGTCAATATGTCACTGTTAAACTTCAAAATTAAATGTTCAACATTAAAATTTGACAGAGCAGAGATCATGGTCCCATAATGCAATTCATAACCATAAATAAAATAAACACACAATTCAAAAACTCTTAACAGACTTTTTTTTGATGGGCATCAGTAATAAAGATATGTATTACATAAATATATATGTACATACTGTTATATGTATGTGCGTTTATAATTACTGGACATGTATCTACATCTTATGAATTATGTGCATATACACAAATACATAAGTGTATTATATAACAGTGTAATATCCGTGTAACAGTGTAGTATTATGTATAACAGTGTAATATGCATTATATAACATATATATTATATATATTATTTGGTATAATTCAAATAAATTCAACAAAGAAACGATAATACTTTGAGAACTTTTATTTGAAATGTCAGTGTTCAGGAAAAGGAAATAAAATAAAAATAAAACAGCAACATAAATATTAGCATATCAAATGCAAGTAGCACACAGGAGCCGGGAATAAAAGCGTCTTATCAGAGATGTTACAGCAGGATTACAGCATCAGCAGACACACACGCACGCACACACACAGATAATAGATCTATTCAGATTCTTCATTTAGACATTAAGAAGCATTCTCACATGTAAGCACAACAAGGATTACAAAATTAATAACGCAGGACTTCAGGTCTACTTGTGTCCTCCGCTTTGTGTCTTTTCATTGAAAAAAGCGAGACCGAAAAGATGAACACAAAAATATATGCATAACATCACAACTTCTAGACTAAGAGTGTGTCACTATTCATAAGTAAAAGTTAAACTCTTTATTTACAGGTGCGTTAATTGGCGTTCATAGTACTAAAGAACTAGGTTGGTAACACGGAGTGTGTGTCAAAGTTTTTTTAGGTTTTTTTTTTTTCTTCATTTTAATATTTTTGTGCATTTATTTTTCTGAAAAATACAATGACATTCCAGTAGTAAGCCATTCCTCTCGAGCTGATTATCTGAAAAAGTTTTCATGTGTTTCTATTTACAAAGGAACGTCATGCCAAGGGTATTCAAAGGAAAAGTGAACTCAAAAAATCAGCATTTGGATGGAATATTGGTATTGTGTGTGTGTGTGTGTGTCTTTCTAGTTTTCCAAAGCAATAATAGTTGACTTTAGTGGATGGTGCCATGAGAGTTAACATGTACATTCAGTGAGTGCAAGTTGTCTTCTAAAACAGCATCCTAACTCGGAGAGAACCTCCACTTTGTATTCAGTTTTTAATATTCATATTATATCTGAAAAGCATTTGTCATCCATTGCATTTCAGAATTTCACTAACATTTTCTGAGGCCCTGTCCACACGAATACGGTATTTTTAAAAATGCTATTTTTTTCTATGCAATTTCGCTCTTTCTGCACACAAAATCAGAGTATCGAGTGACTGAAACCGAAACATGATGTCATGCCCGCTGTTTTCTTCATTCTGATTGGCCAACATCACACCAAAAGCGGAAGATGCAAATGAGAAATTCCACATGTTCATGGCAAACACATTGTGGGATGGTAATCCGCTTGTGTTCCCACGTTTGCATTGACTTGTATGCAGTTTACTCGCAAAAATGCATTTGGTGTGAAACTATCAAATTATACGTGTGGACATGGCCTGAGTTTCAAAGCCAGTTCCTTTCAGTTTTCAGTCTAACTCACAATGTCAGGATATTTTGCCGTCAAAGTGAATCATTACTAACTCTCCAGCACAGATAAAGAGCTTCAATACTTCAGAATAACCCGGAAATACTGAACACTAAGGACTATAAAGATATCGGACGCTCATGGACTGTCCTGTATTGGCTCGAACATCACTTAATGTTCCAAAAACATTCAACGAACATAAAAAAAATGACTGAAATCTGGCTCAGAGATACACAGGGGGATTCATCTTAGATTATTGAAAGGAAAACACAAAAATAGCGGACGTTTGCAACTGCTCCGTGCCTCGTGGACGGGTGTTTGTCAGGTGATTATCTATAGCGCAAAAAACAAAAATGGCATGCAGCAATAATCACCCGATTCGCATCTACATCGATAAAGTCAATAGTGGTATTTCAGCGAACGATAACAGAAAAAGCATAATCATGATGCGCTTTACAAACATCGCAACTGGGCACGTCAGGAAATACAGCAATGTCTTCATATAAGCAATGGCATGATCGTTGTAATTATAATAACACATCTCCTCCTGTCCAGATGATCACGGTAAAGTACTGTGGTAAATACATTATTGGCTAGATATATATATGCAGGAATATAGTGTCGCATAAACTTGGCGAATGTGAGGGAAAATATGAAAATCTAATGTTTTTTCCAAAAACAAATCAGTATTTGTATGCGAAAGTGATGTGTTAATGGGGTTTTTTTTCTCTTTCTCTAAATAGTTACAGATTTTCCAGCGCAGGATTGAGTGGTCCAGCTATGCTAACGTAACCCCCTATGCTTCATATCTACTGTAAATGCTCTACTTTTTCTCCTTCTTGGTGGCCTTCTTCTTGCTGGCAGGGGTTTGGGCGGCTTTGGGCGGCTCTGGCTGGGCAGCGGCGATGGCGGCGGAGGCCTGTGGTGGAGGCAGGGCTTGCTGGGGCTGCTGCTGGTTGGAGGTCAGGGTGGCAGTACTGCCCGGGATGTATACGTTCTGCCGATAATCAGGCACGTGCTGCAGGGTGAACTGAGGGCCGTAGCGGGTGCTTAGATCCATGGTGCCGGGAGCCAGAAAGTTGGTGGCCTCACTGACTTCTGCACACAAACATACATATTTACATTAGGTGAGTTTTTTTATACTTTTATTTTATAGGCTGTTTACAAAACACATTGTTTCAAAGCAGCTTCATAGTAATAATATAAGAAATAGTTTATCCAAAAATGAAAATATCCTTACAGTTGCTCACACTTTACTGCAGATTTTTCAGTAACACTTTACAATGACAGTACATGAATAATGATGTGTTAATATGTAAACTAAACAGTACTTTATTATGAACTAATCATGAACTAACTTCGACTACACACATGAGTTTGTGTGTGAATAACGGCTACCTTAATTACTTGTTAGTACATGCTTTTAATTAATGTATTAATTAACATTTAAGTTTAGGCTAAATGTAACCAAGATGAACTCATGAGCTGTTAATGTATAATTATATCATGACTTTACTTGGAGGGGCACATCACCATTAACTACTCATGAACTCCTGTTTAAACTGTTAATATCGACAACACATTTCTATTGTTATTCAGTGTAAACGCACTAGACGGACGGACATGAGTTCATGAGTAGTTAAAAATGGGTTATTGATGACGTGTCCCTCCAAGTAAGACACAATATAATTACACATTAACATAGCATGAGTTCATGATGGTTAAATTAAGCATAAACTAATGTGGTAATTAATACATTAACAAGCATGTACTAACAAGTAATGAAGGTAGCCGTTATTCACACATGAACTCGTCACTTAGTTGAAGTTAGTTCATGATTAGCGCATGCATTACTCATCATTAAAGTAATGTTTAGTTTACATATTAATACATCATGTACTCTTTGTGAAATGTTAGGTAATACTTTAGTTTAGGTCACAATTCACGGTATTAACAAACCATTAACTAACACTACTAGCTTAATAAACTACTAACTAGCTGTTTATTAATAGTTAGTAAGGTAGTAGTTGGGTTTAGGTTTTGGGTAGGATCAGGGATGCATAATAAGATCATACTTTATAACTGCTAATGAACAGTTAATAACTTAATAATAGGCAGGTAATAAGCCAGTAGTTAATAGCATGAATTGTGACACTAAAGTGTTACCCCAATTTTTATTTTTTTCAAAATGGTAACACTTTAGTTTAATCAACATTTCTAACTACTTGCTAATTGTTAATACTTGAAAACTTTTCACTTTTCGAGTGCCTTGGACTTATGATTTTGTTGTTTATCTTTTTGAATCCCTTATCCAATGAGCACCAACACATGAACTATACCCTTGAAGCACTTTTTGTTTGATTTTGAAAGTATCACCAATCCTAACATGTTAGTACTCAAACCCAACTACTAATAAACAGCGGATTAGTAGTTTGAGTTAAAACCTTTGTAGTGGTTTGTTAAGGGATAGTTGTGTCACATGTTTGACCAACAAGATATTCTGAAGGATGCTGACTAAAAAGGCCAGAATGCCATTGACTTTCATAGTATCTTTTGTTCCCACTACGAATGTCCTTCAGTGTATATAGCATTATTCAGAATATCTTGTTGGTCACACGTTAAAGGACATCCATTGTAGGAACAAAAAATACTATGGAAGTCAATGTGTGTTTTTCCCCCCAGCATATTTTCCTTTGTTTTTAAGAGTAGAAACTCAAACAGAGAAAATTGTGTATTAAATTATAAAACAAATGTCAGCGCCAATGGTGTAGTGGTTAGTGCGTTGACACATGCACTCCGGTGCTCACGGTGACCCGAGTTCGATTCCCGCTTCGAGGTCCTATGCCGATCCTTCCCCTCTCTCTGCTCCCCACACTTTCCTGTCAATACTCTCTACTGTCTTGTCCATTAAAGGTGAAAACCCCAAAAAAATGATTTAAAAAAAAATTATAAAACAAATTCATGTAGCTATAAAGCATCTCTACATGAGATAATAGTGTCATTATTCAAATCAACTCAGTTCAAGGTTTTTTTTTGGTGATCTGATATTGTCAATGCAATAGTCAAAATAAGGAAGTTGCTTTGCATAAAAGCAATAGTTGACTTAAAAATGAAACCTCCTGACCAACACTCAAATTGTTGTAAACATTTATGAGCACAAAACAAGATATTCTGAACAATGTTGCGGGGCAAAAAAAAAAAAAAAGCAATCATTGACATCCATTTTAGGAACAATAGCTGTTTTTTTTCTCCTCCAGAGCATATCTACCATTGTGTTCAACAGAAGAAAGAATCTCCTACAGGTTTGGAACAAGTGGTGAATGAGTAAATGACATGATCATTTGGGGGTGAACTGTCCCTTTAAAATGAGAAAGTCTAGGTTTAAATGAGCAACAAAGCTTTTTTTCGACCAGACTTGAACCCAGAAAAAGTACAATGATAAACTCAGACAAACAGAGTGTTCATGGAAACCCGAGCGCCACTGGACAGAACAGTGGAAACACTGACACTCTCAAACAGGAACCCAATAACTCAATATAACGTCTGTCTTTGCAGAACAAATATAACATCATTCCGCTCTCTGCGTCTTTAACATCTGGCCTCTCTGTTCTGATCTGTTTTTACATACATACATTGTTCACTCCACTTTAAACATGTGGTGAGTATGTTTTTATTAAACTTATATTCAGCAAGAATGCATTACATTGATCAAAAGTGAGAGCTTTCAGGAATACTTGATTCTGATTAGTCAGTCATGACAAGGTATGCTATACTAATGGAAACATATTAAAATCATTACCACGGTGTCCACAAAAATCTAAAGCAGCACAACAATAATATACATTTTTATTTGAGCTCTAAATCAGCATATCAGAACGATTTCTGAAGGATCACGTGAATTTAGCATGATAGAACTAAATTACATTTAGTAGTACATCTAAATATTATTACATTATAGGATATCCACAATAAAATAGTTGGTAACACTTCAAAGTAATGGTTTGTTAGTTAATTAATGCATTTACATGTGTAACTAACATTAGCAAGCAATTAAAATGACAGTATTTATTCATCTTTGATAACATGAATGAAAATAAAGCGATAGTTCTTGTTAACTCACAGTGCATTAACTAATAATAGCACGCACAATTAAGCTTTCATTAAACCTTAATAATTTGGTTACACTATTTTAAATACACGCAATACATGCAGTTAGTCATTCAACAACTGAGTAATATTAATAAATGACATGTATTTACTATGTGGGTTAGGTTTAGGGTTAGTCACATGTAATTACGCATAGTTCATTGTCAATACTATAGTATTTGCTTGGGATAAGTGTAACTACAACTTAAATTAACGTGTAATTGTAGCAATTAAAAAACTTATATAACCTCATTGTTATAAACAGTACTGTGTGTTAAAATGACTTTTCATGTAACAGTAGAAGCCATGAAGAAATACCTTAGCAGCTAAGTAAAGATGAGTCAGTGTCTTTGTGTGTGTGTGCGCAGTGAGAATAAAGGGAAACATGAGAGCGGCTGACGTGATGCTGTGGGAGTCTCCAGCTTTGATGTGGGCTGTATAGAAATGACCCACCGGTGTGTTATGCTTCACACATGGACATCTGTGAGCGTGCATTCTACATGATTGGCAATCATGCATGATGCAAAACACACATCTATGCAAACCTCGATCTGATTATGAGGTAAGTGACTGCTGTATCACACACACACAAGTCAACACGCTGTTCTGCATGTGCTGAAAGACACTTACGTTTCAATTAAAAAGCTTCTTTTAGATATGCTCTTGAACGAGTGTCTGTATCTTAATCCTTTTTTTAATTAAACTAATAGACTTAAAATATATGCAGTGTTTAGTTCAAATAATATTTTTGATCTGTATTTATATTGTGTAATTTGCTTTTATTTTTGACAATAACTGTGTGCTGATATAAAAATATTAGGTTTTAATGTGTTCCTTTATTTAATTCATTCTCTTTTCGGCTTAGTCCCTTTATTAATCTGGGGTCACCACAGCGGAATGAACCGCCAACTTATCCAGCATATGTTTTATGCAGCGGATGCCCTTCCAGCTGCAACCCATCACTGGGAAACATCCATACACACTCATTCACTATGGACAATTTAGCTTACCCAATTCCCCTATAGCACATGTGTTTGGACTGTGGGGGAAACTGGAGCACCCGGAGGAAACCCACGCGATCACGGGGAGAACATGCAAACTCCACACAGAAATGCCAACTGGCTCGAACCAGCGACCTTCTTGCTGTGAGGCGATCGTGCTACCCACTGTGCCACCCCATTTATATAATTATTTATGATTAAAAAAGATGTACAAATAATATGCACAATATTTCTTTAAAATATTCATTTGGGAATCATTTCTCTACCAAGCAATTAACATGGATCATTTCAAGAGTCCTCATCCTTTATATTTATATAGTGCTCTGCATAATTGAGTACACCCCATTTTGAAAATGAATATTTTTCTCCATTTCTCAGTGAGTATAGGCAATGTATTTTGGTGCATTTAAACAAAACAGATTTATTAAACAGATATATTTATTAAAATCATATTTTAGTCACCAAACAGATTTAGAAATTGAAAGGTAATACAATTAAACTCAAGCAAAATATTGCAAAAATAAAAATTACAACCTACAAAATTTCAACTACATTTTTTGCTTCTCTTGATTTTTCCTCTTTTTAAAATTTGTATTTATTATTTGTCTATAATATAAATTTGGCTGTACTAGTTTTGGAACCATTATTGTACGTTATTTTGTTAGATAAGCTCCAGATTTAGCTTCAGTACTGACTAAACTAATGTGTATGCACAAATATAATATTGTATAGCTTCCTATTAAAAATATGAATTTAAAAGAAAGATTTGTGACGGGTGTACTCATATATGCTGAGCACTGTATTAATGTGTGTTAAATAAACAAATAATGTATTTGAATATATTAACCTAAAGACTCCTACTATACCTATTTTAAATAATGCATCCTGAATCATACATTCAGCTTCAATTATTGTGAAATAATTAAACGAGGATTCGCATGAAATATCTATTTTGTGTTTGTCCCTATGTTCTGGTCAACTCTGTTACATTGGTTATAAAAACAATAATATGATGAAAGAGCATAAAATTCTGTTTTAGAAATGTCAACTCTGTTATGGTCAACCCTTTTAGTGGATTAAAAAGTTTAATAATAAGGCAAATAACAGTTGATAACAGAATCACATGCTCCCTATAATATTTAAGCATTTTACATAATAATAATACATTTAGCTTATTGGAAATTATCATTCCAGTTTAAGGAAAATGAATGGAAAAATGCTTGAAATGTACCTGCAATTCTGAAATGAGTATATATACCCACATGAAAAAACATGCTATTTTAATTTGTTAAATAATATAGTGTTTTGATGCATACTATAAAGTGTACTATATTATATACAACTATTTGTGTACTGCTTTGGACTAACTCGGAATTGTCCGATTATTTACATGTTGTTCTTTGGTTGCATTTATTCTTTATATTGTCCTCATTTCTAAGTGGATAAAAGCATCTGCCAGTTCATTTAACCCTTAACCCTCTATTAATTTACTTAACCCTCGTGTGCTGTTGGGGATGTTTTCATCCACTCTGGGGTGATTTTAAGTTTAATTTGTCATTTTTACTGTTGATCATCAGTTGCAGTGCAAACAAAGCTTACTTTCTGCCTTCTATATGGAGTAATAGTGTGTGTGAGAGAAAGACCTTTGCGCACTTACCTTGATATGTCTGATAAAATCAAAATAAGCCGCTCGGCTCTCAGAACACAGTAGAAATAATAAGTATACTTCTGCACACACACTATAATCTGCTGTTTTACTCCACAGCACTCCATATAAAAGCCAGAAACTTTTTTTACAGGCCTATCTGGGTTAATGCTGTAAATTGATGATCAACAGTAAAAATGACACATTTTACCTCTTCCAAACAAGGAAAACCAGCAACAATGCATGATTATATGCTGTCATGGCTTTGCAATCAATAAATGTCATTATGCTGGAAGTCAATGGGGCAAAAACAGCACCAACATAATGAAACACAAGGGTTAAATAGTTCAGAATAGTTTCTTTCTTTGAGAAGAAACTCTTATTAGCTGGACCTTTGAAACTTTACATTACATAAAACTAGCCATTTGACAAACATAGAAGTAGATAATTCAGATAAGTGAGTCTCTCACCATTAGCAGCGGCCATCAGCGCCTGCAATTGCTCGGCCTCGGTGGGAGGATTGGGCCAGGGTCCGGTTCCCATGGCAACCTCAGGAGTGGCAGCAGCTCTGAGAGAGGAAGAGGAAGATGAGTCAACCAAACAGAGGCCAGTCTGTCCTGCTGCTATCAGCAACAGCTGCACCATGTGTGTGTGTGTGTGTCTGCTTTATCGATGCATATTAGTCAGAGAGATACAGTATCAAATATAAAGACATCAGTTGTTTCAATCTATCAGCAGAAAACTAAATTAGTTCACATTGAATGTTCTCTGAATCAGTACAATTATAATTTCTTGCATTCAAAACACTATATGAGTTCAAAAGCACAAATAAAAAATGTATAATAATAATAATAGGATAAATAAAATATCATTAAATAAAACTAACACATATTGGGCCATAACAGCAATACAGAAAATATTTAAAGAGAAATATAAAGCGAAAGGTACAGCAGTAGAAAATGTATTTATTAAATAAAATGTATATTAACATATTTTCTCTCTGCTCTCAGTTTATAACTAAGCAAGGAAAATAGGTCAGGAATAGAGTTGTTGTTTTTTTTCTCCCTTCATTTAGTCAAATCCTTTATTATTTCATTATTATTATTATTAAATCAGCATCCAGAAATGATCATATGTGCTCCAACATTAGGCACATTCAAATCAAGACTTAAAACACATCTGTTCAGCTGTGCCTTTACATTGCAAAACCCAAAAAGTTCAAAAACTAATCCTAATGAGTACTGTGAACTTAATCCATTTGAGTAAACGAAGCAATTTGAGCACAGTAAAACCCAATAAATGAAGAGAACTCAAACTGAGTACTGTAAAACCCAATAAGTTAAGACAACTCAAACCATTTGAGGAAACCGATTGCTACAAACCATTTGAGTTAAAAAAAAACCTAATCTTTTTGAGTACTGTGAACTTGCTCCATTTAAGTTGAAGTAATGAGGTATTTAATTAACTCATTACCTTCAACACTGAGCTCAAAACTCTTTTCAAATAAGTAGAATTAACTTTCAGTAAATTTTGAGTTAACGACACTCAAAGTTAAGATAAAGTTGACTGTTGGGTTTTACAGTGTACCGAATGAGCACTGTGCTACGTCCCACAGATCCCACTATTATGCCTTTCTTTTCTTTTTCATTCTTTTATAACCTGTTTAAACACATTTTAATATGTTTTCATCTGTTTTAATCATTTTTAATTCTTGTTCATGTAAAGCACTTTGAATTATTGTGTATGAAATGTGCTATATAAATAAACTTGCCTTGCCTAAATGTGACAGTAAGGGTTGCCAAATAGTGTAAAATTGTTCCGTATTACCATCAACTGTATATTTAATGTTTTGTATTTGAATAGACTGCATCAGATCATGCACTTATTTTAACACACACACACACACACACACACACACACACACACACACACACACA
>CAIGQV010002084.1:27619-48792 GCA_903798115.1 Danio jaintianensis | reverse complement strand
ACACACACACACACACACACACACACACACACACACACACACACACATATAATCCTCCATGAAACTTTAACTACACCATGCTGGAACTGGAACGAGAGGCAACAGCTGCTGGAAAACGACAGCGATCGCACACAAAACCGCTGAACATTTCCATGTGCGGCGACTTTATCTTCAAAGCCTTGTTTAAAAACTCTGCAATTTGCATCCACAGTGAACAAAAGCCCTTCTTGCACTAAAATACACCTCATTACACACACACTTTCTGTGCTGACGGTAACCAGGAAAAGCTACAAATACACTCAATTTAGCACCGTTAATTCCCCACTAGCACACACATTTTGTTTTGTAGATTAAAGCTCCACAAACAGGATATAATGTGTTGATTAAACATCATAAAGAAGACTACGTTTAAAGTTTTCCTTAATTAGCATCGGCTACACGAACACAGGACAAATAGTTGTTCCTCATTAAACATCCGGATGTGTTTTTCCTCTCTCTCTCTGCGTGTGAGAGAAATAATGGAGGTTCCTCATCCTATTCTCAAAAAACTTCAGGAAACATGTTCAAAACTTTTCGAAAAGACACTGTGGCCTCACAGCAGGAAGGTCGCTAGTTCAACTCCCGGCTGGGCCAGTTGGCATTTCTCTGTGGAGTTTGCATGTTCTCCCCGTGATAGCGTGGGTTCCCTCCGGGTGCTCCGGTTTCCCCCACAGTCCAAACACATGCGCTATGGATGACTTGGATGAACTAAATTGGCCGTAGTGTGTGAATTGTGTGTGTGAATGTGAGAGTGTATGGGTGTTTCCCAGTACTGGGTTGCAGCTGGAAGGACATCTGCTGTGTAAAACATATGCCGGAATAGAACATATACCCTAACCCCTGACAAATAAGGGATTAAGCCAAAATAAAATGAATGAATGAATGTTTATGAATGAAGTCTCTTCTGCTCCCCAAAGACTGCATTTACCTAATCCAAAAATACTGTAGAAATAGAATTATTGTGAAACATTTGTCACAATAAGAGTTTTAACTGTGATCTGTCAATTTTTTGGAAAATGAGATTTATACATCAACTGAAACCTGAAGAAATTAGATTTTAATTGATGTGTGGTGTGTTATGACAATATTTAGAGAGAACTGTGTGAAAATCTGGAATCTGAGGATGCAAAAAAACAAACAAGAGTTGAGGAAAATAGCTTTTAATCAAATTAAGATCTCATTAATGCATATTACTAATTAAAAATTAAGTTTTATTTTAATTTATTTCTCCTTTTTTATTATGTCCGTCTGTTTCAAGTTACTTTGTGGTTAAAAAAGAAAAACAAAATGAAAATACATGTTACTGAATACCTGCAATGTACCTTGCTTTGACAAAAACACACACAAAAAAGTATATATTTATACTTATGTACAAACTATATTTATAGAACATGATTTTTACTTGATACACTAACGATTTTGGCATAAAAGAAAAATAAAATCTATAATTTTGATCATTACAATGTATTATTGGTTATTGCTAAAAACATATAACTGATTGGTTTTGTGGTCCAGGGTCACAATTATACTTAAAAAAAAAAAAAAAAAAAAAATATATATATATATATATATATATATATATGATGGCATAATTAGCCCAGTTTTCACTGGCATGTGATGCTAAATCAATCTAATATGATGTCTGAAGTATTAAATTGATCAAAAGTAACTCTTCATTCTGTAAAAATGTACTGTACTGTACTGTAAAAATTGCTGGGTTCCACATAATGACTTTATATATTTATATACCTCATAATGATTTGTGTTGGAACAAAATAAAGGAATTAAGTTAACTTATTAGTTTTTACTAATTTAAGTGGATTGAACATAACACAATTAAGTTGTCTCCCCCCAAAAAACTCAAGAATTGTGTTATTTTAGTTCAATTTAAATAAGTAGTTTGAACAAACAGCAAACGTCTTTTTTTTTGAGTGTACGTCACGAGAACAAAAACCTGTAAAATAACAATTTTCCATATGTTGTGATTCATGTTTTATTGTTATTATTTATGCTTTTTAATTGCATTGTGCATTATAATAAATAAATTTATCTCTCCTCAAACTATTTTTGATGTTGAAAAGTTTGAAAAGGTGACTTATTGCCATCTTTAATAGTTTGAAATGATATATTGTCTGTAATGTTGTTGTAAATTACAATAAAAAAAACAAAAAACATGGTAATAAATATATATATTACTCTACATATTATTTATGATACAATATATTGTTTCAAACTACTCAAGTTGTAAGGAAAAGTCGCTTTGATTAAATGCGAAGTTGTATTGTAAACACCCATGCACACTCATTCACACACACGCATGTGTTTGGACTGTGGGGGAAACCGGAGCACCCGGAGGAAACCCACGCCAACATGGGGAGAACATGCAAACTCCACACAGAAATGCCAACTGGCCCAGCCGGGACTCGAACCAGCGACCTTCTTGCTGTGAGGCCACAGTGCTAACCACTTAGCCACCATGCCGCCCTAGCACAATAATGCAAAGCTAAATAATTAGCATTAGCCCGTAATTCTCCTTCTTTTCTGTCAAATGAATCAGGTTATAGCGAGCCGGACGCTGACACAAATCAAATCAAAAATGAGTTACTGTCCAGAATCCTCAGCGCAGGGAGAGGATGAGATGCTAATGCTAAAGAGCTTCTGTCTCTGCAGACATTTAAAGATGAATTTGAGGTCTCGCGGGGTCTCACTTCCTGTCTTAAATGAGCCCAGCGGCTGTAAAACAGTCCACAGACAGCAGACAATGAACCGCAGCGGCACAAAACAACATCTGCATACAGGATACAACCACATGGGGAGAGAGAAAGAGAGGAAAAAAGGAAAGAAAGCATTTTCTTCTCTTCTTCTATTTTTAATCACACTTTTAAAGATTTAATGACAAAAAGTCAAGACAACCAATACTTTTGGGTTGCTTTAATTTATTTTAATAAGTTTATCAGGTTTCAATTATTTTTTGTGTTACACAAAGTTGAACTTAATATTTTTAGTCAGTTTAATTGATGTAAGTTGAGATGACTAGAAAAGTTCATTTGATTGAACTAAATCCTTTTTGCTGTAAATGTTATAAATGCTTTAATAATGTAGAGTTTTTATATGCATTAAAGCCATTTGAATAAATAAAATTATTAAGATATAGAAGAATCTTGTATGTTGTATTCTGTCACTTTATAAAATTTGTACTTTTTTGTTATATTTATTTTTTATTTCAGAAAAAATCCTATAATTCATAATACAATAATCTAATTTTAACTACTTTATTTTGTATTTATACACTATTTTTCTATTTTATTTTAGTAGTTAGGATTAGGGTTAAAATATATATTTTCTTTAAGATTTCAGTTCAACTTTAATTTCAACTTCAACTTTTAATTTTTATTATTTTATAAATAAATAAATGAATTAAAGAATGAATGAATAATAATAATAATAATAAACAAACCTTTTGCAAAAATAAATATGAAAGATAGATAACCAAAGCCACCTGAAGAAATAAAAAGATAGAAGTATACATTGTAATGGAGAATATTTAAAAATACACTGAACCTAAAGAGTGAGTAAATAAAAAAATCCTATAATTCATAATATAAGACTCTAATTTCAACTACTGTCATTTTTATTTACTTATTTTGTATTTATGTTTTATTTTATTTTTGTAGTTTTAAATAGTAGAAAAAAAAAATCTCTATATATATATATATTAATTAATGTTTCAGTTCAACTTTACTACAAATGTTTTATGGTTGTCGTTTTAAATCATTTTATGTCATGTAATAATGGAATTTTTTATAAATATTTTATATTTATTAAAATATGATAATATAATATAATATTAAATTTGTATAATATTATGTATATAATATGTATTTTTAATATTAATATATATATTTAGCTATTTAATGAATAAATAAATCCTGTAATTCATAATATAATACTCAAATTATTTCAACTACTGTCATGTTTTATTTATTTATTTTGTATTTACATTCTATTTTATTTTTAATGGTTTTAAATAATTTTAAAAATGACATTTTCTTTAAAATGTTTCAGTTCAACTTTAATTTCAACTTCAACTTTTAATTCAACTTTTTGTTTTAGTTAATAAATAAAGAAATCTTGCAATAATAAAGATAAATATTTGTTTTTAGTTATATTACTAATACAATTATTAGTTACTAATTGCAATTGAGGATGTTTCAAAATACCAAATTACCTGAAAATAAATAAACAAATACAATTTAACAACTAACACTAATAAAAATAAACAAGCAGAGAGAAAGGAAAGGATTGAACATTAAAAAAAATGAAGTTTCCCCCAAAACATCTCCAGAATTGTGTAGTTTAAGCTCATTTTAAGTATAATAAGTACAGTATAAATAAGTAGCTTGAACAAGCAGCAAAAACATCTATTTTTTAGTGTAATTTAAGCATTTGAAAGAAAAAAAAATGTCAAAAGAAAGCTGAAAGAATGAAAGACAGAAAGAAATTTGAGGAGGAAAGAAACTGTTTTTGCCAAGCATTTCAAAAGGGCTAAACTCACAGTGCCAAGATGAGGGAAAACAGGGTGACTGCTGTTGATTTAGAGCGAAAACCCCTAATGAGAACCAGAGCTGGTGTCGTTTATTCAATTCATATTCTCAATCATTACTGAGATCAAACCTACAACCTTCAGACCATCAGATCAGACCGTAAACACGCTGGATTTTAGACACAGACCCATATAAACTGACTAAATGATCTCAGACATGGCACAACAGTTCCAGTCAGCTAGCGTGAAGATAACACCTCACGTCTTCACAGTCAGCATTTCATCACACTTGCAGGATATCCCACTTCCTGCGTTCAGCTTTATCACATCCTGTGGTCAGATAATCACTTCCTGTTGACCAGATTGTGCGAGTTGTAAGAAACCGAAAGATCCAAGATGTGATTGTTTGTAGATGTGATTCATAAAACGCCTCACACACATGTACAGCTGAAGTCAGAATTATTAGCCCTCCTGTTAAACTTGAATTCTTTTATATTTTTTGTCCCCAATAACAGTACATAATATTTGACTAGATACTTTTTTTAAGACACTAGAAGTGCAATTTAAAGGCTTAACTAGGTTAATTAGGGTAAAGTTAGGGTAATTAGGCAAGTCATTGTATAACAGTGGTTTGTTCTGGAGACAATCCAAAACTAATATTGCTTAAGGGGGATAATAATATTGACCTTAAAATGCTTTAAAACAATTAAGAACTGCTTTTATTCTAGCTAAAATAAAACAAAAAAGACTTTCTCCAGAAGAAAAAATATTATAGGAAATACTGTGAACAATTCCTGAATCTGTTCAACATCATTTGGGAAATATTTGAAAAAGAAAACAAAAGGAGGGTGAATAATTTTGACTTCAACTGTACTTAAAGCAGACTGTATCATTATTTGTTGTGCTTATCTCTTCTACGGTGCACAACTGTGGGATGATGGGATAGAGCTAGTCATACACTGCACAGCACTACACACACTGAGGCTATTCTATGAGCAGGACGGCCCCTGATGGCCCCACATTTTTTTAAGGTAACTGGTTGCAAACAATTGATATGGGCTGAATTTAAACTAACAAATGAAGTTGAACATTACTACATTTAATTTGTTTGTTTAAATTCAGCCCTTATACATTGTTTGCAACCACTGACCTTAATAAATTTAGTAAATCCAATGAATCATTTTATTCAGTGTAATGGACACAGATGAGGATCCTGATCCATAAACCTACGGGAACAAGCAGGAACTCTAGCTACACTCCAATACCTCTGTCGGCCCGGCGGAGTCCATCGCACATGTGAGGACTGCAACTTGTAGGAACTGAAAAAAAGATTTATATTATATATAACTGGATATATATATATATATATATAATTTTTAGGTATTTTTATTTTTCCTATAATTGATAATATATTGATAATAATACCTTCACTCAAAAAGTGAAGCAACTTTAACTAAAATAAAATAAATTATGAAATAAATGAATAATACATATAATATTAAACAGGCGGTAAATTCCGCTGTGGCGACCCCTGATAAATAAGGGACTAAACCGAAGGAAAATTAATATGTAATTTCAATAATTCATTAATTTTCTTTTCGGCTTAGTCCCTTTATTAATCAGGGGTCGCCACAGCGGAATGAACCGCCAACTTATCCAGCATATGTTTTACACAGCGGATGCCTTTCCAGCTGCAACCCATCACTGGGAAACATTCATACACACTCATTCACACACATACACTACGGACAATTTTAGCTTACCCAATTCCCCTATAGCGCATGTCTTTGGACTTGTGGGGGACTTAGTCCCTTATTTATCGGGGTCGCCACAGCAGAATGAACCACCTGTTTAATATTATATGGCTTTTTTATTTATTTATTTATTTATTTTAGTTAAAGTCACTTCACTTTTTGAGGGAAGGTATTTGTCTTGATTTTAGTTTAAGTCTAATAACTCGACGAACAGTACACAGTCCTTTGAGGCCGCTGCTATATAAATGTAGCACTGCCAATTTAAACTAAACAAAAAGATTTAATTTCTTCCAAATGGCTTCTTTCAAACGGGGTCCTGTCAGGCAGGAATGTGTTGTGTAACGTCTGTTATGGAAACCGATGTGCAGTGAATAAGAGAATCCAAACCCTATTGGCCACCACCGACTGGCCCCTCCCCCTGAGGAGCATCTAATTGGACGATTCGCTGTCAGTCACACTAAACAGCCCTTTTGGCATCTTAATGGTTTTAATCAGCTTCAGCACAATGCTTGACTATAACAGGCATTAGCATGGCAATAAAGCGCACTGTCCCCCTCTTCTACTCTTTCTGGCCTCTCTCTGCATGTGTGTGTGTGTGTGTTGGCAGATTGAGGATTTGGGGGTGGAGGGGTAAAAGGAGCCTCAATAACAGCAGCCATTTTGTCAAGTGGAGAGCATTAACATTCAGCACACAGCAACCTTCTTTCTCTTTTTGTTTCACTTTACTTATGTTTCGAATAGCAGAGGACTGGTCTTGTGTAAATGATGTGTGTTTTTCTGTTTGCACGCAATACTTAATTGAACAGTCTACTGTGTCTTTAACAATAACTAAATGCTGTTGTTGCACATGAATGACAGATCCAAGCAAAACTCTGGTCTAAATGAAACACAAGTGTTATTTTAAAGGTTATTTTTTTAATTAGGAGGTTGAATCATTACGGAGTGAACGGAGATATACTTGAATTGTTGTAGAGAATTGTTGTGGAGAGTATTTCGATTTTAAATATGACTTCTGTGGTATGGTGATCTAACCTGAGTGTTGTAAACTTTCCAGGATTGTAAATGAAGAAAGTAAGATCATTGGTAAAACGCAAAGAAATTGGAATGATCTCTCAAGTCAAGCAAAAGGCTTTAAAAATAGCTGAGGATGTTTCTCACCCCCTTTACACTGAGTTCATACCACTTTCATTGGGTAGACGCTTCAGGCAACCACGAACATTTTTACCAATTATCTTTTATTTTCAGCGCTGTCAAATGTTTTAAATGGAAGCCATTGGTTTTTGATTTTGATTTTTTTACTTTTATACATGCATGCGGTATCTGTGTTGTGTATTTGTATGTGGTGATCTATTGTGAAGCCAGAGATAACAATTTTCCACAGTGTGGATAATAAAGTCACGTCAACTCAAAAAAACGTGTTGATTTAAAACATAGCAGAAACAGTGATCTACAGATAATATATAAGGGGCTTCAGACTAACAGTGCCACTGGCACATTTAAGTTCTACTGATTTCACAGCACCATGATTGTATAATTAATTTTTTAATACTTTTTATTTATTTTTTAGTACTGTTTATTATTGTAATGGGTTTACAATAGCAGTTAGAGGACGCATATGCAAATGAATTCAACAAAAACAGTAACGTGTAAAATTGTAATCTCATTTTTCTTACATTTGTAGATCACAGGTATGGAAAAAGTAGTCTAAATGTATGGTCTGAACATGGGTGAAACAAACATGACATTTTGTATGTGATAAATAAGTTATCACATGCGTTACAACCCTTGGATGTTTGTAAAATATTAATATTTGTGTGTTCCTGGACAATGGGTATGTTCACTGACAACATGTTTTACACGTGTTACTCATGTGATTTTAATGTGATGCTCAAGTGGTTTATCTGAGAATGCACACTAATTCATTTGCCATAACTATAATACAAAAATTATATTCAATCACTCCTTTAATACATGTCTGCATTAATGAAACAACATTTCTGCCACAATACACTCTCAGAAATAAAGGTACAAAATCTGTCACTGGCGACCTGTTGTTATGTGTCCTTAAAGGTACATATTAATACCTAAAAAAGTGCAAATCTGTACCTCAAAGTACCTAAAAGGTACAAAAGTGCACCCTAATGGTACTAAAGTGCAGCTGTAAAGTACAAAATTGTACCTTTTGAAAAGGTACCACCCAGGGACAGCTTTTGTACCTTTATTTCTGAGAGTGCAATTAAACTTAGTGATAAATGCTGACAATTGGTGGATTAAAAATCCTTCCAAATGGATTATTGTGGCACAACATTTCTCTTATCTAAATGTGCTACCATTTATAGTCATAATAAACATTTCTGCACCAAAAGTAAACCCAGAGACGATTGAAATCAGTGTTTAGGTAGCAATCCTCCATTGTTTTTTCCTCAAAATAATAAGACAGTAGTGTCATAATAGTTGTATAGTCATAATAGTGTGCAGCATCAGCAACAATTCATCTAGTGTTAAACTAGTTTAAATCATAGAGACTTTTATGGTTTGTATAGGAGAAGTCTGTGGCAAACATGAGCGCTTCTCACTGGATTAATAGTCAAGTCAAGCCAAGTTTATTTATATAGCGCTTTTCACAATATAGATTGTGTCAAAGCAGCTTAACATAGTTCTAGTAGAGTCCAGGTAATAAGGTAATAAGGTTTGCATGATCAAGATCTCTCAGTAAATAAATGCATCCACTCAAAGCTCTGGCTGTGCAATAAATGGAGCTGCGATCAAGATCGGTCAGTAAGTAAATGCATCCGCACTAACCTCATGCTATGGAGTTTAATAATGGTGGTGTGATTGAGATCAGCCAGAAAGCAAATGCATTTACTCTAAGTTTGCAATCTGCTTTTTTTTGATAAACAGACCATGCACCCTGCATTTTCACATTACATTTTCTTTCATATCCAACTCTAAACCACCTCTAACAAAATTAAGTTGCACCAACAAGAAAAAAAATACATTACAAATACAACATAGTATGTAATCTGGTGCTCTATGCATGTATAACCTACAGATGAAATCAGAATTATTATTATTTTTTCTTTTTTAAATATTTCCCAAATGATGTTTAACAGATTCAGGAAATTTTCACAGTATGTCTGATAATATTTTTTCTTATGGAGAAAGTCTTATTTGTTTTATTTTGGCTAGAATAAAAGCAGTTCTTAATTTTTTTTAAACACCATTTAAGGTCAAAATTATTAGCCCCTTTAAGCAATTTTTTTTTCTGATTGTCTACAGAACAAACCACTGTTATACAATAACTTGCCTAATTACCCTATCCTGCCTAGTTAACCTAATTAACCTAGTTAAGCATTTAAATGTCACAATGTTTAAGCTGTATAGAAGTGTCTTGAAAAATATCTAGTCAAATATTATTTACTGTCATCATGGCAAAGATAAAAGAAATGAGTTATTAGAAATGAGTTATTAAAACTATTATGTTTAGAAATGTGTTAAAAAAATCTCTCTCTGTTAAACAGAAATTGGGGAAAAAAACAGGGGGGCTAATAATTCAGGGGGTTTTATAATTCTGACTTCAACTGTATATATAGACATCAGTGGGAGGAAAGCAAATCAGCAGCAAACGGTGTTAATCACTCATTATGTCAAGATGAGAACATTAACATTCCCACACAATGGCTCCTTTCTCTTCTTGTTTCTCTTTGGATATGTTTAGAACAGCAGAGTACTTATACAGAGTCTTATATGAGTTACTTTACGTTAAAAAGTGATTAAACCCATTGCCTTAAAAGCGATAAGTTGACATTACTTAAAAAAAGTAAGTAACTTGGAATTTTTATACTTAAGCGCATAGTTAATTTACTTTTTATTTCTACGCCAACACTTTTCCTCAGTTTAAGTAAAGTCAACTAATACACTTCATTAAACAAGTACACATAGACATCACCTCTATGCTATAAAATTGCAGGTTAACGATGTCTGTGTATATAATAACTTATATTTGATTGTAATTTTTACTTAATTTGATTGGAATGCAATAATGTGCACCTTTTATATACCTTTATTATTGTAAAAAGTTGTATACAAATAAACTTGAATTGAATTGAACATATCCCTATTTACAGTGTCGGTTGGATGTAGTCATTTGGGTTTATTGGTCATAATCTTGCATTTTGTTAATGCTATGCATAAGTCATAATCCACAAACCAAGAGTTACAAGTCCACTTAAAGACAGCACATCTCTGCATTACAAAAGCAAATCTGAATGCAAATCAATTTCTGTGTATTTTTTTCTCTTGCCTTATATACTCCCTTACATATGCACCTCAGTGTGTGCTAAGCATTTATTTAATGCAAATGTTTTTGCTGTCAAAAGAGGGGATTTTCAGCATTTACATAATGCAAATCTTAGCAAATGAGTATGTGTGTGTGTGTGTGTGAGAGACTCACCCGCTGGGCCCAGGCCTCTGATTCTGGGTGAAACGCCAGTCTGCGCTGGGTGGTTTTTGCTGTAACAAGACAAAAGGAAAAGCATGAGTAATGACACATAACAAGAAAAATAGTCTATTTGTGTGACCTCGCTGTTGCCATGGCGACAGAACAATGATGTAAGCATGTCCGTCAAAGTGACCTTGAGCACAGCATGTGACCAAACCACAAGGAGAGACTTCCTGACTTTATCATACTCATGTTTCATTTGGCACCATGTAATAAAGTCGAAATTAATGTCAAACGCAGCGCTGACAAGTGACATATAGAGATTTCATTTGAAACGAATGGATGCTCAATAAGGTAGAGTTATTCACAGACATGTGCACACACACACATTCACATATAGAGCAATTAAAAATGACAGTGTCTGAAACACGGCTGAGATGAGCAGCAACTCAAGCGTTTTAGTCTGAACACACACACACATACACAGAGGGAGAAACAAGCTCCGTGACTAATTGGGCCAAATACAGAAAGGCCATTGTGATTCTATCCTCAGGACAGCAAACACTCGCAGAACGTTATCTCTTTTAAAATGTCATAAACCTCAAAATAATGCACTATATCTAACACATAATAAAAGTGGGAAAACACCATGACAAAAACATCAACGTTTAGAGTTCAAATGTTTTTCATCTGCATTCTCTCTGTCTTTATGGGGCGAGATGGAGAACTGCCAAATTAATGAAGGACAAATAGAAAACACACACACACACAAGCAGACACACACGCATGCACGCACACGCACACAAGATAAAGTTATGTTAAAATGTTAAAAATAAGCTTAACAAAGAGACTAAACACTAAAGAGTTGTTGTTGTAAAAACAAATCAGCACAAAATGTAATTACAGCATATTTTAGTTCAGTGATGTTTCATATTTCATTAAGAAAGGAATGGATCAATTCCCATCCATATAAAGTAACAAACAGTATCAGTGGCACACATGTACAGACACACAGGAAATATTTGCATCAAAAGCAACTCCCACTAAAGCCAGATGAACAACAGCTGAGACGAACAAATCTTACAGCCAAGCATACATGAACACGCTTTCATAAATCTACTGACTAATCTAAACTTTAAACCCAGCATTTGAACATCAGAAATTTTATTTTTTGTCAAATAAATCAATATCAAACAAAGATGAAACCTGTGGTCTTATTTATAAAAGATGTTGTGCAGAAACTGTTCTTCTAAGATCATTTCGCAAGAACATAATTGATATTTAGCCCAAAATAAATGTATTAATAAACAATTATTATTCAACAACATGCCTCTCTTCCAGATGTTACATTTATAAATAGCAAATGATCTTGAAATTTTCCCAGAGATGGGTTGCGGCTGGAAGGGCATCCGCTGCGTAAAACATATGCTGGATAGGTTGGCGGTTCATCCCGCTGTGGCAACCCCAGATTAATAAAGGGACTAAGCCGAAAAGAAAATGAATGAATGAATGAATGATCTTGAAATTGATCATATAATTATAACTTTCAAGAGTTATCATATAACTCTTGAAAGTTGACTGCTGTTAGATCTCCACCTTGTAAACGCCCACTGATTAATATCATTCATTCATTCATTTTCTTTTCGGCTTAGTCCTTTTATTAATCCGGGGGTCGCCACAGCAGAATGAACCACCAACTTATCCAGCATATGTTTTACGCAGCGGATGCCCTTCCAGCTGCAACCCATCACTGGGAAACATCCATACTCACTCATTCACACACATACACTACGGACAATTTAGCGTATTCAATTCACCTATAGCACATGTGTTTGGACTGTGGGGGAAATTGGAGCACCCGGAGGAAACCCACGCCAACACGGGGAGAACATGCAAACTCCACACAGCAACGCCAACTAACCCAGCCAAGGCTCGAACCAGTGACCGTCTTGCTGTGAGGCGATCGTGCTACCCACTGATTAATATCATTAACATAAAAAATAAAGAATGCATACCAATATCTGAATTACTATGCTTGAGAATGACATGCATTATATGCTTAAAACATTATAAACATATATATATATACAGTGCTCAGCATATATAAGTACACCCCTCACAAATCTATCTTTTAAATTCATATTTTTAATAGGAAGATATGCAATATTATATTTGTGCAAATACATTAGATTAGTCATTACTGAAGCTAAATCTGGAGCTAATCTAACAAAATAACTTACGATAACGGTCCAAAAACTAGTACAGCAAAATTTATATGTTACAGACAAATATGAAATACAAATTTAAAAAGAGGAAAAATCAAGAGAAGCAAAAAAAAAATGAAAAATTTAGTTGAAATTTTGTAGGTTGTAATTTTTTTTTTGCAATATTTTGCTTGAATTTAATTGTATTACCTTTCAATTTCTAAATCTGTTTGGTGACTAAAATATGATTTTAATAAATATATCTGTTTAATAAATCTGTTTTGTTTAAATGCACCAAAATACATTGCCTATATTCACTGAGAAATGGAGAAAAATATTCGTTTTCAAAATGGGCTGTACTCAATTATGCAGAGCACTGTATATATGAACATAAACTTGCACGATTATGGTCACTGGTCTAAAAAAACTGAAAAGTTTAAGGCTAGTGTCTCTCTCTATTTTCACAGCAGCTGCACTGAAATGTTTATTTGTTTTGGATTCATTTTGATTTCTTTATTCATTGTGGATTTTCCAAATTAAAAAAAATCAAGACGTCACTAATATAACTAACTAACTAACTAAAAAATAAATAAATAAATAAATAAAACATGGAATAAACTATGTAGCTTACAGAATGCGAGTAAAGCACTCTCAGCATTAGGCTATTAAAAGGTCTGTTTAACTCCTGTTAATAAAACAAAATCTGGGTAACACTTTACAATAAGGCTGCATTAGTTAATGTTAGTTTATGCATTTACTAACATGAACAATCAATGAACAATACATTTATTACAGTATTTGTTCATGTAGGTTAACATTAGTTAATAAATACATTTCATTGTTAGTTCATGTTAACTCATGGTGCATTATCTAATGTTAACAAGCATGAATTTGGATGTTAACATTGCATTAGTAAATGTTGAAGTATGGTTAATAAATGCTGTAGAAGTATTGTTTGTAATTAGTTCATGTTATTAAATACATTAACTAATAAAACCTTATTGTAAAGTGTGGCCGGAATCTGACTACACTGCATAATTAATCTCTCACACTGCATCTTTGCTGTTTAGAATGAATTCGGTGTGCAAACGCTGCTCATATTAGACGTTCATAGCTGCAGTACTACGACTTTACCACAAGAATAATAAATTGTGTACTCCTGTTCAAACCTTGATGCCAATAAGCACTTTTCCACATATTAATTCGACATTCACCGTAGATTTAAGCATACACACGCACTCTAAGATCAAAGCTGAGCATACACACACTTTATAAATGATAATGTTCATCATTTCTAGACAAAAATATATTTCAGTTTAATTTTGAGAATGATCTTACAAAGCCAAGCAAACACAGCCTGGAGCTCACAAAAAGAGCACATCTGACCCGAACACAAACAAACCTCACTCTGTACACAGAACATTATAAACTAAACCACACTAGATTAATCCGAACAATGACAGAGATCACCGCATTACTCATATCCAGGGTCAGAGTCTTTGAGATCCCTGCATATCGTCTTGTGTACAAAACACCCATTCATCAATCAAGGACAGAAAGAGTTCAGAGCGAGTGAGCGTGAAGGTTATATCCGCCTGCAGGACTGTCAGAAAATAAAACTAAATCCTCCATAATGAGGCATCTCTTTTTCACTTAAGTGTATACCGTATACCACCTACTGTATTTAAAAATAGGAGCTGAAACAGGATGCAATGTGAAACATTTTGTGTTAAGTGTTGCCATAACTTTGCTCCATTTATAATTAAGGATTTTTTACTTTTTATACTGTGAATGCAACAGCGTTCAATGGAACCGGAATGAGGTCATACAAGTTGACTTTTACCTCAAGGTCACAGTGTGTGCCCTCTGATGATCCTATTTACTTTCTGAACACTTGTGTAAATAACATACAATAGGTGTGGTGTCACACTCCCAAACACACACACAACAATATCTTATAGATGCTGAATTAGGGAACACTTTACTTGAAGGGGTGTTCATAAGACTTTATAACCATGACAAGAAAGTAATGCATTACAATATTGAGTTACTCCCCAAAAAAGTAACTAGTTGCATTACTTAGTTACTTTTTATGGTAAGTAATGCATTACGTTACTTTTGAGTTACTCTTTATTACCTGGCTGAGGCTTGATCTCTTTCAGAACTTGTTTCTTTCTTTCTTTTTTTTAAATAGAGGAACTCTGCAATTAACAATGCACTGTATAACCTACACCTACATTTCCCTTTAAAAACACACATCAAAAATAATATTTTAGGATAAAGTTATCTGAGAACTTCCTGAGCCCAGAGCTAAACATGCCGTATATACAGATTATTGAATGTTTAAAGCAATGTGTTTGCTACTTTTGTACTATTTGTCTTAAGTAAAGTCGCTGTCCACTGAATCCCCTTAATATTACATATTAGAACTTAATAGAACATATTATCCCCCATTAATCCCCTTTTCCTTTTCTACGATCCATTCAAAATAGCGAATATATTCTCTTATTGACTCTGTGATTCATTGTGACTACTTTAAGTTTAATTGAGCAATCTATTTTTTAAAAGCTAATTAATTAAACTAAAAAGTAACTCGCGTTACATTTTCAAAAAAGTAACATTATTACATAACGCACGTTACTTGTCATGCGTTACCCCCAACACTGCTTATGACAACTGTCATTAAGTGTCATTAGCTACGTTTCCATCCACCTATTTTTATGCGCATTTTGGATAAGCGCATAAAAAATGTATGCGCATAACTGAATAGGATAAACTTTTTATTCGATAAGAAAAGATGCGCATAAACTATGATGGAATCACTTTTACCGAACAAATTCTAGTATGCGCATTAAAAAAAGGTCATGTGATTTGGTTATAAGAGATCATGTGATGATAAAACTGTTTGTAAATGGACAAACCAGCGGCTGAGCACATTGTAAAACATCTGAAATGTTGTTTTGGTCATTCTAAAATGCCTTAACCATTTCAGTATTAGTGTTTTTATATTATTAATGACCTCCAGAATTGTTAAGAGCATCTGTGCTCCGCGTCTCACGCCACCATGCGTTCACTGCGTGTCAGCATTGCCTTCTGAGCCGCGAGTCATTTATTAAATGAAGAAAAGATTCACGCAGCTTCTCCTACCGCAGCAAATTCCGTTTTTACTGTTGATATTTGGCACCATTTAATCAGGAAGTGACGATTTTGTTCTCTTTGACTCGTTGGATGGAAACGCTGCTTTATTCGCACATCTTTTATGCGATATTCCAGTTTTGCGCATGAAGTTAATTCACATTTTTGGATGGAAACATAGCTACTCACTCAGTTATGTCATTTTATATGCAAAGATGAGATTGTTTGAGATGTCTTTATGACAACTCGATATTTCCAAGACATCAAATGTGTCATAAATCTGTCATAAACATGATTATCATTATAACTGTCATAATGACAACAGTGGAACAAAGTGAATTTGTCATTAAAATTTCTCATTAAAGCATCAATGCTTTGTCAAATAATTTGATAACAGCATGACTAACATTTAGTGACATTTTGATGACAAATTCAATTTGTATCACTGTAGCTGAGGTCAAGAAAATATTAATGACACTGTTATAAAATTTATAACACAATTATAATGGCCTCATGGCGATCATGTTTATGACAGATTTATGACAATATTTATGATAGTAACGTTGTCATGATAAAAACAGGCTATGATGTATGTATATCAAGCTGTCATAAAGACATCTCAAACAATGTCACCTTTGCATATAAAATGACATAACTGATCTAAATGGCATTTAATTACAGTTACCATATGCATCTATAAAACATATTCATTTAATCATTCATGATTGTAAAGGTTTCGGGCTCATTCACACCAAATGAGTCATGCTTCTAAAAATGCAAGGCACGGCGTTCAGGAATGGGTGACACGATATAATGAACGATATTACGTGACACGATATTATGAACGATACTATGTGAAATAATGGTCTGTTATTACATCATGTTCATAATATCATGATGAACATGATGTAATAACAGACCATTAGAAATAAAAATTAAAAAAAACAACAAGTTACGATAAGCACTTAAATATATATCATATAACTCAAGATATCTGGACAAAGCCACAATGAGCACCTCCTCCGCCATGATATAATGGTAAATAAAACAGTTACCATGCTAACTTTCTACTATAAACAGAAACTCGCAAAAATTTCCCCGCCTCCGAGATCTTCTGATTGGTCGGACCTAACAGAGATGAGCTGCAATGCATATGAAAGCTGAAAATCTTTCAACTTGAATAGCGTCAAAAAAACAATTGCGACGCTTACACACACATTGCTTAAAAAAAACAAACAAACAAACAAACAAACAAACAAACAAAAAACAACAGAAAAGTAGTGCATTGGAGAGGAAAAACGCATTCTGTGTGAACGACCCCTTATAAACACCTACTTCAATTAAAGTGTTACCCAAAATTAGATTAGTTAACATGTAAAAAGCCTGATTTTCCTTTTATAACTATAATTCACAACCCTTTGGCCTCAATCTGTAGCTTTACATCTGGCAACAACATCTGCATCAGTATATCAACTTTGAAAGATTCAGTGAATGAACCATCTAGATTTATACATCATAAGACATCCTTCCTCAGAGACCAGATGGAAAACATCTGCATGTGACGTGTATATATCCTGAGCACACAATAGAGAAGCACTGAACAGGAAGGTATACCTGAATCCTTAAAGATGTATTTTTTCTTTGTATAACTCATAAACACTGATCAGGCAAGCGTGCCGTTTTCTGTATAAACTGTACACACATTATTACTAAAAACAAAAGGGTATAATGAGTTTATGTTGACTCTTTTTTTGGCTTGATCTATAGGAAAGCCACACACAACAGCAATGCAGTTGTTACATTTACACAAGCACGGATCAGAACGGGTCAGGATACACAGAATAAAAGTAGGACACTGCAAGAGCTTCAGGGAAAAGCGATGGCTATGTGATCAAAGTGAAATGGGTTAATCTGAAAGCATGAAAATAATCTGGCAGAAAATTGTGAAGTGTGTTTACGGTCATAACACGACTGCCGAAGATCAACAAATCCAGAAAGTAACAAATCTCCAGACGAGGTATGAAGATAAAGTATGTTAGTCAATGGTAAAGACTATAAAAGTGGCCCATAAAAATGTGGAACATATTAAATTGTGGCCTTAACATAAATAATGGTGAATAAACAAGTGGATTTAACATGAATATGTCCAGTTAGGTTCAGAATGAAGGCAGTTAAGCATATTTTTTTGACTAAAGTATCTGTAACTTGTTTTTGGATCATTTATTTTTGAGTTTCTAAAAAGAAATAGGTTTATAATACTATTAAATGCAGTACAACAAAGAGCACTTGAAGTAGACTGCTTAATTATAAGTCCTAAAGGAATAGTTCCTTCTTAAAGGAATAGTTCCCCCCAAAATAGCAATTCTCCAATATTTTTACTCACCCTTCACTTTACTTTTCTTAAACAGAAAAGAAGATACTTTGAAAAATGCTGCTATACGGCATCCATTGACTTCCATTGTAATCTATTTTCCTACTACAGAAGTCAATGGGTGCCAGCAACCAGCATTCTTCAAAATATCTTCTTTTGTGTTCAACTCATAAAGGTTTAAAACCACATTAGGTTTTCATTTTTGGGTGAACTATCCCTTTAAAGCACACAATTTGATAAAGAAATATTAATTGTGTTTATATACTGCCAACCTTTACACAACTCCTTAACTTTTCTGATTTTGACTGTGATGTAATGATGGTCACTTTCTGTGAAGCTGCTTTGTAATCATAATTATTGTGAAAAGTGCTATAGAGGTAAGTATACAAGTGAACTGAAATGAAATATTTTGACAGACAATCTGGATTTCACTCACAAAAAAGATGGAATGATATATGAGAAATGTGAAAAGCCAAATGAAATTGGAAAAAGACAAGGTAAGAAAACTATAAGAAACTAAAGCACAAATGTTGTTTTGGAGGTTTACGAGGACTCTCCATAGACGTAATGAATTTTACACTGTAAAAAACACTTATTATAGACTCTACCACACCCTTACCCATAAACCCAACCCTTACAGGAAATCTGTGGCAAATTCATTCAATCATTCATTCATTTACCTTTGGCTTAGTCCCTTATTTATTAAGGGTCTCCACAGCAGAATGAACCGCTAACTATTCCGGCATATGTTTTTACGTAGCGGATGCCCTTCCAGTTGCAACCCAGTACTGGGAAACACCCATACACACTCATTCACACACACACACACACACACACACTCACACCCATACACCATGGCCAATTTAGTTCATCAATTCACCTATAGCGCATGTGTTTGGACTGTGGGGGAAACCGGAGCACCCGAAGGAAGCACACGCCAACACGGGGAGAACATGCAAACTCCACACAGAAACGCCAACTGACCCAGCAGGGACTCGAACCAGCGACCTTCTTGCTGTGAAGGTCCATTGAGCCACCGTGCCGCCCCCTATGGCAAATTCTGAATGTGAAAAGACTATTTCACATTCAAACGTTTGACTAAGTGTTTTGAATTGCAAGTACACAAGGCATGTCCTCATAAACCACCTTAATGGAGTACAAATACAGCAAGTCAATATTTAAAGTGGTTCAAAAGCGTTTTTGTATTGGTGTTCTATAGTTTAAAGCACAACTTTGATGAAATGTTTTAAATGTTGACTGCTGTAGGTCATACCAATGCCATCATACAACGTTTTGTCCTTGTAAACCACCAAAACCAGTACAAGATTTCGATCAACATAATTTTAGGTTTAGAATTGTGGACCTGGACCACACACACACACAGGCACCTCTCTGTCCTCAGGTCCATTAGTGATTCTTCCATCTCTATAGAAACTCACATCATGACTGCCTGCCTGCCTACCTCCTCTCACACACACACACACACACACACACACACACACACACACTGAGCACGTGTCGTGATAGCAGAGCCAAATGGCAGCCCAGTGACCCAAGAGACAGAACGACTCTCTAGAGACTTAGAGATGGGACATTAGGTCCAGGATGGAGAGATTGGGTGAAAAAAAAGAGGAAAACTCAGTTTCTCAGGCTGATCCCTCTACAGACATAAGCACAGGAGATTACGCTGGAATTCAGTTTCAATAAACAGCATCTCCTATAACACTCTTCTTTACCACAACAGAAACACACAAGAATGATAAACTCCCAAATGCTGTTAAAGTGAAATTAGTAGCACTTTATAACATGGTTTCATTTGTTAACCTCAGCAAACTATGTACTTTAACACAGACTAACAACGAACAAACTTCTATAGCATTTATTAAAGGGACAGTTCACCCAAAAATATACAATTCTGTCATCATTTATTAATCCTCCACTTGTTCCAAACCTATTTGAGTTTCTTCCGTTGAATACAAAAGAAGATATTTTGAAGAATGCTGGGAAAATGTGGATGTCGACAGCTGCTTTTTCCCAACATTCTTCAAAATATCTTGTTCTGTGTTCAACAGAAGAAAAAAAAAAGTTTAAAGCCACTTGAGTGTGAGTAAATGGTGAGAAAAATGATCACTTTTGGGTGAAATGCACTCAAAAAAAATGATGTTTGATGTTTGTTATTAACTATTTATTTAAAATGAGTTGAAACAACACAATTCTTGAGGGTTTTTGGGGACAACTTAAATGTTTTATGTTCAATCAACTTAAATTTGTAAAAACTAATAAGTTAACTTAATTCCATCATGTTTCCCCAACACAAATCGATCGTGTGGAACCCAGCAGTGTGTCCCTTTATCACAAAAAATATATATGTTCAAAAACAGTTTTCGCAGTGATGAAACATATTAAAAATAATCATAATAATTGGGTTTCTTTTTCATTCATTTATTTTCCTTCAGCTTAATCCCTTTATTCATCAGAGGTCACCACAGCGGAATGAACCGCCAACTTATCCAGCATATGTTTTACACAGCGGATGCCCTTCCAGCTGCAACCCAGTACTGGGAAACACCCATACAAACTCATTCACACACACTCATACACTACAGCCAAATTAGTTCATCCAATTCCCCTATAGCGCATGTGTTTGGACTGTGGGGGAAACCGGAGCACCCGGAGGAATCCCACG
>CAIGQV010001927.1:173-13126 GCA_903798115.1 Danio jaintianensis | reverse complement strand
ATTTTTTTCTTAAAATATTGAAATATTTATTTTAATAAAATATATTTTAATAAAAAAAATATTTTAATATTTTAAGAAAAAAATGTTTCAATATTGTCCACAAAAGTGTTTGTTCTTGTTTTAATTTGTTTTAATATGCTACATGCTAACATGCTCATACATGCAGACACCACACTGCTAAATAATTAGATGACCTGGTGAATAGACTTCCTTGCCAATTATTTATTTATCTATTTCTGAATAATATTTTGAGCAGATATGTAAATGTTGATGCCGGTTTATTCACATAGGGAATGTTTAGATCTGCCCGAGCTCAAACCTCCATAGGCACAATGCTGCCGCTAAAGCACGCTCATCAGGATACAGATCTGGACTGACGACACTCTGATTCTGTTATTACCCTGACACATCTACTCACACTTAAGTTTACACATAACCTGTAGAAAAGTTTTGTAGAAAGATCTTTAAAGTCTTAAACTTCAAATTGTGTTTGTCTTTGGTGCCCCAAGTATAATTAAGCAAGTATTAATGGACAATTCATATAGAATATGAAAGGCTAACATTATGTTCTGCCTTTACCTCCCTGTTGTGTGTATCTTGCTGCTTCCTGACATAGGTACATGTCTAATCAAATGCTTAATTAATTAAAATTGGATTCTGTCAATAATAAGCACTTACCTAAAGCTAAAATAAATGTCATTCCTCTAAACAAACCTTCATATCGATCTGAATTGTATGTGTAAAAACACCTGTAGATTGTTTAACAGATGTGTTCCGCTGCTTCAAGAGCCTATAGAAACAACTGTGGAAGACTACTTTTAAACAGAAATTAGCCAAATATTTACACATTTACTGCTGGTCTGTTTCCAGAGCATTAACAGTACCGGAGACCTTTTTCTCTGGCCTTTTATAGTAGGTAAAAGTTAGCATAATCTGTGCTGACATTGTCTGTGATGATATAGAGATGGCACCTTCAGATGGGGAAAAAGCACTGAAAAGCTCTGGTAATAATAATTTACCCCACATCTCCATCTAAAGATATTCCCATTCTAACAGAGATTATACAGGGTGACCAGAAGTCCTCTTTTTTTCCAAACATGTCCTATTTTTGAGATTTTTTTTTTTCTAAATCTCTGAAAATGTCCAGAATTAGTCATCATTAATTAATAGGTTGTGGAGGACACTTATAGAAATGTTTGCTACGTCTTGTTGCAGGCCAGACCAGTCAGTCACGTATTTATAGACATTAGCCAGTGATTATCAATCCCTCAGCACTAACACTACAGCTGAGAGAAAGAGAGAGAGAGAGCTGCAGCTTATACCTGCAGTGCTGCACATGGCTCCTCAGTAGAGTAAAAGCAAACGGGAAATAGTGGATCTTTTTTTCTTTTTTTAAATTTCAACACATTATTTTTTTAATTTTACTTTACCCTATTAAAAAAGAAAACTTGTGATGTAAAAAGTGTTCAATGCACAAAAAATTATTTGTTTGTTAATATTCTGTTGTTGTCCAAAAGTCTATGTAAACAATGTTATTACTTCATATATTACTTCTAGTTACTTTAAGTTCAGTAACTCAGTTACATGGTTGTGAATGCAGTCTTCAACATATTTACAGCCTACAAAGATCATGTTTGTCATAGTAGTATTTCCATAGTGTTAAGATAAATCACCTTTTTCCATAGGGCTTTTTACAGTACAGAGTGCTTTAATACAGCTTTACAGCGGTAACAGGAAAATGATGCATTGTTTGTGAATTTTGTCATTGTTCAGCAATAAGCTGATTCAATTCAACTGTAAAAATATGTCAGGTATCAATTTTTACTTATTTACTTAGAAACCATCATGTAATAGTGTCAGTGAAGTGTGATCAATAGTTTAATAAGTGTCTCAAGCAATGTCATTTATCATTTAGTGTAATAAGTTGTGATATAGTGTCAGACATGAAGTTTTGATAAAGTCTGTCAGACTCCTGCAGAGTGAAAACAGTGCTCAGGACGCCCCGTACAGTGAACCTGCCCTTCCATCTTTAAGGGTGCACTCACACTTTGCTATCCAAACTGTGCCTGGGCACGTTTCCCGGTTTGTTTGACAAGTGTGAGTGCTCTGAATCGGGCCCAGACGCGGTTCAGATGGCCGGCCCTGGCCCGGTTGGAAGAGGTGTGTCAGAGCGCGGTTCGGTTGGGTTTTGGCGCGGTACGCTGGTAGTGTGAGCGCAAAGCGGGCCTGATCCCGAAACTGAAGACGTGAAGTCCCCTTTAAGGGACTGTTTCATATGGATTTATTAATCGTTCTTACTGTTCAATGAACTCGAACTGTCATAGTTTATTAAAGACACAAACCCCTCACTGCACGTCAGCTGCACCTTCAGCAAACCTCCTAATACCTGCAGCACGATGACAGAAACGTGCTCCAAAGGCAAAATGCAGTGTGAGTGCAGGCCGAGGGGGAGAGGGGGGACAACCGTGCTTCAGCATGGTTCAAGGCAACTGTACCTAGTGTGAGTACGCCCTTAGTCTCACACATCACCAGTGATTCGTGTCTTTTGTGACAGATAGGTAGAGGACAATTTTGGGCCACCACCAGATATAAAATGATGCACAATAAAAAGTTGGAACCTTAAATGAACTATATATATCTGACAACACATTAATATTTTGACTTTTAAAATGATAAAACATACAAATAATTTAACATGTAACCCCTAACCCCCTATATAAGTATAACTCATATATCTTTATAAGTAGTGGTGTAGCTTTGTTTATTATATACAAACCTTGCTCTGTACTGTTGTAATGCTAAGACCTGACAGTGCACTTTTTGTGAGTTTATTTTAGTAAGTTGTTTCTTTGTACTTATTTGAAAGTCACTTAGATAAAAGTGTCTGCTAAATACCTAAATTTTAATATAATATAGTAATTGTCTTAGTGTTTTGGCATTTAAGTTAACTAATAATGATGGTTATTATTACTATTATTATTACTATTATTATTATTTTAACAATAATAATTTTAAAAAGCTTTCTTTCATTGTAACTGATGCATTGTAGTGTTAATTTAAGTAAAACAGTAGTTATATGGTTAATATGAGCTTCAATGAACAAGTAATGCTTTAAACACTGGAGAGTATCATGAAGCAAGCTCTTCAATTAGGCCATGAGTGTGTGCGCTGCCCATCCCCCACTGCGGGCTTAATTGAAGGCCACGCCCACCCCTCCCCCACCGCACCTGCAGCTCAGAGTCTGACTGAGTTCATTAGGTCAGAAAATGGATCTGGAAAGATTGAAAAGAAGAATGGAGCGACTGCGATCCCACCACAACAAATGTGAAGCGTCTGCATTAAAGGTAAGACTTTTAAAATTAATTTCACTCATGTTAATTGTTTATAACTCACGGTTTTCGCGCCGGTTCGGTAGTTGTGTAGGTCAAATCTGATGTTTTTAATGGTTCGGCCTCTCATTAACTCATCTGGCACCACGTTTAGATAATTTTAGCTTAAATATAAGTCAAGACTTAATCAATATGACTCTATAACATTTTTATATTCATATTTATATTCATTTTGAATGGGAATTTCTTGTGGTAACTTGTTAGTTTAATGTAGCAGTTGGCCAATATGTCTGTTGGTAAATTAACATCAAGTAAAGGTGTGTGTGTGTGTGTATATATATATCTCTGTAAGTGTTTGGTGTCTCTAATTTGCGTGCTTGGCCTGTTGTTTGGGCCTGATGTTAGTAAGTTTAGAGAGGGGGGAGGGGGAGGGGTGCGGTGGCGCCTCTGGAACTCAGGAGCACTGTGTAGTTCAGGGAGGGGGAGAATATCACTATACACCTGCATGCCATATTACACTGCTTTATCTTTAAACTCATGAGCTTTTTCATGTAGATTACTGATGCTGAAACATTATAAAGTGCTGTAAAACATGTCCAGTAGTACTGTATAGCTTGCTAATTGTAGTCTTTAGCTGGATTTTTATGTATGTGTGTATATATATATATATTACACACACATTTTTATACAGTTGAAATCAGAATTATTAAACCGCCTTTGAATTTTTTTCTTTTCTTTTTTAAATATTTCCCAAATGAATTTTCCACAGTATTTCCTATAATATTTTCTCTTCTGGAGAAAAGTCTTATTTGTTTTATTTCGGCTAGAATAAAAGCAGTTCTTAATTGTTTTAAAACAATTATAAGGTCAATATTACTAGCCCCCTTAAGCAATATATTTTTTCGATAGTCTCCAGAACAAACCATCCTTATACAATGACTTGCCTAATTACCCTATCCTGCCTAGTTAACCTAATTACCCTAGTTAAGCCTTTAAATGTCACTTTAAGCTGAATACTAGTATCTTGAAGAATATCTAGTCTAATATTATGTGCTGTCATCATGGCAAAGAGAAAAGAAATCAGTGATTAGAAATGAGTTATTAAAACTATTATGTGTAGAAATGTGTTGAAGAAAAATCTTTTCTATTCTTTATGTAATACGTTTTTAATCTTCTCTTTGTTAGGTAGTGGGAGCAGAGAAGTGCATCGTTGATCTAGAGAAGTCAGCAGAGGTATGTACCTTTACACAATCAGTGTAAGTTTTCAGTAGTTTTTACTAAGTAATAAGAGTCCATTTTTAAAATAAATGTTAAAAAGTGATAACATGATATAAATAAATTTGAATATCTAAAATCATCATAAGAATGAGAGAACAGTTCATTTTTAGAACCAGTGTAATAAAAATCCTTTATTTAATATATAAATGAATAAATATTTAAATGCTGAAATTAATTAATGTACAAAATATATAAATAAATGCATAAATAATTAAATGCTGAAGATTAAAATTAAATAAAGTTTATAACATTAAAATTATGTAATACTAAAATAAATAAAACTGTCATTATGCAGATTTATTTATGTATTGCTGCGTCCCTATGTAAATGCGCAGGATTGGTTAAACAGAATCGTTACAGCTGTAGTGCTGTTGACACTCTTCTGATAAATATAGCATTTTTTTTAGTACCACTGCTAATAATTTGCATTTACTAGCAAAGGATATAGATAACACACTCAGGTGGAGGTGTGACTTGCTCGATCACATGCCCCAGTAGTACGGTGGATGCCCCATGTTTGTCTCACTTTCTGAGCACATGCACATCCAAATCATCACTGACTTGACCTAAATCATCTATTACACTATCTAAACAAAACAGAAGGTAGTTTAAACAATTAAACTATTTTATTTGCTAGTAAATGCTAATTATTAGCAGTGGTACTAACAAAAAATGATCACAAGAGTATTTACAGTAGTACAGTCATAATCATCCTGTTTAACCAATCCTGTGCAGAGAGAGGTTATGGGACCATCCAGCTCATTAACATATGGGCACAGAAATGCATAAATGTAGAAATGCATAAATTACAAAAATGTGGAAATAGATGTAGCATAATGACACTTATTTATTGTGAGAATTATTTATTTTGGCATTTTATGTATTTATTTATTTATTTGTGACACACTCTGTGAAAACCTGCCTAAAGTCATTTTTTTGTGATTTGCTGTTTTTGGTATAATCAATCACTCTAATCTAATTCTAATTATCGTTCTACACAATGTAAAGAATATTCTGTGAATATATAACCTTGATCTCTTTAATATTGACAGAGTTCAGCCATGTCAAAGATTTGCTTAGTTTCAGACTCAGAAAATCATCTTTTTAAGAAATTCCAATTTAAACAGAAGCTTATTTAAAACACATCTGAACCATAATTATCCTGACTATGTGCCATATACCAAATTAAAGCTAACATTCTCCCATTTTCAGTGATGTACGACAAGTAATATTTTGCATTTCAGTCCTTTTCATTTTTAAATGTAAAAAATGCCTGTGTGTTGCTGCAGGTCCTTGTGAATAAGCAAAGTGTATTATGAGCATGCAGTTTAAATACCAAACATTGCGCCATTGACTGAATTTTATTTGTCTATTTTTAGTTCCTCAAAAGCTTCATGGTGCAGGAACAAAAAAATGAGAACTGCATTGGGCTGAAACTTGCGTCGTTTTTTTCTTCATCAGGGATAATTTAGTGCCCTTTAAAGCTGCGTTGAAACAACATTATTTACATTACACTTATCAAAAGTGACTTACACACATGTACCATGAACACTTATTATTATTATTATTATTATTATTATTATTATTATTGGCCTTGACTGAAGTCCACTCTACGAAGAAAAATACTGAAACATTTTCCTCAAACTTCTCAACTAAAGAAAAAGTCATGAACATTTTGGAAGACATGGGGGAGAGTGAATTATCAGGAGCGTAAACTTACCCTTGAACTAATAAACCTTAAGGGTTACAATTAATTACTCTTGAAACTCTTTAACGATTTAATAAGTATGCATTTTACTTACAGCTTGATATCCATGAAGAGTCGGAGTCAGACGTCTCGAGCTGCTCTGGTTTAGACCCAGATTACAAGCCAACTAGTTTGTCATGCAGTGATGTTAAATTAAGCCCTGGTCTGAAAGGTGCAAGCAAGTCCAGTGAAGATTCTAATGCAGACGAAGGTGATTTAACCATTGATAAACTAAAAAACCACAAAACTTTCATCAAAAGACACAAAAAAAACAAACAGTTGACCAATAGAAAACAAGACAAATCAACAGTGACCGTAAAAACCTGCACGAAAAGGGAAGACTTGAAGCGAGCATGGGACAAAAAACACTACTGTCTCTTCTGTAGTAAAGCACAGGCCAAGATTTCACGACATATGGAGAGAAAACACATTGACATCAAAGATGTGGCTTATGCCTTCAGCTTTCCCTTGGGTTCGAAAGAAAGAAAAGTTCTTTTGGAACAATTAAGAAATAAAGGTGACTTTAAACACAATTCAGAGGTTTTAGAAAAAGGCACAGGACAAATTGTAACATGGAAACAGCCTTCAAATGATGCCACTTTTCAGGATTACTTACCGTGTCCTTACTGTTTTGGTATGTTCCGAAAAAAAGATCTTTGGAGACATCAGTCATCATGCAAAACAAAAAAGTTGTGTGTAAAAGATCAAGATGACAAAGACAAAAATAACAGCCGAGGGAGAGTGCAGAGTCGTGCAGCTTGTCTGCTTCCAATTGCAGCATCCTCCGATGGGTGTCAGCGCATCATAAACTCCATGCGCCAAGATGAAGTGTCATTTCACATTAGAAATGATTCTTTGATCTGCAAGTATGGGGAATCGCTTTATGCGAAACACGGTCGAGTAAAATCAAGGCACCAGTACATCTCACAGAGAATGAGGGAGCTTGGTCGTTTTATGGTAGTCTCTAAAGAACTGGACAAGACTGTCAGTGGTCTTGAAGATTTGTGTACACCAGCAAAATTTCAATTTGTTGTTAATGTTGCCAAGCGTTTAACCCAATTCAGTCCAGGAAAAAATGAGTACGGGAAACCTTCAACGGCGGTGAAAATTGGGTTCTGTCTGAAAGGGGCTGTAGAGGTCCTGATTGGGCAGGCACTAATCAAAGAGGATGATTTGTTAGAGAAAAAAGCAAAAAAATTCTTCGAACTCCTGGAAAAAAACTGGAGGAACAGTGTTTCCATAAGCGCTCACCAAACTCTACAAGAAAAAAGATGGAACAAAGTTGATGACATCCCTCTCACCAAAAATGTCATTGCCCTTAGAGACCATCTCAGAATGGTAGAAGATAACGCAAAAACAGAACTGACACAGCAAATGAATTTATCTGCATACAAGAAATTAAATGAGACCGTTCTTGCTCAAGTTATTATTTTTAATAAACGTCGTGAAGGAGAAGCTTCACGCTTAACTCTGGAGACCTACAAAACAGCAAGTTTAAATGCCATCAACGAGGACATCTACAGCACATTGTCACCACTGGAGAAGGAGCTGAGCAAGATGCTAACTCGCATCGAAATAAGGGGCAAACGAGGAAGGAAAGTTCCTGTTTTCTTGACAGAGAGAATGATAGAATCTATCAATTTGCTAGTTGAAAGGAGAGAAGAAGCTGGTGTTCCTGCAGACAATCCATACCTCTTTGCAAGACCTGGTGTATTCACCAACATTCGTGGATGTGACTGTCTTAGAAAATATGCAGAACAAAGCAAAATAGAAAATCCAGAACTCCTAAGATCAACAAAGTTACGAAAACAAGTCGCCACACTCTGTCAGCTCTTGGATCTTACGGAACAAGAACTAGAGCAAGTCGCAAGATTCATGGGTCATGACATTAGAGTCCACTGTGACTTTTACAGACAGACAGATAAAACATTTCAAATTGCCAAAATAAGCAAACTTTTGTTTGCCATGGAGGAAGGGACTGAAACCTTGAGGGGGAAAAACCTTGACACGCTTCATCCTTCCGTAGGTGGTAGGTATCAAGTTTATTTCAATGCAATTGTATGTTGTAGTCCAACATTTGTTTTACATACAGGCTTTGGCCAATGGAGTCATTAAAAAAACACCGTTGACATAGCTGTACCGTTTATGGGGCTATACAATTTGCTACTGTTGCACAATAACATTTAGCACGTAATAGGAATATACTTTTACGTAGATCAAGTGTATCACACTTTGCTCTCTTAACTAATGGTAACTGATGTATTAAGAGTTTTGGACAAGCAGTAGTATATTGATTTTTTTTTTTTTTTTTTTTTTTTTTTTACAGGTGAAAGTTCTCCATCCACCTCAGTCTCACAGAGACAAAGAAAAGAAGGAAGACCAAAGAGAAAAGGAGAGTCAGATGAAGGTATGACTTGAATTTTACAAACTCATCTTAGTAAATGGTTTGTGCTGCTGTTTGTATTGTAGTAGATTTGAGATGGGTACACTTGTTTCTTTTTCACTCAGCAAGCAATAATGACTCTGACAACATGAATTTAATCAACAGTACAACTTTACTGAAATTTATCTCAAGATTTTACAGGGATGCATTCACTTTAGCAGTGCACACACATACTTAATCATTCTCACATTCATCATGGGCAATGCGTTTAAAGATGAAAAGCCCCTAAACAAATTTCTTTACTATTTCTTAACCATTTCTGTTTCAATTAATGAAAAAAAATAGATGAAACATTACTAAACATGTTTACTACGTCACAACATCTCCCTGAACCAGTGTTCTTGAAAGTAAAGTCTCTCTACTTGAGGATCCCTTACAGGTGCTAATGTTTGTCTGTTGCAGATCAAACTGATGGTGTGAGCTCGACCAAGCAGCCCTCAGCTCAGATCAAGAAGAAGAAGAAGAGAGCGGTGTATGACTTCTCCCCTCAGAAATCATCAGACCACTGCAGTGATGACCAGGTTTCAGAGGTTGAAGGTGAGCCAGTGTTTCTCTTAATTAGGCATAATTAGCTTTTTTAGGCATGATAAGCAGATCCAGACCCTGTTGCCGCTTCAAATTTGTGCTGAAGGTCTGGGCCCAAAGCAGTAAGGTTCTCAAGAAATCTTATGATTTCATCATCTGTAAGACAGATATTTATTAAAAACAACAAAGATATCAAGCAATATATAGCAAAGTACTATGCAAACTCTTCTTGCTTACCGTTGCTCTCTATTGGCTTTCTCAAATGCTGCTCAAAGATGGCTGCCTGAATAGCAGGGATCTGTATTGTTCTAGAAACTAGAGGAGAATTCCAGCAGATTTCTTACATTTAAGTTTAAGTGAGCGTTAAGGCAATTCTAGGACAGAAGCATGGGTAAAATAAAATATAGGTTAAAGATTTTGAAACAAATGTTAGTCTTCATACAGTTTAAAATTCTGTTTGCATAATTATATACTTTTGTATAATGTACATAATACAGTGCTGGTAAAGAAAGTAATACTTACTTTGCACTTGTTGTCTTCATTCAAACAACAATGTTCCAGATCTTTGCTCTGACCAAATGCATTTTCGAATAACACATTTTATACTGTTCACACCTGTACTTGGTGTTATATACTAGTACTTTGACCAATCAAAATGCATCTTGTTACAAGGTGTACCTCAGATGTCTGAGTCAAAATGTTTGATGATTGTACAGAAAGTCCATTTGCAAGAAGTCAGCTTGTTGTTTAAGGGTGTACTCACACTATGTACAGTTGCCTTGAACCATGCCAAAGCACGCTTGTCCCCCCTCCCCTCTCCCCCGACGGCCTGCACTCACACTGCATTCAAGCCGGAGCACGCTTCCGTCATCGATGATGCTCTGTTCAGTTTAACAGAAGAGAAGCGCTCTCGCTCAGCACAGTAGAGATTGCTGTAGTTATATTGTTTTGTATTATGTTTAGTGGTTTGGGATGCAGTGACACACAGTCAGATCTTCTGCTGAACAGATCCAGCACTTTGGCACTCATAAATGATCATAAAGTCCTCGTGCTGCAGGTATTAGGAGGTTTGCTGAAGGTGCAGCTGATGTGCAGTGAGGGGTTTGTGTCTTTAATAAACTATGACAGCTCGTGTTCATTGAACAGTAAGAATGATTAATAAATCCATATCAAACAGTCCCTTAAAGTGACGTCGCGTCTTCAGTTTCGGGCTCAGGCACGCTTTTCACTCACACTACAAGCGTACCGCGCCAAAGCCCAACCGAACCGCACTCTGGCACACCTCGTCCAACCAGGCCAGTGCCGGCCAACTGAACCGCGTCTGGGCACGGTTCGGATAGCCTAGTGTGAGTGCACAGCACCCTAAGACTCCTAGTCATTATCTGTGCTTCAGTAGAGTATTTGAGCATTCACTGACCGCTGATATTTGTCTGTTGCAGATCAAACTCATGAAGTGAGCTTGACCAAGCAGCCCTCAGCTCAGATCAAGAAGAAGAAGAAGAGAGCGGTGTATGACTTCTCCCCTCAGAAATCATCAGACCACTGCAGTGATGACCAGGTTACAGAGGTTGAAGGTGAGCCAGTCCCAGATAGCAAGCACTTGGTTGGTTCACCTAGTGAAGCACTCTTGGTTTAGTTGCATGTATTTACCTATGGCCCAAGCTCTTTTTGCCGTAACAGGTCCGCCCAGTGTTTAATTTAAACAGTTTTCATAGTCACTACTGTGGTGAAAAGCTTAAATTAGCATAAATTAATGTTAATATGGCATAAATTACTGTGATTGTTTGTTATGCCAAGAAAAACAAAAATTGATAATGTTGATTTGTTGTTTAAAAGTTTGATTCTCTAAAAGACACTGACAAGATCAAATCAGGTCAATGTTATGAAATATATGACACTGTGTTGATTATACTTTACTGATAGCAGCCAGACATATTTTGGCCACTGTACATCTGAATCACTCAAAACACACAGACATCAAGAATCAGTGTATGCATCTCAATGATAGTGACAACTCCTTGCTGCAGTGCATGCTGTGCTGTGCAAGTTTTGTATGATTCTCCCAGCATGCATTACAGCATAAAGCATGTCACCATTGTTAAAACTGATACACTGATTCTTGTTGTCTGTGTGTTTTGAGTGATTAAGTGTTCAATGATTTCTTTTTAAACCTGATAAATGCACTGCTGGGTCTCAATATGCAAAACTATGATTTACCATGATGTACTACACAGTTCCGTGTAAACCAAGACAATCATCATTATACAAGGCAAGGCATTATTAGACAGATAGATCTACTGATTTTTTTTTTTCACTTGGTTTCCAGTGTTTGGGCCGAGGACCCAGGCATATAGTGGCCCCCACCATATGCCAGGTTATGGCCTGAAAGTGGCCCAGATAGAGTTTGCTATCAGGGGTGTTTCTCATGAAATCTAAACAAATTCTGGTTAGGCCAGGTTTTAACTATCAGATTTTACTGTCAGGGCTTAAGTAGAGGTAGACGTTGACCATCCACAATACTTAAGCATTCACTGACCGCTGATGTTTGTCTGTTGCAGATCAAACTGATGGAGTGAGCTCTTCTAAGCACCCCTTACCTCAGATCAAGAAGAAGGGAGTGGCCAAGGGGAAAGCAAATGGTAGCAAATGTGAGAATTGATCAATTTAATGTTTATTAGAGCAATTATTGTAATGAATTGTATGTATTTTATTTGTTTATTCATTATTATTATTTTTTTTATAATATTGCTTCAGATAGCTGAATCCATTCATTATAGGCCATGGAGGTTCAGTTTGTAGTCAGTGTAGGCATGTCCGGTATCTCATTTCCAGGATGCGATTAATTAACACGTTTCATCACAGTATACAGTATTATCACGGTATTCAATTTAATAGGAAATTGAAAAAAAATCCATAGTTTTAAAAATAACTTAACCAACATCAGTGTTTACCTCATAGAAACAACTTTAATTATTTTAAATAACAAAAAGTACCTCAAACATGAGCACAAATAAATGGATGCACGTGCAGACTGCGGCTGAATCCTCTGTGACTGTGGGCTGATGATCCAGCACTGCTGTATGGCACAAAGAGACCAGACATTAATTGTTTGATTAAATATGCTACAAATATATACATTCCAAAATATATAATTATTTTGTTCTACAATAGTCCTGCTGCAAGACGCAATGATGATGCTGAGATGACGTTTTCCACTTTATTTGCAGCTTTCTTGCAGTGCAATAGTAACAATGAACTCTGAAAATAGGCAAATATACAAAAAACATCTTATTTAAATGAGCATTACTGACATGTACTAATTTACTGTCTGTTTTCTGAACAAGCCAACCAGTCCGCTAATTTAGTGAGGTGGACATGTATAAGCAGCAAGTTCATTTGCACTGTGTGGCAGACAGCGTCCATCATCAGCTTACAATCTAAATTATTATTTCACACTACAACTTTTAAAAAAATCTTATATTTGATTTATTATATGTGACACACGTTAAACTACGCTGAAACAAGCAAGCTTTAAACAATTTTTAACATCCTGTCCTTCAACTGGTAGTTTTAAATTAATGTTAAAGATGGAAATGAGCAGTAAACTTACCTTTATCTCCCTGAATGGGGG
>CAIGQV010001908.1:386-11701 GCA_903798115.1 Danio jaintianensis | reverse complement strand
TGTGTATGTGTATGCATGTGTTGTGTGTGTGTGTGTGCATGCACATATATGTGTTTGTGTGTGTGTATGTGCTTATGTATACGTTTATGTGTGTGTGCATATGTATATGCATGTGTTTATGTATGTGTGTTTATGTGTATGTGTGTGTTCATGTTTGCGCCACTAGGAATTTTGGGGCCCATAAAAGAATATTTGAGGTTGGGCCGCCTGCTAGTACTGTTAATACTAATAAAGCATATTTCTGGGGGTCCCCAAAGTGTGTGGGCCCTTACCCCCGCTTAGTATGTGTTAAAGTGTGTGTGTGTGTTTTTGTGTGCAAGTGTATGTTTGTGTGTGTGTGTTATAAAAGAACTGCTAAACTTCGACTTGTCATGGCATCTATACACTGCTGTTTTAGTGATTTGTAGTAATTATTGGAGAATTCATTGATGGTCAATTTATCACAGGCATCATTATTCCATACTCATTATGTTCTGTGAGGTGTTTCTGACCTCCCAGCTGCGAGGCACCGGGTCACTGAAGAAGTTGTCGATCATTGTGAGCTCGTCTTTCTCCACCACCACAAAGCCCTGCTCCTGCGCATCTTTACCATACGTGTCTGGAGACCACTGGATGAAGAACGAGTACAGGTGGTCCACCCTGAGGAGACACGGCACAGCTTCACTTACACTCATATTCATCACAACTGGCTAGACTAAATGCTGAGAATATTTTTATACTAATATTTTATAATTCTATATTACAGTGGTCAGTACTAACTTTAACTACAGTAGTCAACATTTGAAGTGAATCAAAAACTTTCATCAAAGTTGTCCTAAAACTGTTGAGAAACACCCGTTCTTGTCTTACAATCATTTTGAAAAACTTTTTTGATCCACTTCAGATGTTGACTACTGTATCATACAGGTAACTATTTGCTTCCCATCCTGCAAAAGTCACGTTACATGACTTGCATGCCGATATCCACGTGAAACTGAGATTTGCGGAACAACAAATGCAGACTGCTTAAAGGGGACGAGAAATAATAAACGACACAATTATTGTTTCATCTAGGTTAATGATTTTTCATAATGGTTGGAGGCCAAAATCTAAATCTAATTTTGATTAATTGGACAGATTTCTATATATCTGTAACGTAAATACATATACAATGGGGAAAATAAGTATTGAACATGTCATGTTTTTTCCTGGGAATAATATTTCTAAAGGAGCTGTTGACATGGAATTAAAGCAGATTTTGGTAAAAACCCAAATAATACAAACATAAAAATAAAACAAAACAAAATAACTCTGAAAGATGAGTTCTGTGTAATAAGAATGGAATGACAGAAGGAGAAAGGACTGAACTACTGAAATGTGTTTAATACTTTATATAAAAGGCTTTTTTAATGATGGCAGCTTAAAGACGCCTCTCATATGGAGAATGAAGCCACATGCATTGCTCAGGTGTGAGTTTCTCACAGACTTCAACAGAGTGTCAAAATCTGGATGCTTCTGTGGGTCTCGTCTATCAAATCTGAGCTTTATTTTGTATTTTCAATTGGATTCAGCTCAGGTGATTGGCTGGGCCGTTCTACAGCTTGATTTTCTTTCTCTGAAAGCATTTGAGAGTCTCCTCGGCTGTGTTTTGGATCATTGTCTTAAACGTCCACACTGGTTTCATCTTCATCCTCCTGCTAATGTAGATGTTGGACTGAAGCAGCTGATATTCATTTACACTGAGGAAGGGCAGAGGGTTGCTGAAGAACTACTGAGAGATTTCAGCTGCTGTCTGGACTTTCACTGCCAGAATACACCTCCTTTTCTTCATCTGTTCAATACTTTTTCCCTGTTTCATTTCATTTTATTAAGCATAACTTCATTTGTAAACTAATTAGATTGGTTTTCTTTTCATATATGGATTTCTTTGGTTGTTACCAACATCCGGTGAAAATTTAAAGTCAACAGTACCTTTAGAAATATGTTTTCTGAGAAAAATGGTCATGCGTTTAATACTTATTTTCCCCGCTGTATAAGGGCTGTCAATCGATTTAACTTTTTTAAATGTGATTAAACACACGTTTATCATTTTAAATTTTAGACTCAAGAGCACACAATAAACTGAAACATAACATTGTTTTATAGGGATGCACTGAAATAAAAATTATTGTCCGAAGCATAATGAAGTGATAAAGGGATATCATTATAAACACGAGCCTCATCTTAAAGGTAAAGGTGGAGGCGTTGCTATAATATATTTGCTTGCTGGACTTTTTCTTTATTGTTGTGGCTTTTTATTCTCTTTTCTTCATCCATGTTAAGCTGCTATGAAACAAAATAAAAGCACTATAGAAATAAAGGTGAATTGAATAAATATAAAACCAAGCCATACAGCGATATTTTTTGCTTTCATAACTCATATACACTCAGCGGCCACTTTATTAGGTACACCGTACTAGTACCGGGTTGGACCCCTTTTGCCTTCAGAACTGCCTTAATCCTTTGTGGCACAGATTCAACAAGATGCTCGGTTTGAACTGCAGCAGATCGTCTTGACCATGTCTACATGCCTAAATGCATTGAGTTGCTGCCATGTGATTGGTTGATTAGAAATTTGCGTTAACGAGCAGTTGGACAGGTGTACCTAATAAAGTGGCCAGTAAGTGTATAGTGTTAAATGGGTTTCATTACACAATTAATGTTTTTTGTGACAAACTCCATACAGTCAGCCTGCACATCATAAAAACAATAATTAACATATTATAATAGAGTATAACCATCACTTATACCTCTCCTGAGGTACAGCGAACCAGTACTCCAGCTGTCGTCCTCTGCTAGTGTATGAGTGGGCGGGGCTAGACGTCCGACCAATGGCGAAGGACTTCCTCATTGGTTTTCCCACCTTAAAGCAGAGGAACATGGGCGGAGCTTTGCTTTTCTCCTCATTGGAGAGCAGCATGTCTGTAGAGAACAGATTGGAGAAACAAAGCTTTTCAAAACAACTAAACCAATTGTTCGCAAAATGATTCGCCGTTTTGAAGTGTTCGAAACAGCACATTAGTGACACCTGCTGGTCAAAACTGAGTAAATGCAACAAAAAGCATTCATTCAAATTGGCTTTTTCAAACACTTATAAAATATTAAATTGATAGTACAACCAATGGATATACAGGAATCAGAGAGTAAAAGTCAATATATATTTTAAGACCCTTTCCTTACATTTTAAGAACTTATCGCCACTTTAGGCTTCAACTGGTATAATAATAACCTTTATTTAACCAGGTAAGTCAATTAAGAACCAGTTCTCATTTACAATGACGACCTGGCCATGAGGCAACATAAAAAGCAGACACAGTACAAAGCAGCAAGGACACAATACAATAACAATTTCACAAATGCAGATAATAACATATAAAACCAAGGAAAAACTAAAAACAAGCACAGTGATCTTGTACTATTAACTGGATTGAACTTTTAAAAGATGATAGTAGAATGAAAGTGTTGAACTTTAAGGTCTGCTGCAGATGATTCCAAGCATGAGCAGCAGAAAACAGAAAAGAGTAGCAACCAAATGAAGCGCGAACTTTGGGTATGCAAAGGTTAATAAAACTACTAGAGCGCAGATTTCGACGTGTATCCTGAATGTTAAGAAGTGACTGTAAATATAGTGGAGTTTTCTCAATAAGAGTTTTGTAAATGAACAGAAACCAATGAATTTGTCGATGTGATTGAAGAGAAGGCCAATTCAATAAAGAATACAGTTGACAGTGATGAGTATTAAATGGCGCACCAGTAACAAAACGAATTGCTGCATGGTAAATAACATTCAGTTTGTGAAGGAGAGTTTTTGAAGCTGATCTGTAAATTAAATCCCCATAATCCAGAATTGGTAATACTGTTATTATTACCCTGGTATCATTCGCGACATTTTAACTTGCAGTATGTTTAAATACTGATTGTAAGAAAGCACAATTAAAACGTCTCAACTTGTGATAACTCTGTTTCAGTGCAATATAATTCAGAAGGGTGGGAATGAAGAACAAGATAATTTATTATATTGTAATTTATTATATGAATAATTTATTTACCTGACTACCCCAATGAAATGTTCATAAGAATGAGAAATACAAAACAATTAGACCAGTTTTTTAAAAATTACTTCATGTGAGGCTGGAACTTTCCTCATCACGTCTCACACCCGCGTCATCCTGCTCGACACCACTAATGGTAGGACTTTTCTACGTCGTTTTCTTCGTTTTGGGCATTTTGTTAGATCCTTTCAAAAAATATTGATCTAAAGAGACGACACAGTCTCTCTCTAGCCAGACAGACTGATTTCACTGAGTGAAAGAATATTTTTACCGAATATTTGAACTAATGCCACGGGAGCTCCCCAAAACGCGTGCTCACTCTACGACGCCATTTTCTTCCACTTCATGTGAGGCTGACTGTGATTTGTTTTATACTAGAAAATTGGCTGATTGCATATTTTAGAAACCAGAAAAAATAAAATGAGTATGGGACAAATTTTTAAATCTTTCCTTGGTTACTGCTGTAGTGCGACACGGTGGCTCAGTGGTTAGCACAGCAAGAAGGCCGCTGGTTCAAGTCCCGGCTGGGTCAGTTGGCGTTTCTGTGTGGAGTTTGCATGTTCTCCCCGTGTTGGCGTGGGTTTCCTCCGGGTGCTCCAGTTTCCCTCACAGTCCAAACACATGCGCTATAGGTGAATTGATGAACTAAATTGGCCGAAGTGTATGAGTGTGGGTATGAGTATGAGTACTGGGTTGCGGCTGGAAGGGCATCTGCTGTGTACATATCCTGGATAAGTTAGCGGTTCATTCCGCTGTGGCGAACCCTGATAAATAAGGGATTAAACCAAAGGAAAATGAGGAAATGAGGCTACTGCTGTAAGCAAAGCAGCATAATGTCAAATCTAGCAGGATTTGATAAATTTCATAAACTACAGCATTACAATATTCGCAGATTAATTTCAGGGAAACTTTAGCACACATCTATATATTGAATAACAAAAATTATTCAAAATTTAATACCTTGTAAAACAGCATTTAAGACTTTTTAAGGGACTTAAATTTCTCTAAATCAATTTATCATCAACTTTTAAGACCCTGTGAACACCCTGACTTAACTTGTCATCTATAATGTCATTAATTATTCAGTGTTTGCGTAACATGGGTTTATCATTTATCATTATCAATTTGTATTTTATAATATATAATAATATATATATATATATATATATATATATATATACATATATATACATATATATATATATATACACACACACACACACTACCGGTCAAAAGTTAGTGGATTTTTAAGTGTTTTAAATAAGCTTCTCCTGCTCACCAAGGTTGCATTTATTTAATCAAAAATACAGTACTACACATTGTAGAATTGTGAATTGTTATTGCACTATAAAAGAACTGCTCAAAAGTAGTTCATTCATTCATTCATTTTCTTTTCGGCTTAGTCCCTTTATTAATCTGGGGTCGCCACAGCGGAATGAACCGCCAACTTATCCAGCATATGTTTTACGCAGCGGATGCCCTTCCAGCTGCAACCCATCACTGGGTTCAACACACTCATTCACACACATACACTACGGACAATTTAGCCTACCCAATTCACCTATACCACATGTTTTTGGACTTGTGGGGAAAACCGGAGCACCCGGAGGAAACCCACGCGAACACGGGGAGAACATGCAAACTCCACACAGAAACGCCAACTGACCCAGCCGAGGCTCGAACCAGCGACCTTCTTGCTGTGAGGCAAACGTGCTACCCACTGCGCCACCGTGACGCCCCTGCTCAAAAGTAGTTTATAATTTAATTTAATAATTTATTCCAGTGATTTTAAAGATGAATTTTCAGCTTCATTACTCCAGTCTTCAGTCACATGATCCTTCAGAAATCACTCTAATATTAATTATTATTATTATTATTAATATTATTATTAATGGTATTAGTAATAAAAGCAATAATGACTTTCATTTGAAACTGCATACAATAAGTAATAAATAAATATTTAACAATTTAACTTTTTTTAACAATTAATAAATGCCGCCTTGATGAAAAAAAAAAACGTGAAAAAAAACAAACCGGTATTGTATATATAAATATATATATATATATATATATATGCGCATTTAAATATGCATAGTATTTTTTATTGTATATACAAAGGTGTTACGTATTTAACAATACTGCATGAATGCGCATTTTTTCAACACATTTTAATGTGAGACATTGATCATCAAGTGCACAAGCGGCTTCATGTTGACTCTGACATATGTAAATTTATGCAAGCGTTCATTCTCTGTTTGTTTTTCCAATGCCACTATTAACTCCTGCTGTGAGGCCAGATAAAGCCTAATCTGCTAAACACACACACACACGCATGCACGTACGCACGCACACACACACACACACAAGCTCTGACACCTACATAGACAGCACTACAGTACACTGTAAATGCATTTTCAACACAAGCTGCTCTATAGGATGGAAATATTATGAATATATTTCAGGGAGTAATATCAGAATGCATTGCAAAGAGCTGTTTGGTCGCACTTTACAAAAAGGCTTCATTAGTGGATATATTTACTATCATGAATTAAATATGAACACTACCTGTACAGCATTTATTAATCATTGTTCAACATTTACTAATGCACTATGCAATAAAATCCAAATTCATGCTTGTTAACATTAGTTAATGCACTAGAATCAATGCAAACTATTTAGTTGAACATTAAGTTGAACATTACTACATTTAATTTGCTTGTTTAAATTAAGTCTGTATTAATTGTTTGCAACCACTTACCTTAAAATGAGTAAATCCAATGAATATTTTTTTTCAGTGTACTGTAAATATATCAAAACTCAATGCTTGATTAGTAATATGCATTGCTAAGAGCTTAATATGACAACTTTTAAAGGGGATTTTTCGTAATATTTAGATTTTCTTGAACCCTCGCATTGCACATTTTCAATAGATGCATCTCAGAAAAAAAGTGTCCATAACAAATCATCAGAGATGGGACGTAACAAAGTACAAGTACTTTGTTACTGTACAGATTTTGGCATCAGTATTTCACTATTTATTTTTCTGACAACATTTTACTTTGACATTTTTACACAAATATCTGTACTTTCTACTCCTTTTATTTTTAAACCAGACTACTTCGTTTCATTTTTATGTGTTTGGTTGCATGTTCTACTCATTCATTTTCTTTTCGGCTTAGTCCCTTTATTAATCAGGGGTTGCCACAGCGGAATGAACCACCAACTTATCCAGCATATGTTTTACGCAGCGGATGCCCTTCCAGCCGCAACCCATCACTGGGAATCATCCATACACAGTCATTCACACACATACACTACGGACAATTTAGTTCATCAATTCCCCTATAGCGCAATGTGTTTGGACTGTGGGGGAAACCGGAGCACTCGGAGGAAACCCACGCCAACACGGGGAGAACATGCAAACTCCACACAGAAATGCCAACTGACCCAGCCGAGGCTCGAACCAGCAACCTTCTTGCTGTGAGGGGATTGTGGTACCCACTGCACCACCGTGCCACCCTGCATGTTCTATATTATTTCTTATCATTGCGCATTTTGAACACCTTTTTGATTCAGTCAGTCTGTTTTTTATTGCATTTATTCACGCACCGTACACAGGCTTATACTTGAGTAAAGGATGTGTGTACTTTTGCCATCTCTGCAAACCATAAGTCAATGGAAAGAATACTTTGAGATGATGTATAAATCTCAATTATGAGACACTTATGACTTGGTTTTGTGGGTCACATTTCAGGTACGATGCTCAATAAGCAGACAATAGCAAAAAATAATTAGTGCTGGGCAAAAATGAATCACGATTAATCGCATCCAAAAAAAAACTTTGTATAGACATAATATATGTGTGAGTGCTGTGCATATTTATTATGTTTATATAAATACATGCATGCAGAGAAAATGTTCATTTATATTTAGATACAAATTATATATACATTTAAATATCTATGCAAAAAAAATGTATAGTTATGTCTTTATGTGTTTTATATGTGTTTGTATTACATGTGAAGTTGAAGTGAGAATGATTCGCCCAGATTCAGGAATTTTTCACAGTATTTCCTATAATATTTTTTCTTCTGGAGAAAGTCTTATTTGTTTTATTATTATTTATTATTAATTTGTTTTTAATTGTTTTAAACTCATTTTAAGGTCAATATTATTATCCCCCTTAAGCAATATTTGTTTTGGATTGTCTACAGAACCATCTCATGCTCAGATCTGATTGGCTGATCAGTGCTGTCAATCATGGAATGCTCAAATCTGATTGGCCAATCAGTGCTGTCAATCACACACGCTCACCTTCGATTGGTCTCTGCATCCTCTTCAGCAGCCAGCTCTTCATCTCGGCTTCATTCGCCCGTCGGCGCTTCTCGGCTTCAGAAAGCTCAGCATTTGATCCTTTACTCTCCTCAACATTTGGTCGATTTGTGAACATTTGGCTCCTCCTTTTGGTCACTTCAACACTATCGTCAGCGGAGTGGTTGTGAAGACCTTCATCCTCGTCTTCGGGTGTTTTTGTGTGTTCCTGCTGCGTCGCCCCCTGCAGGCCGGAGCAGGAAGTGTTGGAGTCGCTCTGCAGTAGCTCCAGTTCGGTGAAACCCTCGTCAGATGGAGATTTGTCAGCGATGTGGCCGTCTGAAGTGTCCGCAACGGCCGTTTCGATGTCGTCCAGCACGATCGGGCGGCTGGATGAGCCCAGAGACTCGTAGCGACTGAAAGGGTTGAGGTCGCGCTCGGACGGAAGCTCCTCCCACTCGCCCGGCCTGTACAACGGACAGAGATCCTGAGGTTCATCACTGATGGCATCATCATCAGTGACATCATCAGTGACACCATCAGTGAAATCCGCAACATCACCATCGGCGACGTCAGTGATGACATCATCATCAGCGACGTCATCATCAGCAACGGTGACATCACCATCAGCATCATCATCAGTGACGTCATCATCACCATCATCGGTGATGACATCATCATCGAAATCATCCATGACATCAGTCACGACATCATCATCGGCGACATCAGTGATGACATCATCAGTGACATTATCAGTGAAATCCGCGTCATCATCATCGCCGACATCATCATCATCAACAACGGTGACATCACCATCAGTGACATCATCATCATCAGCATCATCATCATCATCGTGTGGGGGGTGGAGATGGCGAAATTAAATAGAGGAAACAAAACAGAACAAAAAACACCCAAAATGAAGTGGATGAAATGAAGAAAGTGGTGCTGCCAAACGATTTATCGTGATTAATTGCATTCAAAATGTCATTTTGTGTTTATGTAATGTGTTTATGCATTTTGTATATATAAATAAATACAAATATACACAAAATACACAAAACAAATATTTCCATGTATATTTATTTTTTTAGATATAATTTGTATTATAAAAATATAATTAAATATGTGTGTGTGTATGCATGCATGTATATATATGCAGTGCTTCCCACACATAGACTTTACTTGGGCGGGTCGCCCAGGTATATTAGCGGCTGCCCAAGTATATTTAGTGACACATTTATTTTTACTATTATTATCATCCTTTTACACTATATTGTATCCGCCTAATATAACCAAACATCCGCGATCAATTAAGTAGTGGAAAATCTTCTCTCGTTTACCCGTTTCATTCAGTGTGCGCGAGACCTGTCAGCCCTCACACAGACAGTCTCACGTGCTCTGCAGACACACAGAGACGCGCCTTTTTGGCACTTAAATTCATTCGGCTGGGTTTCTAAATTTCCTAAAATGTCCAGGATTCGGCTTTTGCTTTCTAAAGGTGTCGTTCATTAATCGTATGAATGTTTGCATTACCTTTTTACTTAAGCCTATTTTCGCTAGGCTTTGCAGCTAACTGTGCGTACAGTCGCGAGAGCGAGAGAAACATTAAATAATTCATTCTTGAATCTAAACGGCTCAGAAAAACGTTACTATATACTCGGAGAGGGTGAAATGACTGCTCTAAACTGGCTGCAAATTATATGTACACCAATAGTAATGGTTAATGAACGCATATGCCTTATTTAAATAATTTACACGTTTTAATCTTGTAATTATTATAATTTTTAGAGATATTTTATTAATTTAATGATGTCATTAGGCTATATTACATAGATTTTTTTATTTTATTTAAGTTTGCTTTGAACTTGAAAGTAAGTATAAATAAAATTATTGTTAAAAATTTAATTATGCTTTGTTTGTCACATATAGTTAACTATTTATGTGATGTGAGTTAATGGTGTGTTTCAATCCGGCTACCACCGCAAGTATATTTCAAATCTGTGGGAAGCACTGCATACATACAGTATATATATATATATATATATATATATATATATATATATATATATATGCATTTATATATGCATAGTATTTTTTTAATTGTATATACAAACATATTACGTAATTATTGATATTACATAAATACAAACTTTTATTTTAAACGCGATTAATCGTTAATGATCTTTGACGGCACTAAACAAACACAAGACAACTGAACATGACCAACCAGAAACATGACCCAACATAAGTGATAAAATGACAACAGGCGTCAAAACAGAACTGAAATGTAAAACGAGTGAAAGAATAGAAAAAGGTGAACTGAAGAGGTATAGAGGAGTGCTTCATTGATGATTTTCAGCAAATCTGATTCATTTCTCTCTGTTTGCACGAATTAAGAGGAAAAACATTTACAGTAATACACTTACACTCAAAAAGAAGAATAGAGAGAAGAATAATACAAAGAAGAAGAAAAAGAAAGAATAAAAAGAAAAGAAAAAGGAGGTCCCACATTATATTAAGTGTCCCAGCATGTACTAGCATCAAAATATAAATACAGTGTACTTAATGTGTTCATAATACATTGCAGAACTTTTCTGGTGCTATTGAGGTGGGATATGGATAAGGGTAGGGACAGGTTTGGTGGTATGGGTTGGTTTTAGTGAGGGTTAAGGTGTAATTAATTACAGATGTAGTTACATGCAGATATTTAATCAAGCATAAGTACAATGTAAACGCATGTACACTGTAAAGAATTATTAATTTCAGTGTAATTACATATTAGCAAAGGACACTTAATATAAAGTGGGACCAAAAAAGAAAAGAAGGAAAAAGTAAAGAAAAAGAACAGAAGAAAAAGAAGAAAAGAAAAAGAAGAAAAAGAAGAAAGAAGAAAAAGAAGAAAAGAAAGAAGAAGAAAAAGAAGAAAAAAGAAAT
>CAIGQV010001823.1:0-39211 GCA_903798115.1 Danio jaintianensis | reverse complement strand
TATATATATATATATATGTGTGTATACATATATATGTGTGTACACCTGCGGTGTACGAGCCATCGCCATCTAGAGCTACAGAGCGGAGTTGCACTATGGAGGAGCTCAACAGACCGTCTGACCAGGTGTGTGAGCCGGCAACATCGCCGAAAGGGGGAGTCCTGGTGGACCTCAGCGGCTCATGCGAGAGTCCCGTCCACCCCCCCTCTGCAGATGTGCAACCGCTGGACACTGGGAAGTTGCTCACCGACTTCTGGAGCGAAGTCAAGCCCCTTCCGCTGTTTCCAGACAGCAAAGACGCATCTCCGCGTCTACTGTTTCCACACAGTTTTTTAGTTCCTGAATTTCCCGATGCCCCAAGCTACAGAGTCGTGAGTGACTTCCCACCCTCTTCACCTCTTCTCACACCTATGACTGCAGCCAGTCAACCAGCTCCAGCGCTGCTGCAGTCAGCCAGCCCCCCAGCTCGCCCTCAAGGTCCAGAGGTGGAGCTCGCTCTGAGGTGCTGCCTGCCAGCATCGCCCTCTGGAGCGTGTCGCCCAGCGTCAGCTCCTCCAGCCTCCGAGCTACGGACTCCACCTCGGCCCTTCGACCCTTGTGCTCCGCATTGGCTCCCTCCTCCCTCATCTCTGCCGTGGACCGTCAGTCCACCAGCTTCACCAGGCTCCCTCGTCCCTCCGGCTCCGCCTTGGTCAGTCGTCGCCCTTCCTACACCTCTGGACTCCTGGTACTGGACTCCTCTGGCTGCGCCTCGTCTCTCCGTCCTGCCAGCTGCATTGAGCTCCTTCTTCCCTCCAGCTATGCCTTGGTCCTCTGTCGCTCTGGCTCCGCCGCTTCCGGACCCCCGCCGTCGCCTCGCTCGGGTGAGCCGTCTGCTCCACCCCGGCCCTCCGGGACCTCGGCGTCACCTTCAGCCTACGGCTCTCCGTCTCCTCCTTGGGCTCCACCGCCATCAGCGGCGTCTCCCTCAGTCGGCCCCCTGGAGTCGGCAGCCACTCCTTCTCCATGGTCCCTTCCTTCCTCGACTCCGCCCTGGGCCGTCCTTCTGGCTGTGTCCTGGGTCTTCCTGCTCCAGCTCCCTTCCTGGTTCCTCCCTCCTGAAACTACTCCCTGGCTCCTCCCCTCTCACCCTCCTTTATATTATGTTATGTTGAAGGCACGAGGTCGCGCCTTCAAAGGGGGGGGTAATGTCAGGTGTCTGTTCCATGTTGTCGTCATGTGATCCCTTTTTTCTGTTTCCCGCCGTTTTCTAATGTTGATTATTTTCACCTGTCTTTCATTATCCCTCCTGTGTATATATACCCCTTTGTTTAGTTCATTCTTTGTCCGGTATTGTATTGCCATGGTGTATTGTCCATGTTCCAGTGTCTCCGTCTTCCCGTGTCTCCATCTGCCAGTGAGTGTTTGTTAATAAATCTACGTGTTTTTGATAACTCCCGTGTTTCGTGCCTTTGTGTGCAGAGCACACCGTGACTATATATATATACATACACACACATATATGGTGCGACCAGCCTTTCGAGTGCAAAAAACAAATACATTTAAAAAAACGTATACATATATATATATATATATATATATATATATATATATATATATATATATAGCTAACTCTGTAAAAGCCAATGTCACCCTTTGCATTGAACTTTGAGTGTCTTACATTTAGAGGTGTTGTTTATGTTCACACAGCTACATTACACATCAACTAAAGTTTAAAATATGATACCGTAGTGGACCACCCCTTTAAGCTAAGGTTGAGAGACTATGCCTAAAGAAACAAATACATCAATTAATTCTGGACAATTGATTATTCCCAAAATATCAAAATCAACTGTAGGTGGTAGATCTTTCTGGCACCTAAACTCTGGAACAGCCTTCCTAGCACAGTTCGGGAAGCAGACACACTCTGTCACTTTAAAACTAGATTAAAGACACATCTCTTTGCATTAGCATACACATAAAACACAAATGCTTTTGAAATCCAAATCCTTTAAGGGATTGTTGTAAGACCCCAGTGATAGACGAGTCTTCGCATTGATCCTGAAGGGCCAGCCTGTACACCGGTGGCCTCTCCCACCTGCAGCTTCTCCATGATGGACGTCCAGCTTTCTCCAGCCTCCGGCGCCTAGACTGCAGCTATGCACAAGAAGTTTGGCCATAGGAGAAATGGTCATGCCCAACTGAGCCTGGTTTCTCTTGTTTTTTTTTCCTTTACTTTCGCAATTTGGTGAAGTTTGTTTCTAGCCGCTGTCGCCGCTGGCTTGCATGGTTCGGGACTTGTGGAGCTGTGCATCGATGGATTTGCTTTTCAGTGTTTGGACTCTCAGCAGTGAAAATTAAACCACACTGAACTAAACTGAACTTAAACTCTGAAAACTGGACTGACACAGTTTCAATTTACTATAATCTTCTATGTTAAGCTGCTTTGACACAATCTACATTGTAAAAGTGCTATAGAAATAAAGAATAATTGAATTGACATCCAGTCAAGCATACATTGAAAAGGGTAGAGGAAATGTGAAAATGAATGAATGAAACCAAAATGAAGCAGGAGAATGAATGAACCAGTCATCTGATAAACCATCAAACCTTTTATAAATGGGCCTGTAAGCTTAATTTATATATCTGCTTAGTTGAAACGATACTTGCATATGTCTCATCCATTGTGCAAGTGTTCAATGGAGTCTGAGATAAAAGACTTGATGCTTCATCCGATGGTGGTGAAATTCCTCTTGGTTGAGTGAAGAATGACTTCAGCAGTGGCATGGCTGAAGCACATTGTATCTACATGGTTGCTGACCAACACACAACTCTTCCTTACTATGCTGTTTATCTTCCTAGTCTCAACTCCCTGTTAGAACACGAGAAGCAGCCTAGAGGCCATACCTCATGTCTAAGTGGGAAAAGTTCCTTTGACTCTTTGTATATTTACATAGTCCATGGATACACAAGTCTTTAGTGTGGTAACTCTGATGACCATATCAGCTTGGGTGATACACATCAATGTACACAGAGTCTCAAGAGGATCGTTTTGATAGTAGACATGATATGGCTAATGTGAAGTTATTTAGGAAATCTATAAAAAAGACATGCATTAAAAGTATAATTAATACTAATTAATATTAAAAAAATACCAAGGCCAATGTGCAAACACAATAGTGATACAAATATTGTTCTAGGAATGTGCTGTTTAATTTATATAAAGGTCTGTTTATAGAAAATCCTGTTTATAGAATGTTTATCTCCATCTTTTTAGGCCTCTTTCTAAGATTTTGGAGGCAAACACAATTTTTTTTAGGGTCATTAACCATCTTGATCTTGCCACTTACCTGAGATTCGGAGTTGAGGTTTAGGGGCTAGCAACACACAGCCTACCTGTTGGATGAGGGGTGGTGTGCATTATATTTGTTGAATAATACAAACAATTGCATGTCTAATCTGTCGTAGATATGCTACACAAGCATAGATATGCTACAAAATGGCAATGTCACTTTGTAAAGAAACACTACACACCTGTGTACACAGATTGTTCTGCAGTCCTGTTGTTTGTCATTGTGGTTTTATCTGTCAAGTGCTCACATGTGTAACTGTGTAATGTGCAAACTGCGGGTTCTAATATGGAATACATGTCCTTTACCATTCAGAAGATGCTTTTGTCCAAAGCGACTCACACCGTGTGTGCCTCACGATTCCTTATGAGTGAAACTCCCAGATTTTTCATTGTCCCCTTGTGGCTGGGTGCAGTACAAGTCATAATCCCAGCTTCCTCCATTTTAAAGAATGAGTAAAAAACGTAAATAAAAAAATGTAATTACACTTTTAAAAAAATTCTGGTTTGGTCAATTAAGGCACTTATGATTGACAGCTTCTCTGAGCGGACCATCTTTTGAAGCTTCGGGAGAAGATTGAAGTATCAAAGTTATGTTATTTTACTATGCCAAAATGAGTCATCAAAAAAAGGTTTTATTTAGCAATGTTAAGTGTGGGCTTTATAGGCTAACTAATAAATGTTGTTTGCTAAGATACCTAACATTAGCCATGACAGGAACAGGTGATCGATATCTGGCCGTTACTTAATTCTTTTTATGTGTATAAAATAGTAATTAGGAAGACAAAACGAATTTTAACCTACGCCCTGTTAGAAAAATAATGATGAGAACCCAGTCCAGGAGACTCAAACAAGCAGAATTTCTTTAAGACGTGTTGTAGCGGTATTTGGCTTATAAAATGGGTTGGGCGCCAGGGGTAGAAAACCCCACTACAGTTTCTCAAATAATTGCATTAAAAAAAATTCAAAAGTTTCAACAAATGCATGATTTAATCAAATAAACCAAAATCAAATGTACAATTGAGCAAATCAATATATTAATAAAGGAAAAAAAAAAAAAAAAGCAAACAAGCTTTAACTTCAACACATTTTAGTTAAACTCATCATAAACCAAACAACTTAAATTTCCAGGCCCAGGCAAAATACCTATTAATACCTTTTACAAGACAATCAACGGGTAATAAAATACAAAATAAACTTCCATAAAGATATAAATTAAGTAGATCACTTCAGAATATACAAAAACCAATAATGATCAAATTTACCCTCAAACAAATAACAACAATAATAATAATAATATTTCAAGGCCAAAATCATCGCACATAGTAGTAGATTTTTCATTTGTGCACGCTGAAACAATAGTGTAATCAATGCACTTCGAATTGTCTCTCAGTTCGTAAACGTTAAAGTAGATTTTCCATTTTATGCACACTAAAACAACTGTGTATTCAATGCACTTTGCTTCTACCATGTTCTAAATACATTTTTTAAATATATAAATTACCAAATTAGCATACAACAATATATCTTTGAATGCAAAACTCATAACATCACTCAGTTTAAAGAAGAAGAAAAACATTTGCTTACCCGATCACCCGTTGATAATACTGGGCCCGGAAAACTGCTTCAAACAAAATTCGATCACAGCAGTGATCAATCATTCAAACAAAAAGGAAAAACCCAAAACAAATAGGCAACTGGAGCGCCAAAAATACGCATCTCAAATCAAACCCGAACGCATGATAGGTTCAACACGCATCATCAAAAAAACAAAACCTCCACCAAAAATAAAAAAACGTTCTTGTACACTTACACTATCAATACCGTGCCTATCTCCAAGGAACACCGCCACTCCCTCAGAATAAGAACAACCAGCACGAAAACATACATTTTCACAGCAACCGGGCTTGAAACAAGCAACCGCACTCTCTGCAACACACAGCAGCATGACCTCGTGACTCAGAATCATCTGCATGCTCTGACTGTGTGACAAAGAATGAGAGACCGAACCACCATCCAAGGCGCTCTAAATAACTTTGTATCAGCTGACAGTTGTGATCCAATCACATATCGCCCCTATAATAATAGGAATAAAAATCAAATGACGACCGTCACACTCTCCCCGATGGAAAAAGATCGGTCAAATTTAAAGAGGCTATGATCTATACCTGCTTACAACAAGGAATACCTAGGTTTTTTTTTAAGACCTAAAAATTATGCAGCAATAAAAAACATTCAACAGCTTTCCACACTAAAAACTCTACTCATCAGATAATCTGATCTATAAATATAGAAATCAGACAAGTCATAACTGGATCTCAGGACTATTCAAATCTGAGAAATTCCTCATCTTCAGATTCTTCTATAAAAATTTTCAAGACCTTTTCTCTCTCTCTACAGTCTAATTCCCTCGCGGAGGGAAATGCAGGTTTTAAATTGCACACATGGACTGTATGCAAATCTTCCCCATTATCCTCCCGAACAATCCGATAGTTCACAGGACCAAGCTGTTCTACAATTCGATAAGGTCCCATCAATCTTGCTGCGAATTTATCTGCAAATGCTTGAGAAGCCTTAGAAAGAGGATGTGCTTTCATCCAAACTCTATCATTTCTTGTAAAATGCACATCTCTTTGTCTCACATCATACAAATGTTTCTGTTTCTCCTTAGCCCGATGCACATTTCTTTTTACTACTTCCTGCAAGTTTTTAAGAACCCTAAGACTGGTCTCATGAGCCTCTAACACAAGTTCAAAAGGTCCTCACAGATTTCTGTGCAATAATAACTCTGTGGGAGAGTATCCAGTACTCTCCTGAACAGCAGAGTAAATGGCATATCTCAACTCTGGTAAGTAATGATCCCACCGGTTATGCTCACCAAACACATAAGATGAGATCATGACTTTAATTACCTGAATCACACGTTCCATAAAGTTAGTTTGTGGATGATATGCTGTTGTTAATTTTTGTTCCACTCCCCATCTACTACTCAGATCCTTCATGATCTCAGATGTAAATTGCGGTCCCCTATCTGATAGCAGGAACTTTGGAACACCCCATCGAGTCAGTATTTCTTTTCTAAGTGTCTGGGCAATTATTCCAGCAGTAGCTTTGCGAAGAGGAAACAACTCAACCCAGTGACTGTAATAGTCCACAACAACTGGGTGTTAACCAGTGTGCTACGAGGCACTGGCCCCATAAGGTCCACCCCAAGCATTTTCCAGGGTTCCTGCACTTCAGTTTGCTGAAGTTTTCCAGCAGGCTTACGACACTCCGGTTTATTCTGCTGACAACTAGTACAGTTCTTCACAAAATCAGATACATCTCTTCACATACTTAGCCAAAAAGCAACTTGCATGAACCTTTTTTGTGTTTTATAACGTCCAAAATGACCACTCAATGGATTGGAGTGATATGCCTCCAACAAAATTTGTCTGAGAGTCTGTGGAACATAAATCTGAAAATGGGTTCCCTTTGTAGGATTAGACACCTTCCTATAGACCTTATCCTCTAAAATAACAAACTCAGAACCAGACCCCTCGTCAATCTGCTTTACTTCTGTTAAACTCTGATATAACCTTTGGATTTCTACATCTTGTTGCTGTGCAGTCCAGATATCCTCATCACAGAGAGGGAAAAGTGACAACATACTCTCTGTACTTTGCTTATAAATATAGGAAGCCACCATTGGAGAGGAATCATGAATACCAATCTGAGACAAAGCGTCTGGGGCACTATTAAGCTTACCCCCACAATATTCCAGAATTAACTCAAATTCTTGCAGCCTCAAAGCCCAGCGAATTAGTCAAGAGTTTGTTTTTGTAGTGTTAAACACCCAAAGAAGGGAGGCATGGTCAGTGACCACAATGAAGGATTTTCCCTCCAAATAATGGCGCCACCTTTTTACCACCCAAACTACTGCTTAACACTCCCTTTCAGTTGTAGAATATTTTTTTCTGCTGTGGTCAGAGTACAGCTAGCATGTGCCAACACCTCCTCAGAAGCACCAAATGTGGAGGGTCGTTGAGCAAGAACAGCACCTAACCCGGTTGAACTGGCATCCGTATAAACTACAAATGTATGGGTGTGATTGGGGTGTCCAAGTACAGGTGGTGAGGAAAGATAACTTTTAAGACAGTCAAAAGCGACCTGGCACTCAGTTGTACAATGAAAGCAAACTCCTTTTCTCTTTAGAACATTTAATGGTTCTGCAATATCTGAAATATTGTGAACGTACCTATGGTACCACCCACTCATTCCCAGAAACCGTTGGAGTTCCTTTAGATTTGCTGGAACTGGAAAATTCTGAATAGCTTCTGTTTTAGCAGGGTCTGCCTTTACACCATCAGTAGTCACAATATGTCAAAGAAACTTGATCTCTGTTAAACAGAAATTACATTTCTGAAGTTTAAGAGTTAGTCCTGCTCTCTGCAAACATCTTAGAACCTTCTGGAGGTCCAAGACATGTTGGTGAAAATTGGCAGAATAGATGACTGTCATCTAGATAGACTAAAACAACACTGCCCCAGATAGTCAGCCAAGACTCTATTCATAAGTCCTTGAAATGTGCATAATTCAGGCCAAAAGGTAACACCTTAAACTCATATAGGCCAAAAGGTGAGACAACAGCGGTCTTGGCCATACTATCTGGGTCCAGGGACACCTGCCAATATCCACTATTTAAGTCCAGAGTACTAAATATCCCTGCCCCAGTAGGGACTCCAAGATCTCATTCACTGTGGGAAGAGGAAATGCAGCGCTTTCATTGACTGCATTTAGTTTGCGATAATCAACACAAAATCTATTAGGAGTACATACTTCAGAATGGTCATACAAAAGAGTAAATAGAAAATAAGACTCTCTTTCTGAAAGATTGCTCTTCTTGATTTTACTTTGCAAAAGCTCCATCAATCCCAAACCAGACTCTCCCACCTTTCTCTTATCCATACATTCGCTTGCAGTCCATTCCACTTAAAACAGCCTAAACTTAGAACAAGAACCTGGAGAATGATTTTCATGACATCGCCAACAAAGTAAACTTGTCACACTCTGTTCTGGAGGTAAGTTAGATTTTATATCAACCCCCTTTGATTTTTTAGGCTGTAAATGCTGGTCAAGAAAAGAACTCCTAGGCAACTGTAACTGATTGTACTTTATTTGATGATCATAATCCCTCTCCAACTGTGTTCCTAATCGCACAAGTTCTTACACAGTCTGTGCACAGCAATGAAGTTGACTAGCATAACAAGGACTCATAGCTTTTAAAAACGCTTTCAGAACTTCATTATCAGTAGCTTTTTTTCCCCAATGTTTAAATAAAGCTTGAAATGAAAAAGCAAAGTCTCGAACACTTTTATTTGTCCCTTGCAGTCGATTTCATACTTTTTCTTCGAACACATCCTGATAATCCTCTGGGAGAAAGACGGCTAAAAAAGCCTTCTGAAAACTTTTCCAAGAATCAATTTTAAATCTCACTGTCTCCCACCAATCTCTGGCTGAGGCATGAAGAACACTACGCATGGTGGAAAGTATCTCACTATTTGACATTGGCCTGAGAGCTAAAAAGTCATTGCATCTCTCCAAGTAAATTACAGGATCAGACTCATCATTCACTCCTCAAAATGTAGGAAATACCATTTTAATAGGCAAAATACGCCCACAAGCCAAATTTGAAGGAAGAGCAGGCTGACCAATGGACTCACTAGGGTCAACATATGAAGATGTATTTGAACATACCTGAGAAAGGGAAACATAAACATTTTCATTTACTTTGGTGTCAAGTGAGATTCTCTGCTGCATAAAAGTATCAAGTGAAGATTGCATGGTAAGTAGTTCTTTCCTCAAGCTGCATACTTCTTCTTGTAATGTTTTTTCTCCTACTCTAGATTCTTCCAAAGCTCTCTTGAAAAAAGAAAACAATGAAGAGTTAGCCTCGTCAAACATTGCCTTAAATTCATTGTGTGTCTGTTTCGAGTTCCACTGGATAGCTTCAATTGTATGTTCAGTAAACTCTTTCATACGATCAGAAAGAACATCTAGAAATTCAGTATGTGCCTTTTCAACCACAGCTAATGTTTTCTTAGGAACTTCAAGAGTACAAAGTTTAGTACTTTCCTGGAGCCATTTCTTCCTCCAGGCCATGATTTAATCAAATAAACCAAAATCAAATGTTCAATCGAGCAAATCAATATATTAATAAAGGAGAAAAAAAAAGCAAACAAGCTTTAACTTCAACACATTTTAGTTAAACTCACCATAAATCAAACAACTTAAATTTCCAGGCCCAGGCACAATACCTATTAATACCTTTTACAGGACAATCAACAGGTGAAAAAATAAAAAATATACTTCCATAAAGATATAAATCAAGTAGATCACTTCAGAATATACAAAAACCAATATAAATCGAATTTACCCACAAACAAATAATAATAATATTATTATTAATATTTCAAGGCCAAAATCATCACATAGTAGTAGATTTTACATTTGTGCACGATGAAACAATCGTGTAATCAATGCACTTCGAAATGTCTCTCAGTTCGTAAATGTTAAAGTAGATTTTCCATTTGTGCATGCTGAAACAACTGTGTATTCAATGCACTGCAAAATGTCTCTCAGTTCCTAAATGTTAAAGTAGATTTTCCATTTTATGCACACTGAAACAACTGTGTATTCAATGCACTTCGCTTCTACCATGTTCTAAATTAATCTTTTAAACATATAAATTACCAAATTAGCATACAACAATATATCTTTGAATACAAAACTCATAATATCACTCAGTTTAAAGAAGAAGAAAAATATTTGCATACCCGATCACCCGTTGATAATACTGGCCCAGAAAATTGCTTCAAACAAAATCCGATCACAGCAGTGATCAAACATTTAAACAAACAGGAAAAACCCAAAACAAATAGGCAACTGGAGCGCCAAAAATACGCATCTCAAATCAAACCCGAACGCATGATACATTCAACACGCATCATCAAATAAACAAAACCTCTGCCAAAAAAACAAAAAAAAACAACAACACTCCCATTCATAAATGTTTCTGCTTCCACGTCCGCATTGAAAACATTCTTGTACACTTGCACTATCGATACCATGCCTAACTGCAAGGAACACCGCCACTCCCTCAGAATAAGAACAACCAGCACGAAAACATACATTTTCACAGCAACCGGGCTTGATACAAGCAACTGCTCTCTCTGCAAACACACAGCAGCATGACCCCATGACCCGAAATCACCTGCATGCTCTGACTGCGTGACAAGAGAGACCGAACCACCATCCAAGGCGCTCTAAATAACTTTGTATCAGCTGACAGTTGTGATTAAATCACACATCGCCCATATAATAATAGGAATAAAAATCAAATGACGACTGTCACAGTGTTGTTCTGCAGTCAAACAGGTTTTCAAGAAGTCCACGAATCTGCAAGAGCCTACAGGAGTCTCTTACAAGTCAACAGTCTGCACGTCTATCACAAGTCTAACACAAAGCATGCAAATGAAGTAGAAAGGTAGTTGAAAAATTCTGCCCAGCCACTGACCACACAAGTTTATCAACAAAAGAGTTTCTTTAAAGAAAGATTAAGGCACAGTCGTTGAGACCCTGCCATTAGCATTTGCATCACTTTGGCTCAGCCAGTGCTCAGGAAGCAAGAGGTTTTAATGTCTCACACCCTAGCTAGAGTTTTGAATGAAATGAGAGAATTAAAAAACAAATAATATAGCTTTTCAGTTATATAAATACCACTGTTAATTTGATTATGTAAACTTTTATTTCCACAGTTCCCCCTCTGAGAGTTTTTAAAAAAAACTCTCACAAAATCTAAATTTAAAACCTTCATAAATTTATTAAATTTCTTGTTTTAGGCCCCATCTTCCAGTAATGTAACTTGAAAAAGTTACAGGCAAATTTAACTTATTCTGTGTCATTTTCAGTATCTACCTAGATGTAAATGTAGATTTCAAAACAGTTCACACATTTATGATAATCAATAATAATGTCATAAATCCTACATGATGACACAAAAAAATCATGTAGTCAAACTATAGATGTCTGAAAGTCCATGGCTTGTGAATAGTGTGCAGTCTTTTGAGAGATCAGTTTCTTGGTGGTTTTTCTCCAGTGCAGAGTTGATCTGATGACTTCCTGTCATTTATGGATCTCTGTAGTTATGCTCTGGAACAGGGTATTTCTTGAGAAAATGCAGTGATATGCACACAAGAAAACAAAGAAACAGCAGACCAGCAGTATTCATGCATGCATTTGTATGATCATACAGTTCATGTGTCTAGTAATTAGAGTGATCGTATAGTGGTTGTATGTGTTAAGTTGGTGATTGTATAGTGTTGTGTATTTTCTGTCTCCTAATTTTAAAGTTATGACACCTATAAAACAGTGAGGTGAGGATGGTCTAATAAATGGGGAAATAGAGAGTCTTCACCGCAGGGTGGCCCCCGAGGCCTATTGCACATCGGTTCTTCTTTTGACTCATTACTGATTTGTGTGTCCTGTTCTGTCCCTGAGTGTGTGGTGGGCAAACTTTAAAAGGTGAGACACAACTATCATTCAATAAGCATCAGTCCTATCAGACATCATAACATTGAAAGGGTAGACTGTGAGTGGAAATTAGCTGTGAGTGAAAATTTTATTGAGTTACTCAATAAAAAGCAAGAAGTTTCCTTTGTGTCACTTTACAAAGAGTCTTTCATCTTAATTGTAAATTAATGGGGACATTAAGCACTCACAGCCCAAAATGGTTAGCACCTCTGGAAACAGCTCAATGGGTTTAGTGATGAGGGGAGAAGCACGGTGAGGGCAATTAGCAAACTGTTCAGAAGCTGATTTACCCTGTTCATCTCTTTAAAGTTATTTTTATTCTTTCTACACCCCTATCCAATGTCCTTTTTTACCATAGTAATGGCAACAGATATTTCTAAGACATTTATGATTTGATGTCTTCTCTGTGTTTACATTAAAGGCGACTGCTTCAATTCTGACTCTATCTTTGATATCAGATTTTCTTTCCCACAAAACTAAACTGTCCAGATTATTTCTGAGAGTGGTGGTAGACCAGGCGATATTTAAAAATGGCAAAGCTTTTCTGTATTCATCTGCAAGGCCATCTGACCAGATGCGGACTAGGAATCCCTTATCATTTAGCACACTGTCAGAATTATCAGCTAATCCACTGTAAATTATGGCTGACTGACAAATCTCTCAGTGAATTCACTCACAGTTTCATCTTTCCTTTACACGCAACAGGTCACTTTTGACCAGTCAGTCTTTGGGTCAACAATGTTCTTTAGAGCTTTCAAAACACCCTCTCTTAAATTGTCTTTACTGGCATGTTGTAATTCAAAAGAGAGTTCACACTCAAAACTGTTGAATTCAGATTCTGTTAGAATTTGACACATTAGCTGTGTAACTTCTGTTAACGACATGTCATATAGACACATTTTGCTAATCAGTGCACTGCTAAACGCTGAAAAATTTGTGCATGCACTCTGTATATCTCTTTAGATATCTGTTTGTATTTGAACAACAGAAGTGTTGTTATGAAAACTCTGTTCTCTCAATTCCCTTAGATCTTGTCCTAGCACCACAAACCTCCACTGAACCTACAGGCAAATCACTAACTGACTGGATGAAAATGTATGTTTCAAAGACAGTTTTTAAGTGTTTCAAAGACAGGATAATTTTTGTCAGGCTGACTAACTTCAGTGTCCGTTTTTGATTTCTTGAGGTTTAATTGTTTTGTCAATGAGGTTATCTTAGCGCAGAGTTCTAGCAACAAGCCTGAGCTTGTTGTTTAGTTCGAGATAAACTGAATTTTCTGTAGCAACAGATAATGCCTTTCACATTATTTTTGCGAATACATGCTCCAAGCACTTTCTTGCATTCTTCTAATGTCCAAACATTATCTGGGTCAATGTCAAATTTCTTTGTCAAATTTAGTCTGACTGACTCTGTTATTATTGAGTCCATGTGCTGTCCAAGCAGCGATTTGAAACCCTGATCTGACCATAAAGTCGCTAAACCACCTTTTCATTTGTGGGGATCAATCTAGTATTCTTTCTGAACATTTTTAGGGACCGAGCACTTATGGTGCGTAGGCTGTATTGTAATTGCTCCATTTATTATTATTATTAGGGACTGAGCACCTATGGTGCATAGGCCCTATTGGAAATGCTCCGTTTTTTATTAGGGACCGAGCACCTGCGGTGCATAGGCCCTATTGAAATTGCTCCATTTATTAGGGACCATGCACCTACGGTGCGTAGACCCTATTGAAATTGCTCCATTTATTAGGGACCGAGTGCCTACGGTGCGTAGGCCCTATTGGAATTGCTCCATTTATTAGGGACCGAGCACCTATGCACCGTATACCCTATTGGAATTGCTCTATTTATTAGGGTCCGAGCACATACGGTGCGTAGGCCCTATTGGAATTGTTCAGTTTCTTCTTCTTCTTCTTCTTCTCCGGAATGAATCACGATTTTGAGGGTCTAAACATGCTCGAAAACTCACGAAACTTTGCACACACACTAGAAGTGGCAAAAATGTACGTTTGTCATAGGCTCGACAGCGCCACCTATGCACATTTGACAGACTGGCCCCCGAGCTACGATTCACGCACACGTACGAAAATTGGCACACACATCAAACATGCCAAAACCTTAAAAAAAGTCTCTTGGAGCGAAATCTCAAACCCAACAGGAAGTCGGATATTTTCCTCTGCTGAAAAAGTGCAGTTTTTGTCATTTCCAGGCGTTGTATTTTAATAAACTCCTCCTAGGGATTTTATCAGATCAACACCAAGATCAAAAAGACCTTGGCAATGTTAAAACTAGATCAAGAGATTTTGTCGAAGGGCGTGTCCGCGGAGGCCTCTCAAACTTTGATGATTCGCCACGAAACAGGAAGTTGTTATAGCTTAGCATTGTAAGATCTGCCTCAAAATCCACGCATGATAGTAGTCCTGACCCGAACACGTTTACATGCCAATATTAAATTATTATTGTCCACTGTTCTCTGTCATCCTAAGGCCACCGGGTGACGGTGAGACTGGGTGCGAGGTCCCTTTCAACGCTGCTTGCAGCTTTAATTATTATTATTATTCCGTTCCGGAATTAATCGCATTTTTGAGGGTCTAAACATGCTCGAAAACACACACACCAGAACTGGTGAAAATGTATGTGTGATATGGGTTTCGGAAGTGGGTGTGGCAAAATGGCTCGACAGCGCCACCTATAAACATTCATTGAAGTGCCCCGCGAGCTACGTTTCATGCACAAGTACAAAAATTGGCACACAAATCAAACATGCCAATACCTACAAAAAGTCTCTTGGCAACAGGAAATGGCATGTTTTACAGTGAAACAAACTCATCTTAGAAATTTTATCAGAAAATTGTGAAGATCTAGAGTTTTCGCCAAAAGGCGTGTCCGTGGTGGACTTACAAAGTTCAGTGTATTGCAATGGAAGAGGAAGTATTTATAACTCAGCCACACAATGTCCGATCTACCTTAAAATTCACAGGGTTCAATGAGAATCTACATGCCAATTTTGAGTTATAGCCATAGCGCCACCTGCTGACGGAAGGAAGTTTGGCATAAATCACTGATTTTCTCAAGATTTTTTAATATTTATCAGCTTAAATTGTTATTGTCCACTGTTCTCTGTCATCCTATGGCCACCGGGAGGCGGTGAGCCCGGGTGCATGGTTCCTTTCATCGCTGTTGCAGCTTTAATGTGAGTTTGTTATCACAAAGTAAATATACTAAAACTTTTCTGATGAAAGTGTAGTAATTTCTTCTCTGCCAAAACAGAGGGTGACCATATTAGCACATATTGCTAAAACTCCCTGACTGAACAAGGGATAACATAAATTAGCTTGTATTGCTAAACTTTTCTGGCTGAACAGAGAGTAAACAAATAAAAGAAAAAATAGCATAGTCTTAGCTTCCCTGCCTAAACAAGGGATACATTTTTTCTTCTGTATTGAAATAGAGGGTAGTTTTTGTGTTAAACAAACCCTCCAGCTGTTTGTTAACTCTTCTCTGACGGAGCAGAGGATAACCAAATAAATATAGACTGGTTTGTATGGTTCTTTTGATAGAGTGAAACTCATCAAATCGAAGTTGAGCTGAAAAGATTCAGTCTGAAGTGAAGTCTGATCTTTGAATTCAGGTAGATTTAAGGTCCATCAGGGTTGCAGTTAGCAAATTGTTGTGAATTTGTGACATGCGCTGAGTGACTTCAAATTGCAGTTGAGCTGAAAAGATTCCGTCTGAAATGAAGTTTCCTTGATCTTGAAGTTTCAAATTGAATTCAGGTGGATTTTAGTCTTCTGTGGCAAATTTTTGAGAATTTGATGATTTCAGCCTCTATCCGGGTCACGGCACCAAGTTGTTTGAAAAATAATTATGAGAACCCAGTCCAGGAGATTCGAACAAGCAGAATTTCTTTATTAAGATGTCTAGGTTGTTCTGCAGTGAAACAGGTCTTCAAGAAGTCTACAAGTCTGCAAGAGCCTAGAAGAGTCTCTTACAAGTCTGCAATCTGCAAGTCTATCACAGGTCTAATTTGAGACAGAGTCATCCTGTCTATTATGTGTTTTAGGAAGGGACAGAGCTTGTAGGTGGAGGTGGCTAAAAAAAGCATGCAAATGAAGTAGGTAGGTAGGTGAAAAATTCTGCCCAGCCACCGACAACACAAGTTTATCAACAAGAGAGTTTCTTTAAAGAAACAAGATAAAGGCACAGCCGTTGAGATCCTGCCATTAGCATTTGCACCACTTTGGCTCAGCCAGTTCTCAGGAAGCCAGAGGTTTTAATGTCTCTCACACCCTAGCTAGAGTTTTGAAAGAAAAAAGATAATTAAAAACCAAAGAATACAACTTTTCAATTATATAAATATCACTGTTAATTTGGAACTAGATTATATGCATTTTTATTTCCATAGCCCACATCGATCTTGTGCAACTTTGATCTTGTTTTAAAGGACCATTTCTGACATTTTATAGTTTGGGCATGTTATTGAGTTAATCTCCTGAATTTGCTGAATATTAATGTTTTAGAAACATAAAAGCAGCTAAGCCTGTCACACCCCTGATGTGAAGTTTGCCAAGCATAGCGTGAGCGCACAAGCATCACCAAGGGCGCAACCTTCCAATGTCCCCTAGGCCCTTTATTTACCATTACATGGGAATAATTTAGAAAGAATTTAGATCGAGGGTCGTAATGTGCTTTTACCTAGCTAATTGTAGTCTAGGTATTTTTAAAATTACGACAGTATGTTGGAAAAGCATGCCAGTCCCCGAAGGGTGAGGACGCTGTGGAGGCCTCCTGCTACCCAAGAGGGGAGACTTGATGGCAATAAGAACATATGGACTGGTGCTACATATGATAAGCTGGTTAGCGGGTAGGGAAGACACGGGTCCGCCTGAGAAAGGGGAACACTCCGTGGCTCAATAAGCATATGGGATCACCATCGGGGACTGCGCATAGCTGGCACTGAACCCCAGCATGTGGGTAGACCAAGCGGGCATATCAGACATCATATTGGGCCAGGCACCCGGCTGGGGTCTTCTAGGGTTCGCTGAAAAGGGAACTTACTTAGCAGAGCAGAATAAGCGCACATATATCCAGGTTAGGGAGCATGGCACAGCAAGTGTTTTTGACACAGAGCTTAGTTTCCTCTTGATTGACCAGGGTTACCCATCAATCAGGAGGAAACGGCTCCACTCAAAGATTATAAAATCTCGCGAATGTGTTAGGTGTTGCCCAGCCCGCAGCTCTACAGAATCTGTTAGAGAGGCGCCGCATACTCACGCCCGAAAGGAGGCACCGCTCTTTTAGGTGTGCTCTCACTCCCGAGGGATATGGCTCACCCTGGCACAGTGAAGCGAGGGCGATGGCATCTACTATCAAATGGACCAACCTCTGCTTTGATACGGCACTTCCCTTCTGCCGATCATAACAGAAAAGAGCTGCTTAGAGACGTATGCTCTACGTGTGGTCACATTAAGCGCAGTGCATGGACACAGCAATGAAAGGGCCAAGTCTGTCTCATCCGCAGGCAGTGCTTGCAGGTTCACTACCTGTTAAATAAAGGGCAGTAGGAACCTTGGGCACATAGCTGGAGCGGGCTTTCAGGTAAATGTGAGAATAGGCCGGTCCAAATTCCTGGCACGATTCGCTGACCGAAAATGCCACTGGATCCTGACCCTGCTGATTGATACCAACGTGACCAGCAGAGCTGCATTCATGGACAGAAAACTTATAGATACTCAATCGAGTGGCTCAACGGACCTCACCATAACCCCGGGGCTGGAGAGATCCCAAGAGGCAAGAGAGGGGGCCGGGGATGGAATTAACCATCTAGCGCCACTCGCCTCTGAGGAACCAGATGATGATGATGGCTCTACAGAGAGTGCGGATGGCAGCATGCCAAACCTTCAGTGTGGAGGGTGACAGCCTATGCTCCAGCTATCCTGAAGGATGAAAACATAACACTAATCTGGCATGTCCAGGGTTCTTCTCAGAGAGAAGTGCTCCACACAACGAATAGACTTCACTTCAGGACGTAGGCATGCCTCATTCAGGGTGCTCTAACCTGAATGATAGTATTAACCACCGAACTGGTAGGTCACCTAAGTTCTCCGCGCTCTGTCTGGAAACCATCCATGGAGGTTCCAGAACCCTGTGTGGGTGCCAGAGGGTACCCGTCCCAGAGAAAGGAAGTGCTTCCCCCAGGGAATTCATCACCTTTCTACTATCTATCTTGTCCATTTATAATTAACTATTGAGGTGGTCTTTTCTTATGCCCCCCTGACCTTTCTACTATATATCTTGTCTATAAGTTGACAAGCAGTTAATTATTTATTCAGGCCATCTTTCCTTTCTACATATGGTATATAAGTTGACAAGCAGATTATACACATACACTTAAGTACACTTTGATTATATGGATTAACTTTACACTGTAAAGAGTTAAAAAATCCACTTCATATTCCCTCCTCTTAAGACTTTAAGTCTTAATATTCTTGTTTTTGGCCATAGTGCAACTTCATGATTCAGCTCTAAGTTATATCACCTAATGACAAATATATGTCACAGTATTATTACAAATGACCAGATCATGTAATTGCACTTTGGAATGGAGCCGCGCCAAACATCTGTGTCCAGTTGTTGACATGAACACAGTAAAAGACTCGATTCCATTTTGTTGTTATGTCATAGGAGGTAATGTTTTAAGCATAGATGTGGTTATACATTTGCTTCTGGGGGTCACAGTTGTTTAACACATAGAAAGAATAAAAATATTAACTCAAAGAATAGACATACACAATCATAATATATGTTCATTACACACTGTTCTAATCTACCAATCACACACATAATAAGTAGAGTAAGTTGATCTTCAGCCCAGATACTTTGCATATCGTAGAGAGCCGCCGTTTTGCACCGTTACTAGCACTTACACCCAAGGCATGGATCCTTTTTATTCATCATCCTCCTCCTCATCCGAACTATCTGAACATTCATCACTTGTTACTGTTTCTGATTCGACATTTGGTTGATATGCCCATTTTTGAGGAAGCCCATTCGGATTATTTACTAGCATCAATTTCTCATTTTGGGGCGACGCGGTGGCGCAGTGGGTAGCACTTTCGCCTCACAGCAAGAAGGTCGCTGGTTCGAGCCTCGGCTGGGTCAGTTGGCATTTCTGTGTGGAGTTTGCATGTTCTCCCCGTGTTCGCGTGGGTTTCCTCCGGGTGCTCCGGTTTCCCCCACAAGTCCAAAGACATGCGGTATAGGTGAATTGGGTAAGCTAAAATTGTCCGTAGTGTAAGTGTGTGAATGAGTGTGTATGAATGTTTCCCAGTGATGGGTTGCAGCTGGAAGGGCATCCGCTGCGTAAAACATATGCTGGGTAAGTTGGCGGTTCATCCCGCTGTGGCGACCCCAGATTAATAAAGGGACTAAGCCGAAAAGAAAATGAATGAATGAATTTCTCATTTTCCTGATATTGTAGTATTGCCATCTGTTTTGCTGTGGCTTTGATAATTAATGATCTTAATACAGGAAAAACACAACAAAACAATATTCCTCCTATTATCATTGCAACACCTAAAAACATTCAATTCAATTCAATTCATCTTTATTTCTATAGCGCTTTTACAATGTAGATTGTGTCAAAGCAACTTCATATAGAAGAGTGCAGTGAATTGAAACAGTGTCAGTCCAGTTTTCAGAGTTTAAGTTCAGTTTAGTTCAGTTCAGTGTGGTTTAATTTTCACTGCTTAAAGTCCAAACACTGAAGAACAAATCCATCGTTGCGCAGCTCTACAGGTCCCGAACCATGCAAGCCAGTGGCGACAGCAGCGAGGAACAAACTTCACCAATTTGTGAAAGTGAAGGAAAAAAAACCTAGAGAGAAACCAGGCTCAGTTGGGCACGACCATTTCTCCTATGGCCAAACGTCTTGTGCAGAGCTGCAGTCTAGGCGCCGGAGGCTGGAGAACGCTGGACGTCCATCTTGGAGAAGCTGCAGATGGGAGAGGTCCCCGGCTGGTGTACAGGCTGGCCCTTCAGGATAATGCGACGACTCATCTGTCACTGGGGTCTTACAGGAATCAGACTCATGCTCTCCACTCCTCCATGACCACCACAGCAGCTGCTCAGAATATGGCCTGGTCCAGGATTATGGAAACCTCGGGAATAAAAAAAAAAGACTAACATAAGCGCAGATGCCGTTTAAATTATAATGTCTTTTGGGAAGTGTTCCCGGCTCCGGTTGCCCTAAATAATGCAGACTAACAATCCATTTAAGGATTTGTATTTCAAAAGCATTTGTGTTTTATGTGTATGCTAATGCAAAGAGATGTGTCTTTAATCTAGTTTTAAACTGACAGAGTGTGTCTGCTTCCCGAACTGTGCTGGGAAGGCTGTTCCAGAGTTTAGGTGCAAGATATGAGAAAGATCTACCGCCTACAGTTGATTTTGATATTCTGGGAATAATCAATTGTCCAGAATTAATTGAGCGTAGTGGACGTGAGGGGCTATAATACACCAGGAGCTCCCTCAAATACTAGGGAGCTAAGCCGTTCAGGGCTTTGTAGGTAGTCAATAAAATGTAAAAATTTATACGATATTTAATAGGGAGCCAATGCAATGATGAAAGAACTGGAGTAATATGATCATATTTCTTTGTTCATTCCCATTTTTGCTAACCCCGCTCTCCATGCACCAAGTTTCAGATCAAACCAATCCCATATCTTTTCATCTTTCCCTGCATTCGTAGCCATTTTTTGTTGTAAGTCTTTCAGTTTTATCATGGCTTTTGTAAATGTTCCTTCTGGTGCAGTATTATTTGGAATGTACGTACAACATTGGCTGCCAAAGAATACGCATACGCCCGATTTATCTGCTAATATCCAATTAAGTGCTAATCTATTTTGCCAGGTCATCTTACTAGTTGCATCTAATTGTTCTCCTAATGATATTAAGGCTTCATTAGTGTAGTTGATGAATCGCTGCTGATTGTAGTAAATATAATTGATCCATTCTGTGTTTTTATTTGGAGAAATCCAAAGAAGTATTGATTCAAGTCCTGCTTTAACTTCATCTCTTGCTTTGAATTGATTGGGTATACCTCTGGGTTGCCCTATTGCATCTATATATACTTGCGGATCGGGGGTATAACTTCTTTTGACCCTGTGGTTAATTGTGTTATCACTTTCGAATGTAGTTTCCAAATCCCATTCTACTATTTGAACTTCTTGTACTAATCTTACTCTAGTGCATTTTCCTCGCCATCCTAGGGGCAAGGACGATAAAAGCTTTCTGTTCCCACACACCCAAAATAAATCTGCTAACGGTAGAGTTTGATCTTTATATTTGTCTATGTCGGGTAATGCTATGGTCTGATTTTCACAATTTTCTGCTGGAGTTATTATTTTTCCATTTTGTATTCCTGTCCCTCGACAGGGTGGAAAGTCATGAGAATCGTCAAAATTTCTAACCCTTTTTGTATCTAAATTCCTAGTAATACTGCATTTTCCTTTAAACTGTCCCATATTAATGACCCCTATGGGCTTAACAAAGCATTCATACTCTTTACTATAATCAATAGTATACCATAATGGGATTTCTACTGGGCCATTTTGCACCTTTAGTTGTTCACTGATGCCAAAACTGCTACATTTATACCTTAGTCTAGCTACATGTTTAAAAAGGAGATGGTGTTTTGAATGGCTTAGGGAGCCTAAGCATTCAGCCGGACAAAAAAGCCTAAAGTCTTTCTCCATATGGCAAAAGTCTCTGTTGAACTGAGCACAATGTTCATAAGGGAACGGATTAGGAACAACTACTACTTGGCTCATTGGTGTCTTTGTAGAGAACAGGCAGTCTTTCTTTTTTATCTCTGTTGTAGTATACACTGCCCATTCAAACCACTGATTACTTTGCGCCATTTCCCAAAGTTCATCTAGTTTAATGTTGTCCTCATATGTACTATAATTTATCTCTACATTCCTCCTCTGCTTTCCGGCTACTTCTAGTGTCATTTCAACTAGGCTTGCATTAGAGCTTTGCTCCATTAAGGACTGATTTGCTGTTGATAAAAGCGTATAGTTGTGTAGAAGTCCACCTATTAGCCCAATGACGAAACTAACAGCATGGTCGAAGGTTAAATGCGTGTCTGCCTTTTCTAGTGCTTCTGAAAAGAATTTTGTTATTTATTAGAATTTATTCATATTTGTTTTTCAGCTCCGAATTTAATCTGACTCCAATTTTAAGTGACCATCAAATTTAGACTGTATTTCTAATTGTAAAAACGGATCACATTCATCATTTTTGGCTCAATTTAGATTTAGATATTTTCTTTGGTCCGATATTCTTAATTGTACGTTCCTTGGGGACCAGACGCCGCTTTAGAGTTTCACGCCCCGGATTTGCGTTTCTTCTCACGGACATTATCTCGACACTCTGAAGTTAGTCAGAGGATGTAAGGTTAACTAATACTCAGCTAGTCTGGCTGCCTCCTGCTCGCGCATCCTAGAAGAGTGTTTGATTTAATCATTGCCGTACAACTTGCTAATATCAGTGATTAAATGATTAGGAGATCTTCATGCTGTCGTGCTAGACTGCTCCGTACAGTCAAATGCGCCTCGAAAATCGATATAATCGTGTCATAAGCATAATGGAAGCGCAGACTCCACTTAATCTACTGGATACAATGAATTCGGAAAACTCCAGAGTTTAATCAAAAAGGTTAACATTTATTTTCCAGATGAAAGTGTATCATGCCAATTACAGAATCAAAGAATAAATGTCAGTTCAGAAATATAGTACATCAATTACTCAAAGATAAATTCAAGAGTTATAAATGTATAAAGTACGTTGCAGCATATAAGTCTCTGATGCAAAAGCTCAGAAGCTCATACACTGCAACGGGGCATCCTGGCTACAAGATCCCAATGACCCAACTAGCACCTTTCCCTTAAGTACTCAGCTCAGAACAAACAGCCATAAATTCAAGATAACAAAGACGTCACCTAGACCCTTGCCTGGTAGTGAGTTTGAGGTGTCAACCATCTACTAGGGTGGAGCATCTGGCAAAGATTTTATCAAAGCCAAAAAACAAATCAACATATACAAGTGAAATATTACACTGAAATTAAGACCACTTTACCAATCACATAGAGACATTTAAATTGATACCAAACATGAATATAGAGCTACAAGATACACCATATTAAAAACTTGGACATTTTATGTGAAATGTGAGTGATCTGCTCTTATGGAGAAGGTAAAGTAAAGGTCAAGAAGGGAGCTCAGGGTGAAAGGAGAGGAGTGAGCTTTCCCGCATTACCACCTGGTGAGGTGTAGAGCCAATTGTCTCTGTCTCCAGCCCATGTTGTATTGTCAAAGAAATCAAAGCATCGGTGGTATCTCAAAACTTACAGTCAGGAAGGGGGGCTCAGGATGATTTGAATAGAACAGTTGAACAGTTGGTTTCCTGATCTTCTTCTCAGATCAGAAAGTTTATTGTTTTAGCGCCTGACAATTCTCTTGGTCTCACCCCGTAGAATCTTCACAACAGGGTTGGAGCCTTGCAGTTGAGTGTTTGATTCATGTAACCCAAAGTTATGTTGTCTTGTGGAGCTAAAGTAGTATAGTTAGAGTTCTTGTGCTCTGGAGTCATGAGGTTTTTTTACAGCTTGAGAGGTGTGATTAAAAGGTTGAATCGTTGGATGTGCAGTGGTGGTGTTTTCCATCCCTTCAATTTGTTGTATCTTTATAATATTGAGGCATAATATCAGAGATATGAGTGGTATGCTTCTATTCACCTCCTTCAGCCACGTTTTGCACATCATTGTCTTCTGCTTTGAGGTTTTCTTGCTCACTTGTTTCTAGCTGGGGCTCTTCTCCTCTGGACTTTTCTTTCGGAACCCGTGTGCAGTGATTCAGATGATACCAGCAGGTGCTTCCTTCCACTTGGACAGCTGTTGGAGATGCTCTTATGACTCGATATGGTCCTTCTCTTCTGGCCTCATTCCATTTCCGCCGGAACACCCTTAGATACACCTGGTCACCTGGAACAACTGGACCTGGTGTCTCTGCTTCTTCACGAGTCTCCTTTCTGGTTTCCTGCACGTAAATAGCTTTGTGTATGGCAGTTAGATTCTTCATGTATGACCGTAATTCCATTTGCAATTGTTCTAATGGGGGTCCTTTATAAGGACCACGGCAAAACGGCACAGGCATGGGACAACCAGTTAACATTTCATGCGGTGTTAAATGTGTGTTCCTGTTAGTTTGCATGCGATAACTCATCAAAGCAAGAAGTAAAGCATCTATCCAGTTAAGTTTAGTACTTGCACATATTTTATTGAGTTTGGCCTTGATGGTTCCGTTGACCCTTTCAACCATTCCTTGAGATTGTGGATGGTAAATGCATCCTAATCTTTGCTTGATTCTCAATTGTTGCAGTACTTGTTTAACTGTCTTTTGTATGAATGCTGATCCATTATCTGAACTTATTTCTGATGGTATTCCAAATCGTGGAATTATTTCTCTTGGCAGAAATTTAATAACAGTTCCTGCTCCCTGATCTGCTGATGGCACTGCCTCCACCCACTTGCTAAACCTGTCAATTACCACAAGCATGTATCTCTTGCCTTGCACTCGTTTTATCATATCCACATAGTCCATAACTAAATGTTTGAATGGCCCTTCTGGTATTGGTATATGACTTATTGGTGTTGTTGTTCCCTTTCGTATATTGTATTTTGCACAAATTTCACATGTGGACAAAAATTCACTAACCATTGCATTTAAATAAGGAGACCAATATCCTTGCTGTTTAATTTTCCTTATCACTTCACCTTTTGCACAATGATCAAATCCATGTGCATCTGCAATGAGAATATTTAGTAGTGACGTTGGTGCAACAATTTGCCCTTCATGAGTACGGCAAATATTTAGTGAATCTTTTTTAGCTCCCCTTTGATGCCACTGTAAGAATGGGTTTTTAACTACAGCGGTTCGAACTGTAGTTTTGCCGAATGACTAAAAAGTTTATCAGTATGATGGTGAAAACTGTACATTTCAAGTCAAACCATCCTTCTGCAATCTTATACCAAAAACGGAAATAAGGGCAGTATTAATAGCTACAAATGTGGGAGAGCGTTGCTGTTACTTGATTGTATTGTATTGCAATATGGAACAATTAAGTGTTGATGTTAAATCAAAAGTAATTAAAAAATACTTGAAAATGAATTGATTTAATGACAATAATTCTCTATGGTTACAACCGAATTAATTACAAAATAACTGTATAAAAGATTAAACATGAAATGATAAAAACATATGATGTTAATTGTACCCAGCTTAAATGTAAAATAAAGTTACCTGAGAGACAGAGAGAGACAGAGGAAGGGAGAGAGAGACAAAGAGCAGTAAGTAGACCTCAAAGAGAACCTGATAGCAGTAGAGTCAGAGAAGATAGCCTCCAGAGCAAGAGAGGAGCAGAGCAGGAAAAAGAGCAGAGCAAGAAAAGAACAGACCAGGAAAAGAGCAGACCAGGAAAAAAGACAGAGCAAAAAAGAGACAGAGCAAAGCTTACCCCCCATTTTGTATCTTTCTTGACCATGTGACCAAAGCCCAAATGCTGAGACATACAAACTGACCAATCAACATGTGACCACATCGTAAAACCCCCAAAGTCCACACACCAGGCCCTGATCTTATCAGTATCTGCCTTTGGAGTCAGTATGGACCTTCTTGGTGAAAAAGACATGTTTTGCCATATAAACAAATGCATATGATAATTTTCATCCCTACACCACATAGATTGTTCATAGGCACCTGCTTGTTGTTGAATTCGCACAATATCATCTAATTGTGGTTCAGGTTCTATAAGCACTATAGGAGTTAGAATTGCTACCTGACATCCTGATGCTTTTTTAGCTTCTGAATCTGCTACATTATTTCCCTTAATGACAAAATCATTTCCTTTTTTATGAGCTTGACATTTGTTGACTGCTAGTCGTTTTGGTTGCATCATAGCTGAAATTAATTGACCTATTTATTCAGTATGTTGGATGGGAGACCCATCTGTTTTCTTGAAACCTCTTTGTTTCCACACTGCCCCAAACAAATGACATACACCATGTGCATATGCTGAATCAGTGTAAATGTTAGCTGTTTGTCCTTTTGCTAACTGACATGCTGCTGTAAGAGCTTTTAATTCCGCTAACTGAGCAGAGCAAGGTTGTACACACTGTTGGGATATTACTGGTACAAAATTCTCTTTTTCCTTTTTTATTACTGCATATCCTGTATGAATTCCTAAATGGTCTCTGAAACTAGAACCATCTACAAAATATGTCACTTCTGTCTCAGGAAGGGGTATAGATTCCAGATCAGGTCTTAATCTAGTAAATGCCAATGAGTCTGCTACACAGTCATGTGGCTGTCCTTCAAAAGCTAAAGGAATTAACTCAGCTGGGTTGACTGTCTTACATCGTTTAATGGTAATGTCTGGATAAGTCAAAAGTGTGTAGTATGCCAAAATACGGGCCTGAGTTAGCACAAATTTCCCTTGCTCTATTAATTCCACAGTTTTGTGATGTGTATAAATAGTCACTGGATACCCCATGCTTATTGTAGATGCTTTCTCATAAGCATAATACACTGCTGCTAGACCTTGTTGGTGACATGGTGGGTACCCCTGTGCTGTATTGTCTAACTTAGTGCTATAGTATGCTATAGTCTGTTTCTTCCTCCCACTACAAGTTTCTTTCATTAATACAGCTGATGCATAACCATCAGCTCTATTAGCTACGTACAAGAAAAATTCTTTGGAATAATCTGGGTTTCCTAGAGCAGGTGCTTCTTGTTGTTCTTTTTTTATTGACTCAAATGCTATGATTGCATCTGTGTTCCATCTTACTGGATTTTTTAAGTTTTCTACTCCTGCCTGTTTCATGATTTCTCTCAAAGGTGCTGTTTTTATGGCATAATCGTCAATCCAATCAGCACTGAAACCAGTCATTCCAAGAAATGTCATCATCTGTCCTACTGTCTGTGGCATTGGTGATTTACTTATGCCCTCTAATTGATCTGGAGCTATAGCTCTTGTACCAAAGGCAATTAATCGTCCTAAATATTCAACCTGCGGCTGGCAGTATTGTATTTTATTTTTAGATACTTTGTGACCTACTTCAGCTAACTTAGTAAGTACTTTGATAGAATCTATATGGCATTGTTCCAGGGATTGTTCCCAACATCTGTATCATGTAACGACCATAATTTAGTTGGTTCTTGACTTTACATTTTCTTAAATAATTCAGTTTCTGAACTATTTATCAATTTTGACATTGCATTCATTTGTGTCGTTTTTTCTTGACTGAGAATCACTTCCTGAGGTATTCCCATCATTTGAGTTGCACATACAATTTTGATGTAATTTTTATCAGAAGACTGAAAAATCAATGGATGTTCTGTAGCCTCCCACCTGCTCTGTTCTGCCTGTTTCATCATTTGGGCCTAAATCTTTTGTTTCCCAATTTTTTCCTACACATATGGCAATATGTGGAACTGAATCTATTACGTTAAACCATTTCTCCACAAATCCTTCTCTTGGTACATGTAATGCTGCTCCCTGTTGCCCTACAATCATGAATTGTGAAACAATTTAAAAAAATTTCCCCTCAGTTTTTTCCTGCCATTTCTTTTCTAGGTCCAAATCTCTTTTTGAATCATACATCATTGTACAATGAAACCCTGATTGTATCATTTGTGATTCAGGAATTTGGTCTGCAATGTATTTTCCCCATTTATTTACTGTCTCCCTTACTACTTTGTCTATTTGCCCTGTCCAGTACATATTAGCCTTTGGTTCTGTAATCATCATTTGAGTTTCAATTCCTTTTGCATCAATATATACACCCTCAGGGGAACACCAAATGTGTAATTCTAATTTACATAGTGCATCTCTTCCCAGTAAATTGACAGGAGTCTGAGTTGAGACAAGAATGGGTAGAGTCACACTTTGATTTTTAGTTTCTATGCATACTGGAGAGGTCATTGGTATAAACTGTGTTTTTCCCGAGAATTCTATAGTCTTTGCATATTTGCCAGACAGGGGAAGATGAGCAACATAATTTGAATTAATGGATGTGTACACAGCACCTGTATTAAGAAGCATTGGTATTATTCTACCCTCTATTTTGATTGGTAGCATAGGTTCTTGATTAGAATTTGTTGTTATCATTGGAAGCTGATTTTCCCCTGCAGGATTCTCTGGGCCCCATCAATATCCCAGATTTGGACCTCTATATGTATTGATTGGGCCTTGATTTGGATTTGGATAGGGCTGATGCCATCCCCCCCTTGCACCCCGAGGAGACTCCCATGGATTTGTGGGGCAGTCCCTCTTGTTGTGGCCTGTCTGACCACATCCCCAACAGACACCAGGAGGCGCCAGAGCATAGGGCCTGCTTGTCCCCTTCTGCTCTCTTTGTGTTGACCTTGTCTGCCACCTTGCTGCTGCTGTTGCTGGCTGCTGTGTATAGACGTTAATGACTGGTGGGGCCATCTGCGTTTGGTGTGGTGGGTAAACTGCAGATGAGCTTGGTTGAGTCACTGGTGGTGCTGTAACTGGAGCCATCAAAGCTCTGGATTCCCCCTCCTCTGTCACTACAGCAGCTTGAACCTTCTTCTTGCTTTTTCTGGTCAATTCTTCCAGCTGTAGCTGAGTTAGTTTTCTCTGCAACTCACTCTCTTGTTTTTTGAGTTTTTGTTCAGTCTTTCTGTACTGATCAACAGCATGGGACACATAATCACAAAACTCCTTATGTGATTTAGAGTTCAGGCCAACTACATCTTCTAGTCGGCTTTTAACTGCACAAGGCAAAGAGTCAATTATGGCTTGTCTAAACAGTGTAGCCATTATTGGGTCCTTTTCCGGATCACCCTCTGTGTCTTCCCTCCATCTTTTCAAATGTCTCTGCACATATGCTATTGGGTTTTCACTTTCCCCCAGCTGGTCCCCTTTTAACATCTTTGGATCAAGTCTGAGAGGATATTCGGCACGTAGAGCCTGCCATATTGTAGGTCTAAATGGATCAAAAACAGTTCCATCAGCGTACTGAGAGCTCACAGCTCTTTCCAGGTCGGCAGCTTGGAAGATTTCCCCCATTTTTGCAACTCCGACTGTCTTTGCAAGTAAAGCTTTAATATCTCCGATAGCAAGCATCCTCTCCACTGTGTTTTCTTCAAAGATCTTAATCCACTTTGCTGCCCCCTCGTGAATGTTTGGGAGTTTACAAGCAAGGCCCTCCAAATCTTGAGATTGCCAAGGAATATATTGCCCCTGTGCTCCTTTAACTAAGATTGGGAATTGTGGAGCTAGTGACCTCAGTTTTTTTCCTCTTTCCCATTTCCCTTCCTCAACTGAAGACTCCTCCCATTCACTGTCATTTTCTCTACTGTCTGAGTGCACACTTCTCTTTTTTTCCATGTCATTTATATCTTTTAGTAATTCTTCTGTTTCTTTAATTTTTCTTATTAACTCAGTCTCTACACCTCCCCCTTAAGCCCCGATTTTCTTGTTCATACGTCTCAATTTTCCTAATGCTTCATCACTTTCTACTTTGTTTTCACATTCGGTGTTCATTTTATCTAATGCCTCCCGCGCTTGTTTATAACAATCTAGTGGTATATAGGTCTCACGTTTTTCCTCTTTCTGTTTTTTTAGGCTTTACTCCTCTTCCTGCATCTGTTTCCTCCATCTCAATCTCTCCCTCTATTTTAAGCTCTCCTGCTACCCCCATTACACCTTTTAGAGTTGGAAACTGCCCTTCTGACTTCATGTAAGGTGGGGGGTTAGAGAACATTTTTTCTTTAGCTTCTGTTTCTCTTTCTGTGTCTTTCAACATGTTTCTTGCCTTTTTTATACTTTTTAATTTATCCTGTCCTTCTTTTTTAAACAGATTGAGAACCTCTAGTTCCTTTGCTCTTTTTGCTTCTATTTTCACCTTCTTTGTCATGATGCCTTTTGTTTTATAGTTTTTTTTTATCAATATCTCCAATTCACTGCATAACTCTCCATCAAATGACCCTCCTGTTGGCCATTGTGTCATCATATTTTTTGTTCTAAGCTGCCACTTTTTTGAGTATTTATTGATTAGATCCTTACATAGCGGATATTTTAATCCTAAGCTTTCCACTGGAGTGTTTGCCATAGCTCTTCTTCTTTCTGTACTCACACTTTTATCTTAGTTTATGCTCTGTTTGTATAAATCTCTTTTTCCTAATTTTAACCCCTCTTCTTTATTATTATTTTATAACCCACGCCTGTCTTATTTTATTTATTATTATTATTATTATTATTACTATTATTACGTCTAATTTTTATTTTAGAATATTATTTTATATGCACACTCTATTCTTCCCTTTTATTTTATCCTCCACCTTTCTGTCCCCACTACTTTTATTTATTTTTATGGTACTTACTATATTTACCTAATTTTAAATTACTCCTTCAATATCTCCTTTGTGATCCGCTTACTATCTATCTCTTTCTTTCTCTATATATCTATTTATAAACTTTTTCCTCAACTTCACAATATTCTACTTTCCCATAGATTTATAATATACCCACTATTTCTACTCCACTGCTTTAATCTTTTTGCATTTTCTCTAAGTCACATGCACTCACACAAACGTTTCATTCCACCTTTATTGCAGACACACTTCTAAGTTTCATTCATTCAGTATCCCGTTTATCCTGACGGGCTTATACACTCAAGTCAGTTTTTACTGCACACATACAAGTATTCCACATTCGTTCTTTATCCCTTTTTATAATAAAGGGCTTATTCTTTCACACATTCCTCTCAATGCGACACTAGGGGCGTCCGTCTCTAGACAATCTCACTTAAGAGACATCCAGGAGGGGGGGTGCCACCTTTTGCCCACCAATACGGAATTTATTGCCTCACTCACACACACAGTCAGACACTTGCACACAGACACAGAAACCTACACTTAAATAAAACTCAATACACTATACTCTTCTTGAGTAACCTGCCTATCCGACCTTCAAATTTTTCCTAAAACTGAAGCGATACCCACAGAATTTTCACTACACTCCTCTTGAGTGACCTGCAAGCGTAGTCGTCACTGTCCTGCTCCTTTCCAGCCCACCCCAGGGACGCCAATTATGCGATGGTTTTTTCTTCCTTCAATAATCAGCCAAGTCTGATGGTTTTGATTTCAGAAGAGTTCTTTATTGTCGACAACAAAGGAGATTTTTCAGGAGACCCTCAGCAGCATCTCTGCCTGAAAATTATGCCTCACTTATGCTCTGGTCTGCTTATATACTCTTTTGCTGCTGTTTTTCCCATTGTTCTACATTTGTCATAGTTTTAACCCTCCTAAACTGACCTTTCTACTATCTATCTTGTCCATTTATAATTAACTATTGAGGTGGTCTTTTCTTATGCCCCACTGACCTTTCTACTATATATCTTGTCTATAAGTTGACAAGCAGTTAATTATTTATTCAGGCCATCTTTCCTTTCTACATATGGTATATAAGTTGACAAGCAGATTATACACATACACTTACGTACACTTTGATTATATAGATTAACTTCACACTGTAAAGAGTTAAAAAATCCACTTCAGTAGTGTCGTGGTTTCCGGCTTTTCTCTTAATGAATCACACACATCTGGAGGTTATGAATATCAGAAGAATATACTTTATTGGAATATTTTCCAAAAAAGCAGAGACAGCCTGGAGCAGACCCATCTCAGTCTCTCCCCAGGACAAATCCAATGTCCCCCAAGTTTACCACATCTTTTATCCTTGCTTCCCCCCACCTTTGTGTTTTCACAGTTGGTTCCTGGTTCAACAGGCCTCTCCAGCTCCTACTACTTTACAACCTATACTTATCTTGCTGAGGTGGTCTTTTCTTTTCTCATGGCCCCCTGACCTTTGTACTATATATTTTGTCCATCTCTACTTAACTGTTGAGGTAGTCTTTTCTTTTCTCATGCCCCCCTGACCTTTCTAACTCTACATATGGTATATAAGTTGCCAAGCAGTTAGTTATTTATCTTTCCTTTCTAACTCTAGATGCTTAGTCAGCCCATCTTTCCTTTCTAAGTTTACCAGCAGATTATACACATACAATTTGATTATATAGATTAACTTCACACTCTAAAGAGTTAAAAATCCACTTCATATTCCCTCCTCTTAAGACTTTAAGTCTTAATATTCTTGTTTTTGGCCATAGTGCAACTTCATGATTCAGCCCTATGTTATATCACCTAATGACAAATATATGTCACAGTATTATTACAAATGACCAGATCATGTAATCGCACTTTGGAATAGAATCAAACCAAACATCTGTGTCCGGTTTTTGACTAGGATCCAGTAAAAGACTTGATTCTATTTTGCTGTTACATCAAAGGAGGTGCTGTTATATCATTAAGCATGAGCGTGCATGAGGTTATACATTTGCTTGTGAAGGTCACAGTTATTTAGCATATTTTAAAGAGTAACAACATCTAAGAATAACCTAACATAATCATAATACATGTTCACTACATACTATTCTAATCTACAACAACACACATAATAGTAGAACAAGTTGATCTTCAGCCCAGATACTTTGCGTATCGTAGAGAGCCGCCGTTTTGGGGTAGAGGTTGACCAGCCCTTACACCCAAGGCATGGATCCTCCTTCTCTTCCTCTTCTTCATCTGAACGATCAGAATATTTAGCACTAACTGGTTTCATAATCACAGTCTGATTTCTATTTGCAATTGAATTGTTTCTTTCTTGCCTGAAAAGTTGTTGATAGAGACGTATGGTTGAGAAAGTCTGTAACCTGAAGTTGAGGTGATTATCATACTCAGGCATATTATCAGGCTAACTCTTCCTGCCACACTTTGCATTTCATTGTTTAGAGCTTTGGGATTTTCTGGTTCCTCTGTTTAGCTTTCTCTTGCTGGAGTTTTTTCCTTTGGCAATTTGTGCAGTGGTTCTGATGGTAGATGGCATCCTCTTTGGCAGCTGTTGGATTTGTCCTCACATCCAGATCTGGTCTTTTCTCCTGAGCTCACTCCACTTTCTCCCGAGCACCCTTAGGTACACACGATCACCTTGAACAATTAGACCACCGTCTCTGCTTCCTCACATGTCTCCTTTCCGGTTTCCTGTACAGATATTGCTTTGTACATGGCAGTTAGTTTCTTCATACAAGACCAACATTCTTCTTTTCAATGTATTAGACATGTTCGCCAAACATTCCAAGAGGTTAGACGCAAGGTTATATGCGAGGTTATATGCGAGGTTATCTGGTTATCTGAGGGTCGACCCAATAGCACTTCATGCAGTGTTAGTTGCCTTTTTCTGTCAGTTTCCATGCGATCACTCATTAATGCAAGAGGTAACATGTAAATCCAATTTAGTTTATTACTTTAACATATCTTGTTAAACTAGGCCTTGATGGATCATCTTCAGCTCTTTCAGCCATTTCTTATAGTTGTGTACGATCAATGCACCATTTTCTTGATTTCCAATACTTTCCAATAACTATTTATTAAATCATTTATTTATCTATTTATTCATTTATTTAATCAGTTAATCACTTATTTACTTAATTACCTTTGTTCACTTTAATTGACTTTAATTACTGTAATTCCTTTATAAATGTACACATTATTTTAACTTATCTTGTAATAACTGTTCCTACTTCCCTGCTCTGCTGCTATAATCCCCTTCACTCATCTATCAAACCTGTCATTTCCAAAAGCTTGTATCTCTTGCCCTAAACTAGTTTTATCATATCACAACATCCACAATCAAGTGTCTCAATAGTTCCTTAGCTCTATTGCTGTTCCTTTACTCACATTACACTTTGCACAGATGTCACATGTATACAACAATTCACCGATCATTGCATTCAAATAAGGAGACCACTATCCTTCCTGCTTAATTTTTCTTTAACTCTTCACCCTTGATTCAAACCATGTACATCTGTAATGTCAAACTTCAGAAATGCTGATGGCTCAACAATCTTCATATATATGCCAAAAATCTTATGTGTCTTTTTCTCTCCTCTCCGATGCTACATAGATTGTTCATAGAGACCCCTTTGTTGTTAAATTTGCACTCTCATCTAACTGAGGTTGTGACACTATAAGCACTAGTGTTAGAACTGCTATATTATTTCCTTTACTGAAAAACTAATTTCTTATTTATCATCTTAACTGACATTATTATTATCTGGATTTAATGTTAATGTAATGCCTAACTTTTTCAGTCCTTCTTGTTTTGTAATTTCTCAACTCTTTTTTATTGTATTATCCTATATCAAATTAGCACCAAACCAGTCATCCTTTAAGTCATATATGTTTCATTATTTGTGGCAATGATGTTTTCTTTATTTAAGTCTTTTAACTTAGCTTGAGCTATATGGACCTGCAGATAACTAAATCCTACACATGTTATAACAATATCTATCACAAAATCTTTTAAACCCTTTTGGGTATTCTGATGTATGTATACTTTTTATCAGCCTATATACTGTAAGTGTAACCAAGTGTCTACCCTCCTCTGGTAATTGCCTGAACTGAAATCAATTACTTTAACACATTTGGTATCCGGAAGAACATATTTCAGTACAGTGTGTGTTAGAAACCTCTGCTGAAAAATCCTCTATCCCTGATCGCTCTTAAGTCATAAACTATACAAAATCTACTTTTGTCTGTTTTGATCAATGCCATAATTAAAAAATTAATTCAAATCAAATTCAATCCTTTTTAGTAGTCACATACACAATCAGAACTGATTTGACAGAGATTTTACATAGAAATTTCAAGGACATAGCTAGATTTTTTATTAATTACTCCTATGTTATAACTCTTTTAGTATCTAGTGAGCAGACCTGCATCTTGTTTATTTTAATCCTCACTCGCTGTGGCTAATTTTATAACCCTCTAATTCCTGAAGTGTTAATCATTATTAAAATTTGACACTTACCTAAATAATTTCATTTCTGAGTTATTTCCCAATTTGCCTGTTACGTGGATTTGTGTTATTCACTTTCAGCTCCTAATTCCTTCCTGCTCTCACATCAAACTGGTTATCACTACATTTATTTGTAATTTTTTACAAGTTAAAATCACTTATTTCTTTATAGGTTCCTCTCTGTCTGTTCTGATTTTTTCCTCATTAGTCCTTAATACTTTTTGCTTTTAATTATTTCTTCACATATGGTTATATGTGAACCAAAATCTGTTTTCTTAAACACTTTTCTCTTTCAATTATTCTTTTAGTACACTTAGAACTGTTACTTTTTGACCTATTATGTCCTGTGAGTTCATTTAAAAAAAACATTTCTAGTTCTAATCTCTTCTTTAAGTATAAATCATTTTTTATAAATTTGAATCACTTTCATGTTTTTAATATCCAATCTTGATTTAGGCAATTCAAAATACGATTATGCTTAGATATTTCCTTAGTTTTTACTTAAATACTTAATTCCATCAACATTTATAATCCCAATTATTTATTAAGTTATCAAAAGCTGTCTCTTTTTCTTTAGTCACTACCATGCATTGTATTTTATCCTATATCCTGTGCAAGAACCTTTATGCTTAAACCTATAAAAAATTAAACCAAATTATTTAAATATCACTTCAACAGTATACATTTAAAGTTTCATCGTACATTTTCATATAAGACTTTTCTTACCGTTTACATGATACTTTTCTTTCTATCAAATTGATAGGAGTCTGATTTGATACAAGAATGAGAATGGGTAGCTACACTTTTGTTCTTAATTTGCCCACTGTGTGGTCACATTGTATTTCATTTGGACTATAGGTCTGCTGCTTTAAGGTGGCCTGTCAGACTCTCCCTCCTCGCACCCTGAGAAGACAGCTGGTTCACAGATTGGTGCTGCAGTCTTTTCTGTAGTATCCAGGGCCACAGCTTCCCCCTCTAGTGCTGGCTTCCTTCTTTTACCCAGATGATGCAAATGTCTGGTGGAGCGCTTTTTCTTGTTTGATCAGTTCATCATTCTCTTGTTTGCCTCTTTTTAGTGTCTCTGAACATAAGTAGCCTTTTCTGCCCTCAGTAAGTTCTGGGCTTGCAGTGCCTGTATCACCGCTATCACAAATGTCCACAGCCAGCAGTTTGTCCATTGTGTTTTTCAAACACCTTATCCATTTGCCAGTGCATTCAGAGATGTCTGGTAGGTTAAAGACTACAGTCCCCCAAAGTCCATCCCTATGTCCTCTTAATTCATATATATGAAATTTAGTTCATGACCTAATAGGTCTTTTTCCTCTTTCCCATTTTTCCTCCATCAAATGAAGACTCCTCCCATCAAATGAAGTCTCCTCTCCTTTTTTCTAACAACTTATATTTCTCTGATATTATCAGCCATTTTTATCATATGTAAATATGCTTAATTATCTAGTTCTTATATGTTCTTCTAATTTATTTCTTTAGCTTCAGACTGTGCTTTACTTTACATTTCTCCTTATCTATTCTAGTGTTTCCTCACTAGTTGGTCTTTCTTTACACTGTTTTAATTTCTCTAACATTTTCCATACATGTTTTAATTCAACAGCACTTATTTCTCACTCTTTTTTACACACTCATCTTTTTTAGTTTGGCATCTCTCCCTACTTGCTTTTCATCCATCTTAAGTTCTCCTACTACTTCCATTAATTCCTTCTGTAATGGCCATTGCCCCTCGGTCTTCAGATACATATGTAAACAAAAACATTTGTTCTTTAGGCTTTCTTTTCTCTCTGTCTCTCTCTATGCTCCTTCAATATTCATTTTTCTTCTTCCTTTTGCTCTCTTTTTACCTTTTGTCTTTTTCTTTGATTCATAATTATTATTATTTCCTCACACACACTGCTTACATCAAATGTTCCTTCCTTTTGCCATTTGTCATTATTTTATCTTTTATTTTCTCTGCCACATATTTGAGTATTTATTTTTCATTTCCATACTTGTTTTAATTCACCAGTACTACATGGTGGCCTAATATCTGGTATAACTGTTCAAAAAACATTACTGCTATAGCTCAGGATTCATATTACTAATTGAACTCACATATTTATTTACTAAAACCATTTTCCATTTTTGAAATGCAATGCAACTTAATTATTATTTTCTTCTTACTGCATAAACTCTTAAAAAATATTTGTTAACTCACTCTATCTCGTTCTTTAACATTTACCCAGTTTCTATGATTTTCATCTGAAACACTGTACTTTACTACAAATAGAGAACTCAGAAAACAGCATGTAGCTGACTTTGACAACAGATGACAACAGCCAACCTAAGCCACAACAATTTTATTGCTTAAATTCAATCTTATCTTCTAAAGCCAAATCTTGGTTTCCTCAGAATGTTACTGCTTTATTTAGTCTTTATCTTATCATTTTAATCTACCTATATTTTATACATTTCTTTTGATCTATTAAACAGTGTTTGGACTTCTTTTTTTATTCTATTTCTATTTTATTCTATTCCGTTTCCTTTCCTTAATTTGAGTTTTTAGCTTTTGGGTTTTCTTATACATTTTTAAGCTTATTTTCCTTACACATTTTATCATTAAATCTTCAGTTTTCTGTCCTTATTTTCTCAACTTATCTATTATTTATTCATACTTATTTAGCAACTCTATTTGTTTATTAATATATTCTGTTACTCCATACTCTCCTCTCTCTTTATCTCCATATATTTATTACTATAGCTTCATTTATATTTCTTAATATTCATTAGTAAAGCTTCAAATTCCTTTCTCTATAATATAACTCTATTAATTATATCTTACTCTATTATTGGTATTTCCTCATATCTCACTTATCTTACTGTACTACTTTATAATATATCTATTCATTTAATAACTTATATTCCACACATTATTATTATGTTAAAGTTTATCTTATTATTTTATCTAATTCTCTCTTTTACTCTCATCTCCTCTGTGCTGTAAATAGACAGAATCTATTTGTTTTTAACACATGGAAATAAATCTCTCTCTTCCCCGTCCTGGGGCAGACTGTCTTCCACCTATTGCTATGTCAGGAATGTCAGTCCACTCTGCCTGTTGTTCTTTTCTTAACATATACAAAACTTAAAACACTAAGATCATTTCAGAAGAATGTTTAACTAGTATATTCTTCTGCCTTTTCACTATGTGTCTTTCAAATGCAATATGTTCCATTAGTTTTAATTTAGGAGACTCCTCCTTTATATCATAATCTCTTCCCTAAACTGCATCACTCATCTATTCTTATTGTTTTTTAAATCATACCACATATGCAGTCCTCCTTTTGTATTATAATCTACTATAATCATTCTTTTAACCTACTCTTTACTGAAAACATACTTTTAAACACATTCACACTTCTACTCTGATTATTTTTTCCTCTTCTCATTCACTCCTCTCCTTCACTCAGTGTAACGTGAGCTGCATCCCCCACTCTCCTTCCAGTCAAGGAGGAAGAAGGGAGCCTTCTCTGCACACCACTATGGACTATCTTGCCTCAGTCCAAAGCAGGCAGATACACAAACACTTACAATTAAATAAATACACTACACTACACTACACTACACTACACTCCTCTTGAGTGACCTGCCTAACAGACCTTCAATTTTTTTCCTAAAACTGAAGCGATAACCAGGATTTTCACTACACTCCTCTTGAGTGACCTGCCCGAGCAGCCTCTAACCTTAGAGCGGTAACCACAGGATTTTTGCCTACCCATGCAGCCCTCTGCTTCACCTATAACAGAGCGGTATCGTAGGACTTGCGCGCTTCCCTTTACTTTAATCTGTTTTAATCTCTTAACTGTCACCACACATTAAGGACTCACTCTTAAAACTTATAAATGCTCTATGCATATTCTTCAACATTAAAAATTTCCCAAATATGGGTAACAGTTACTAGTTAACGTTTATCCTATCCGTCAAGGCCCTCTTAGGAAAACACAGATCATTTGCATGCAAATTACTCTTTTTCTTCTGGTATTCAAAACCCCTTGTTTTTTCTTTACTTTTACTTTTAGTTCTTTAAAGCTGGAGAAACAGATCAAGTGTTTTTACCGTTACAAGCAGGTCCTGGCAGAAAAAACACAAACTTATAAGCGAAAATTGCTTACCGTTTTTTAATTGTGGCCACATTTGTGTTTTTTCTCCAGTCCAGCATGCACAGCACCACAAGTCCTGCTCCTTTCCAGCCCCACGTTCCTTGGGCGCCATTTGTCGTGGTTTCCGGCTTTTCTCTTAATGAATCACACACATCTGGAG
>CAIGQV010001782.1:0-11782 GCA_903798115.1 Danio jaintianensis | reverse complement strand
GCTGCCACAAGTCCACCCAAATACAAGATGGCCGCTGCGAGTTCTTCAGGTCACAAGATGGCCGCCTCCAGTTTCCCAGCTCACAAAGTGGCCGCAGCCAAGGCGCCAGCTCACACGATGGTCATCACCAATTTGCTTACAAGATGGCTTCCTGTCCTAAGTATTTTCCTGTCATGGTTCCAGTCAAGATTTTGTCCCTGAAGTGTCATCGACTGAGTTACAAGAATAGCCACCACCACCTGAGTTGCCAGAGCTGCTGCCACCACCAGAGTTATTACTGCCAGAGCTGCCTTCACCACCTCCGGATCCACCGAGCGCCCAGGATCATCAAAAAAACCATACTACAGCAGTGAGGGGCTGTAATAATCCACTACGCTCAATTAATTATGGACAATTGATAGTTCCCAGGATATCAAAATCAACTGTAGGCGTTAGATATTTCTCATATCTGGCACCTAAACTCTGGAACAGCCTTCCCAGCACAGTTCGGGAAGCAGACACACTCTGTCAGTGTAAAACTAGATTAAAGACACATCTCTTCGCATTAGCATACACATAAAACACAAATGCTTTTGAAATACAAATCCTCTAAAGGATTGTTAGGCTGCATTAATTAGGGCAACCGGAGCCGGGAACACTTCCCAAAAGACATTATAATTTGAACAGCATCTGCGCTATGTTAGTCTATTTCTCCTTATCCCAAGGTCTCCATTATCCTAGACCAGGCCGTATCCTGAGCAGCTGCTGTGGTGGTCATGGAGGAGTGAGGAGCGTGAGACTTATCCCTGAAAGACCCCAGTGACAGACGAGTCTCTGCATTGATCCCGTGGGCCAGCCTGAACACCCACCAGTGACCCACTCACACCTGCAGTTCTCCACTATGGACGTCCAGCGTTCTCCAGCCTCTGGTGCCTAGACTGCAGCTCTGCACAAGAAGTTTGGCCAGAGGAGAAATGGTCGTGCCCAACTGAGCCTGGTTTCTCTCTAGGTTTTTTTTCCCTCTCTTTCGTCAATTGGTGAAGTTTGTTCCCTGCCACTGTCGCCGCTGGCTTGCTTGGTTGGGGACTTGTGGGGCTGCGCATAGATGGATTTGCTCTTCAGTGTTTGAACTTTCAGCAGTGAAATTTAAACCACACTGAACTGAACTAAACTGAACTTCAACTCTAAAAACTGGACTGAAGCAGTTTCAATTTACTAGAACTTCTATGTTAAGCTGCTTTCACACAATCTACATTGTAAAAGCGCTACAGAAATAAAGATGAATTAAATCAAATCCTCTTGAATACCCTTAATGGTGGGCGCCAAATCCTGAATTCCCTGAATGGCGGGCGCCAGATTTCCTTCCTGAGTCCTCAAGAGTGAGCGCCAGATCCTCTTGAATCCCCTAAATGGTGGGCACCAGATCCTCCTGAATTCCCCGAATGGCGGGTGCCAGATCCTCCTTTATCCCACAAATGGCCAGAGCCTCCATCAAAGTCCCACAAATGGCCACAAATGGTTGTTGATGCCATCTGAGCTCCAAGAGTGGCTGCCGCTAGAGGTACAGATGCAAGAGCTGTCGATGCAGCTGCCTGATCTGCTAATGCCTCCTGATCTACCTATGTGTTCTGGTCCAAAGTCTCCTTACCCACTGGGGTTGTCTGACCCACCAGTGCCTCCTGACCCACTGGGGTTGTCCGATCCACTAGAGCCTCCTGACTCACTGGGGTTGTCTGACCCACCAGTGCCTCTTGATCCACAGCCTCCTGACCCACTGGTGTTGTCTTAGCCGCCAGTGCCTCCTGACCTACTGGGGTTGTCTGACCAACCAGTGCCTCTTGATCCAGAGCCTCCTGACCCACTGGTGTGGTCTTAGCCGCCAGTGCCTCCTGACCTACTGGGGTTGTCTGACCCACCAGTGCCTGCTGAATTAGAGCCCCCAGATCCACCGCAGCTCCACGCCCAAGATCCCTCGCAGCTCCACTCTCCAGAGCTTCCTCGGCTCCACGCTCCATGGCATCATCAGCTCCACTCTCCAGGCCCTCCCTGGCTCCAGGGCCTCCGCGGCTCCATGCTCCAGGGCCTCCGCGGCTCCACTCTCCAGGGCCTCCGCGGCTTCACTCTCCAGGCCCTCCTCACCTCCGCAGCTCCGTACTCATCTCCGCTGCTTTAGCTGACCTCCGCAGCTCCACACTCACCTCTGCAGCTCCATGCTCCAGGCTCACCTCCATAGCTCCAAGCTCACCTCCGCAGCTCCACGCTCCTGGCTCTCCTCGGCTCTATTCTTCAGGGCCTCCGCTGCTCCACTCTCCAGGGCCTCTGCGGCTCCACGCTCCAGGGCCTCCTCACCTCTGCAGCTCCACACTCACCTCCGCAGCTCCACGCTCACCTCTGCAATTCCATGTTTACCTCCGCAGCTCCCCGTTTACCTCCGCAGCTCATGCTCACTTCCACGCTCACCTCCGCAGCTCCACGTTCACCTCTGCAGCTCCACTTTGTTGATGTAACTACCTTTGGTTAAGAGAGCAAAGTGTAATACACTTGACCTACATAAAAAGTATATTTCTATTACAAGCTAAAGTAGATTGAAGCAGATTGTATAGCCCCATTAAATTGTATAGCTATGTCAAGCTCGAGACTTCTGAATCTGACTCTTCGTTTACATCAAGCTGTAAGTAAAATGCATACTTATTAAATAATTAAAGAGACAATTTACCATCATTTTGAAGATGTGCTGTCTGACTTCCCAATACCAAATACGTTTAATAGTAATTAACAAAACAAAAACATAACACAATTTCAGCCCAATGCAGTTCTCATTTGCACCACAATAATTTTGAGGAACTAGAAACAGACTGAAATAAGAAATAGATCTGAAACCTGTCTAAAGTCAATGGTGAAATGTTTGGTATTTAAACTGTATGTTCATAATATACTTTGCTTATTACATTTACAAGGACCTGCTAAAAAACACAGACATTTTTCAAATTTAAAAATTAAAAAGATTGAAACGCAAAATATTACTATTATATAAAAATGGCTCATTGATTGTCAGTGTATCAGAATTAGCCTACAACACAACGTGAGTGAAGACATAAACAGTAGGCCAAGTGCAGGTTTTGTTTTTCTTATCAAAGTTTAACTGTTCTTTTTTTTTATGTGCAAATATTGCATTTATTTTTAAATGCTTTTCCATGAATTAATCTGGATATGATTTATAATATTTTAAAACAAGGCCAGCTATTTTTAATTTATAGGACTTCTTTTATCAAAACCCTTACAGAACTCTCCTATGTGTTAAAATAAATTTGTATATCTTTATTTTAAAGTGCTAATGCGCATGTATGTGTGTGTGTATATATATATATATATTCTTTATATTTTATTCCCAGAAATTGACATTGTTGTGATGGCTTCTTTTTGGGATCGTTTAGAGCTCTCTGAATCTGCACTGAAACAGCTTTTTTTAGCCCTCAATCCATTGAGCACCATTTAAGTCCACTGTATGTAGAAAAATCCTGTAATGTTTTTCTAAAAACCTTAATTTCTTTTTGACTGAATGAGGAAAGACATGAACATCTTGAATGTGTGGGGATGTGCAAATTGTTAGGAAATGTATATTCTTAAAATATACTTATCCATTAACATTAACTACTGCATTACAACAATAAATTGTGTATGTTAATGCACACTACAGTTAACACTGTAAATTAAACAAATTTCTCTATTTGATCTGTTTGGTTTTTTGCAACAGTCTTTTAAAGTAGTTCAGCATAAGCCTGCAATATAAAATGTTGGGGGAAATTTAAGTATGAATACTTTTACAAAGCACTGTACATTAATGTTACCAAATGACAACATATTATAAATATTACCACATTTTACTAACATGTTCATTAGAGCATATTTTTCCATATGTGTTCAAAATTAAAATTAAAAGCTAGCCTTTATAACAATAGGAAACTTCTGTCACTGCAGTTATGAAATTTGTATCTGTACATTAGATAAATGATAATTAATACAAGTAAGTGTTGAAAAGCTTATATCAAATTCACAATCTGTATTAGACTGCAGTCTAGGCAACTGTGGTGACTTAACTATGGAGGACGAGAAATGACTTCAGTATAGATAAATATATGTGACCGTGTCGGTGAAAGCCCAGCTAAAGTCACATAATCTAGTTCAGTGAAAAAAAAAAAAAGCACAAAAGGTGTATAGCCATAAAAATGCCAAAAAATGCAATTTCTGTTTGTTGCAGTGAATAACAGACTAAAAATGTTTTAGTCTACCTGTTATATGCCTATACTGTATTAAAGTATTAAATGCTACAGCACACTGTAACTATCATCAAAATTAGATCAACCCAGAAAGAGGTTGGGATTTTATATTTTACGTATTTATCAATATTACATTTATATTTATATTACTTATATATATTTCTTAACAATTTCAACTGATATTTGATTGTACAAATAAAGCTGTTTTACCATGCCCAATAGTTTATTTATGCTCTTTGGATCTACACATCAAAACAGTTTGATCTGTTTTACAAAACTTTAAGAATTTTCCCATAATGGGAGAATCTCAGCTTTAATTACGTATATGACACATAGTCAGGATAATTATGGTTCAGTTATGTTGCAGTTTTAAATATAAACTTCTTTAAATTGGATTTTCTCAAAAAGATGATTTTCTGAGTCTGAAACTAAGCATTTTTTACATGGCCTAACTCAGTCAATCTTTAAAAAAAAAATCAAGGTTATATTTTCATAGAACATTTTTTACATGGCGTAAAATGATTTTATACCAAAAACAGCGAATCACAAAAAAGACTTTAGGCAGGTTTTCAGAGAGTGTCTCAAATAAATGAATAAATATATAAATGTGGAAATAAATGAATAAAGAAAGAATGAAATACATAATATAAGTGAAAATACATGAATAAATATAAATAACTGAAGATTCATTCATTCATTTTCTTTTCGGGTTAGTCCCTTTATTAATCTGGGGTCACCACAGCGGAATGAACCGCCAACTTATCCAGCATATGTTTTACACAGCGGATGCCCTTCCAGCTGCAACCCATCACTGGGAAACATCCATACACACCCATTCACACACATACACTACGGACAATTTAGCTTACCCAATTCACCTATACCGCATGTGTTTGGACTTGTGGGGGAAACCGGAGCACCCGGAGGAAACCCACGCCAACACAGGGAGAACATGCAAACTCCACACAGAAACGCCAACTGACCCAGCCGAGACTCGAACCAGCGACCTTCTTGCTGTGAGGCGAACGTGCTACCCACTGCGCCACCGTGCAGCCACAATAACTGAAGATAAATAAGAATATTAATTATTTATTAATGTATACATTTATTTATTTATTAATTTAATTATGTGTTTTACATAAGTAAATATATAAATGCTGAAATAAATTCATATATTAAATAAAGGAATTTTAAATCACAAAGACTCACGCTGGTTTTAAATAATCCCTCATTTTTATAATGATTTAATATTAAAAAACTATATTTAAATTTATTTGTATTATGATATCACTTTGTATTATTTATTTAGAAAATTGCCTCTTATTACACCTTAATTACTAAAGACTACTGAAAGATTGTGTAAAGGTGCATACCTCTGCTGACTTTGTTTCTATGGTGCAATTCTCTGCTTCCGTGGTGCACATCCTTGCTCCCAGTACCTGTTTACCAAAGAGAAGATTGAAAAAGTATATATTTTATATATTAGTAATGATATACATTTATTAAATCTAGCTAAAGACTACAATTAGCAAGCTATATAGTACTACTGGACATGTTTTACAGCACTTTATAATGTTTCAGCATCAGTAATCTACATGAAAAAGCTCATGAGTTTAAAGATAAAGCAGTGTAATATGGCATGCAGGTGTATAGTGATATTCTCCCCCTCCCTGAACTACACAGTGCTCTGGAGTTCCAGAGGCGCCACCGCACCCCTCCCCCTCCCCCCTCTCTAAACTTACTAACATCAGGCCCAAACAACAGGCCAAGCACGCAAATTAGAGAGACACCAAACACTTACAGATATATATAAACCTTTACTTGATGTTAATTTACCAATAAACATATTGGCCTACTGCTACATTAAACTAACATTAAAATTACCACAAGAAATCCCCATTCTTAATGAATATAAATATGAATATAAAAATGTTATAGAGTCATATTGATTAAGTCTTAACTGATATTTAAGCCAAAATGATATAAACATGTTGTGCCAGATGAGTTAATGAGAGGCCGAGCCATTAAAAACATCAGATTTTGCCTACACAATCACCAAACTGGCGTAATAAATAATTCAAATGAGTGAAATTAATTTTAAAAGTCTTACCTTTAATGCAGACGCTTCACATTTGTTGTGGTGGGATCGCAGTCGCTCCATTCTTCTTTTCAATCTTTCCAGATCCATTTTCTGACCTAATGAACTCAGTCAGACTCTGAGCTGCAGGTGCGGTGGGGGAGGGGTGGGCGTGGCCTTCAATTAAGCCCGCAGTGGGGGATGGGCAGCGCACACACTCATGGCCTAATTGAAGAGCTTGCTTCATGATACTCTTCAAGCATTACTTGTTCATTGAAGCTAATATTAACCATACAACTACTGTTTTACTTAAATTAACACTACAATGCATCAGTTACAATGAAAGAAAGCTTTTTAAAATTATTATTGTTAAAATAATAATAATAGTAATAATAACCATCATTATTAGTTAACTTAAATGCCAAAACACTAAGACAATTACTATATTATATTAAAATTTAGGTATTTAGCAGACACTTTTATCTAAGTGACTTTCAAATAAGTACAAAGAAACAACTTACTAAAATAAACTCACAAAAAGTGCACTGTCAGGTCTTAGCATTACAACAGTACAGAGCAAGGTTTGTATATAATAAACAAAGCTACACCACTACTTATAAAGATATATGAGTTATACTTATATAGGGGGTTAGGGGTTACATGTTAAATTATTTGTATGTTTTATCATTTTAAAAGTCAAAATATTAATGTGTTGTCAGATATATATAGTTCATTTAAGGTTCCAACTTTTTATTGTGCATCATTTTATATCTGGTGGTGGCCCAAAATTGTCCTCTACCTATCTGTCACAAAAGACACGAATCACTGGTGATGTGTGAGACTAAGGGCGTACTCACACTAGGTACAGTTGCCTTGAACCATGCTGAAGCACGGTTGTCCCCCCTCTCCCCCTCGGCCTGCACTCACACTGCATTTTGCCTTTGGAGCACGTTTATGTCATCGTGCTGCAGGTATTAGGAGGTTTGCTGAAGGTGCAGCTGACGTGCAGTGAGGGGTTTGTGTCTTTAATAAACTATGACAGTTCGAGTTCATTGAACAGTAAGAACGATTAATAAATCCATATGAAACAGTCCCTTAAAGGTGACTTCACGTCTTCAGTTTCGGGATCAGGCCCGCTTTGCGCTCACACTACCAGCGTACCGCGCCAAAACCCAACCGAACCGCGCTCTGACACACCTCTTCCAACCGGGCCAGGGCCGGCCATCTGAACCGCGTCTGGGCCCGATTCAGAGCACTCACACTTGTCAAACAAACCGGGAAACGTGCCCAGGCACAGTTTGGATAGCGAAGTGTGAGTGCACCCTTAAAGATGGAAGGGCAGGTTCACTGTACGGGGCGTCCTGAACACTGTTTTCACTCTGCAGGAGTCTGACAGACTTTATCAAAACTTCATGTCTGACACTATATCACAACTTATTACACTAAATGATAAATGACATTGCTTGAGACACTTATTAAAATATTGATCACACTTCACTGACACTATTACATGATGGTTTCTAAGTAAATAAGTAAAAATTGATACCTGACATATTTTTACAGTTGAATTGAATCAGCTTATTGCTGAACAATGACAAAATTCACAAACAATGCATCATTTTCCTGTTACCGCTGTAAAGCTGTATTAAAGCACTCTGTACTGTAAAAAGCCCTATGGAAAAAGGTGATTTATCTTAACACTATGGAAATACTACTATGACAAACATGATCTTTGTAGGCTGTAAATATGTTGAAGACTGCATTCACAACCATGTAACTGAGTTACTGAACTTAAAGTAACTAGAAGTAATATATGAAGTAATAACATTGTTTACATAGACTTTTGGACAACAACAGAATATTAACAAACAAATAATTTTTTGTGCATTGAACACTTTTTACATCACAAGTTTTCTTTTTTAATAGGGTAAAGTAAAATTAAAAAAATAATGTGTTGAAATTTAAAAAAAGAAAAAAAGATCCACTATTTCCCGTTTGCTTTTACTCTACTGAGGAGCCATGTGCAGCACTGCAGGTATAAGCTGCAGCTCTCTCTCTCTCTTTCTCTCAGCTGTAGTGTTAGTGCTGAGGGATTGATAATCACTGGCTAATGTCTATAAATACGTGACTGACTGGTCTGGCCTGCAACAAGACGTAGCAAACATTTCTATAAGTGTCCTCCACAACCTATTAATTAATGATGACTAATTCTGGACATTTTCAGAGATTTAGAAAGAAAAAAAATATCTCAAAAATAGGACATGTTTGGAAAAAAAGAGGACTTCTGGTCACCCTGTATAATCTCTGTTAGAATGGGAATATCTTTAGATGGAGATGTGGGGTAAATTATTATTACCAGAGCTTTTCAGTGCTTTTTCCCCATCTGAAGGTGCCATCTCTATATCATCACAGACAATGTCAGCACAGATTATGCTAACTTTTACCTACTATAAAAGGCCAGAGAAAAAGGTCTCCGGTACTGTTAATGCTCTGGAAACAGACCAGCAGTAAATGTGTAAATATTTGGCTAATTTCTGTTTAAAAGTAGTCTTCCACAGTTGTTTCTATAGGCTCTTGAAGCAGCGGAACACATCTGTTAAACAATCTACAGGTGTTTTTACACATACAATTCAGATCGATATGAAGGTTTGTTTAGAGGAATGACATTTATTTTAGCTTTAATAAGTGCTTATTATTGACAGAATCCAATTTTAAATAATTAAGCATTTGATTAGACATGTACCTATGTCAGGAAGCAGCAAGATACACACAACAGGGAGGTAAAGGCAGAACATAATGTTAGCCTTTCATATTCTATATGAATTGTCCATTAATACTTGCTTAATTATACTTGGGGCACCAAAGACAAACACAATTTGAAGTTTAAGACTTTAAAGATCTTTCTACAAAACTTTTCTACAGGTTATGTGTAAACTTAAGTGTGTAGATGTGTCAGGGTAATAACAGAATCAGAGTGTCGTCAGTCCAGATCTGTATCCTGATGAGCGTGCTTTAGCGGCAGCATTGTGCCTATGGAGGTTTGAGCTCGGGCAGATCTAAACATTCCCTATGTGAATAAACCGGCATCAACATTTACATATCTGCTCAAAATATTATTCAGAAAATTTAAAAAATAATAATTGGCAAGGAAGTCTATTCACCAGGTCATCTAATTATTTAGCAGTGTGGTGTCTGCATGTATGAGCATGTTAGCATGTAGCATATTAAAACAAATTAAAACAAGAACAAACACTTTTGTGGACAATATTGAAACATTTTTTTCTTAAAATATTGAAATATTTATTTTAATAAAAAAAATATTTTAAAGGATTTTTATATATTTGTACTCCATTCTGAGATTTTAATATCAAGACTCCCCTTTGTTTCATAAACAGATATCCTCATTATTTTAATATAGAAAATATCACGTGCTTAGACACAAAAGCGGTTTTTGATTCGTGAACAAACCGAGTCTTTTCAATCATCTGCTGTATCGGTTCTTTAATGAGAGATTCATGAGTAAATGTGATGTTGTGGGGTCAGGCCGAGTCATTGATTCTAGTGAATCGCTCAAACCGAGTCACCGACTGTAATGAAGCGGTCAAGCCGAGTCATTGACTCCAACGAAGAGCCAGGACCGAGCCATTGACTCGATTGAAGCGCTCAGACCGAGTTATTGACTCTGATGAAGCGCTCAGAACGAGTCACCGCGCCCGAGAATCGGATCGGCTGAACTACGCTCGCGACGGACGGCCTGCAGCCTACTGTAAGTTACTAAGATTTAATTTTAGTATGTTGTACATGAGTGTTGCCTTTAGCTCATAACGCTGGACTGTCAGTTGTTGGTGATCTGTATGTACAGTAAAAGAGCGAATCTTTAAGGCCGCTGTATGGGACTTCAGCGTGAGGGGCGGGGCTTGAGTCCGTGCGCGCGCTCACTGTATGCAGCCAAAAGCAAAACAATTTCAAATGCTACAAAACTAGTATTTTACATAGCGTTCATTAGTTTATTTAGTCCCGTGTAACGTTTTTATACTTTAGGTTTCTAAATGTCACCTGTGTGGTTGATTTGTGTGGTTTCAGTAGTGACATCGTGATGTGCGCATGCGCGATAGTCACATCACAGGTGCGATGCACAGAGCATATTTAAAAGTTCATAATTTCACGTTTGTTACACAATCTGAAGGAAAATGAACGAGGAAAGTTAGGAAAACTGTGTCCATCAGCTTCATATTGATGCTCAGGACTGTTTGGATTTTATTATTTGTTGTCCAAGGCATAAAACTGTTTGGGATGCGTTTGGCAGTGTTAAACGTGACAGAATAGGTCCAGAAAACACCATTCTGATAAGAATAGGCTCATAATTGCTGAATAAAATGTTAAAATAATTAATGCAATCACTCATGTTCCCTAATGTGATTGTGTCCTCTTTAGTCTATGTATTCCAGAACTATTAATATGATAACATGATAGTGAATGATGTGACTGATAGTGACTGATAGACACAATTGATAGTGAATAATGTGAGTTAAATAGTTTATACAATAAGAAAAAAATCTGAAGCGTTTTAAGCTAAACACTGTCTGTGCCAGACCTCAACATCATATTCTTCTGTACACTCAGGAAAAATCAGGAAACAATGCATTAGTTTTAACATTAAAATAACTAATACTTCATCTGCATATCTGTACTTTTATGAAAAGTAAATGCATATGGAATTGTTCATGACAAATATAGATGTGAAATTTATTATATAAGCCTTTGTGATATACTAATTAAGTTTTGTTAAAAGTTGTTAAACATTGATCTGTAATATGTGGTATTTAATTATAAATTTATGGAAAAAATACAATTAATTAAAAAGTACACTTTTACTTGTCATATTTGTAATTAGCAAATCAATTCTTAATTTGTTGTCCAAATAGTATTTTTGTTCCATCAGATTAATGCCGTCCAGATTAATGCCTTCCAGGTGACTGTGATCTTGTCTTTTGACCGCCAAAAATCTCAATGTATTTTTGTGTTTATGTGTGGCAAATGTAAACAAACTCCTTTAAGCCATTTCTGAGTTATCACATTGATAATGCATGGCGCAGTACATATGAAAAACAAAGGGGGCGCTAGAGAGCAGAAAAATCATGGTGCAGTACCTGAGAAAAACATTAGGGGCGATAGAGAGCAAACGGTGTGTGTATTCAGGGGGACATACACACACTTTTCTTTTCATTTTGGCATCAATCTGAGGACCTCTTTGAAACTTTGAGAGAAGCCTATTTACACCCTCTAGAGGCCATTAGAGTGAAAAAAAAGTGAGGACCGGGCAAAATGTCCTCACTTTGCAAAAATGTCCTCACTCCAAAGGTTAAAAACCCACGCTGGTCCTCACAAAGATAGCCGTACAAACACACACACACACACACACACACACACACACACACACACACACACA
>CAIGQV010001756.1:0-12638 GCA_903798115.1 Danio jaintianensis | reverse complement strand
TATTCAGCTCGTTTGCAAGTTGTTTATTGCCATCAATGCTGGGGGATGGTGTCTTGTAGTTTGTGATGTCTTTCAGGCCTTTCCACACTGATGCCGGGTCGTTGGCAGAAAACTGGTTTTCCAGCTTTTTGGCATAGCTCTTCTTAGCCACGCCAATCTCCTTTGTCAGTGTGTTCCTGGCCTGATTGTACAAGATCCTGTCCCCACTCCTGTAGGCATCCTCTTTGGCCTGACGAAGCTGTCTAAGTTTTGGTGTGAACCATGGTTTATTATTGTTAAATGATAAGTAGGTCCTGGTAGGGATGCATAGCTCCTCACAGAAACTGATGTATGATGTTACGGTCTCTGTGAGTTCGTCCAGGTCGGTGGCTGCAGCTTCAAAAACACTCCAGTCAGTGCATTCAAAACAGGCTTGTGAGACCTGTTCTGTGTCGTTGGTCCATCTCTTAACAGTCCTTAATACTGGCTTAGTAGTTTTAAGTTTTTGTCTGTAAGTTGGTATAAGATGAACCAGGCAGTGGTCGGAGAGTCCTAGAGCTGCTCTGGCGACGGAACGATATGCATCCTTTATTGTGGTGTAGCAATGGTCCAAAATATTATTGTCTCTGGTGGGGCATGTAATGTGCTGTTTGAATTTAGGCAGCTCATTTGTGAGTTTCGCCTGATTAAAGTCACAGAGAATGATAAAAACAGAGTCCGGGTGTTGTTGTTCTGTCTCTGTGATCAGATCAGCCAGCTGTTGCAGTGGAGTACTCACGTGTGCTTGCGGTGGAATATAAACACTGATGAGAATGAACGAGGAAAACTCCCGCGGCGAGTAGAACGGCTTACAGTTAATGAAAAGCACTTCCACGTCAGGACAGCACGTCTTCTTTAACACAGTTACATCCGTACAGCACCTTCTGTTGATGTAAAAGCATGTCCCACCACCGTGCGTTTTGCCCGTTGACTCCGTATCGCGGTCCGCTCTGTACAGCTGAAAGTCCAGTAGGTGTAACGCGCTGTCCGGAATGGCTTTGTTCAGCCAGGTTTCCGTGAAACACAGAGCAGCAGAGTTGTTAAAGTTCTTGTTTCTGCATGCCAGCAGAAGTAGTTCGTCCATTTTGTTAGGAAGAGAGCGGAGATTCGCCAGATGGATGCTAGGCAGCGCCGTTCTGAAGCCGCGCTGTCTGAGCCTGACGAGCGCGCCGGCTCGCTTCCCACGCCTGCGCGTCTTGTAGCGTTTCCCCAGTGCAGCTACTCCGCCGACGACAATGTTCAGCAAAACGCCAGAGAAATCAAAAACCGGTTGGTGATTAATTGGAGTGTACTGCCGAATGTTCAGCAGCTCGTCCCTGGTATAACTGATCGCGTATGATAAACATAAAACAGGACAAACGAACAAAAACAGTGCAAAAACTGGAGAGCTCCACACCGAGGCGGCTATCCGCGGCACCATCTTGGAATTATCTAAGATGTATTATACTAAGATGTATTCATTCATTCATTCATTAATTTTCCTTTGTCATAGTCCCTTTATTCATCAGGGGTCGCCACAGCGGAATGAACCGCCAACTTATCCAGCATATGTTTTACGCAGCATATGCCCTTCCAGCTCCAACCCAGTACTGGGAAACACCCAAACACTCTTACATTCACACACATACACTACGGCCAATTAGTTTATTCAATTCACATATACCGCATGTCTTTGGACTGTGAGGAAACCGGAGCACCCGGAGAAAACCCACGCCAACACGGGGAGAACATGCAAACTCCACACAGAAATGCCAACTGGCCCAGCTGGGACTCGAACCAGCAACCTTCTTGCTGTTAGGTGATCGTGCTAACCACTGTGCCGTGCCACCCCCTAAGATGTATTACATGGCTTGTTAAAGCACATTCTGTAAAAAATCTGTAAACTGTTAAAAAAAACAAAATATATATTTTTTTTATTTTCATTTATTATTATTATTATTATTATTATTATTATTATTATTAGATTTCTGAATACTACTTTACTAAAATTTTATTCACACAAAATGACATTTTGGTGTAAATTTAATCATATTCAGGCATATTCATATTCTTTCTTCAGGGGAACATAAAAGAATGTTTCCCACTGGAATTGTGGCTTTTGTGATTCATATAAATAACTCCTATACATATGTGTAAGTAAATTAACTGGACATTTTATTATTGGGTGGCTATTAGCTTCATTTAAATGCTATTTTTTTTTCATTGCAGGGCTGTCTTTAAATCAGACGTTCTGTTAATTTTTGTATAGGCTGGCACTTAGTTCACTTCAAGTTCACTTGTGCAGTTGTGTCTTTTATGTAGACTGATACAACATCATGGGATTGGTCAAATTCATTTTATGTTATTCCTTCAAAATGGTTTAATATAGATTAAAACTTTGAAAATAAAATACATAAAACATTTTTGTTCATGGAAAAAGGTTGAAAAAACAAAAATATTGCATATAATTAAAGCTTAAACTAACTGACAACTGACGTAGCAACTGATTAGAATTAGAACATAAAATGATAAAGAATACTAAAAGTGAAATAAAAAGGACATATCCTGACAAGCACATAACAAAATTCCTACATATTAATCTAAAATAAAAAACTAAATCTAACTGTACATAAAATGAGTTACAAAAAAACTCTAAAAGCATATAAATGATACTACAATGACAGTGTTTTAGTTCACCTGTTGTAATTCATCTTTGAGTTTGATCTCATGCAGTTTGATCTCATTTTTTTATTATTATATGTTTCTTTTCAAGGACTATACTGGTATAATGTGACAGATTTTAAGACACCCTTAAGCACAACAGAAACATTTCAAAATAAACATTTATTTATGCGACGCTACTACACCATGCTGTATTCACAAAACCCACCCTCAGCTAAAGCTGTGTTCATTTTCCATTAATTAAAGCTATGTTTTGGATTATGTTGCCAAACAAAAGAAAACCTGTTTATCCAACGGCTGATGGACTGGACAGAAGGCTAATTTTAGGAGCTTGTCTGAAGGATAATCCATTCAGCAAGCCAGCAGAGAGGAGCACAGCCTGTTTGTCTTGGGGTTAAGCAGGTATCATGCTGTCTAAGACGGTCACTTGTGCACTACGCCCCATGTCAGGATTTGATCCCAACTATATCTGACAAACCATTTGTCTCATTAACTGATAATTAAAAGAGAGGGCCGGGGGAGAGAGTAACGAGAGCAAATGCTTTGATGCATGTCTGCGAGTGATGAGCTTTTACAACAGTATAATGAGATGATTTTGATAATTTTGATGACATCACTGGCTTTGATTCCTGACGCATGTTAATGTCACTGGCCAGGGGAGAGCGGGGCACAAAGTAACACTTTTTTGTGTTGGCCAAGTAATTGGGGTTAGAGAAACCATATTTTTCTACTAACAACACACAAGCTTTTCCCAACAAATTAGCTCTGTCTGTATACTTGTACTTTGGCAATGCCGAAAGCACCAGGAGTAAAATGTTACTATTTACCCCATCAGCAGGGTACAGTAGTTGTAACAGATAGAGGGTTAGTTGCAACACTTGCTTGTCAAACAAGTTCAATGTCACAATAATATGTAGTATAGTTCCTCTGTAAGTCCCTGTGAAATTAAAATAAAGTTTTTAGATGTTAGTATAAGTATGTTAGTCTTGCAGTTTTTTCCAACTGTTTACACACAAAATCTTTCTTGTCACATGATTTCTGAAACATCTCACTCAAAATGCACCTCTTCACCTCAAATCTCCAAAACCAGAAGCTATTTCTCAGCCTCAATTTTCAAGTTGCATAAAACACTTTTTTCAAAACACTACACACAACTCTCTACCAAAAACACAAAAATCTAACAGGAAGCCACTTGCTTTCCTTTTCCAAACACAACCAATCAAACTGATACATTTATTCACAAGGTCGCGCACACACATGCTCCTCAAATGTGCAAACACTAATTTCTTAACTGATCACTAACCAATCACTGCTTTAGTCTAGTATAGGCCAAAGGTGATGGGGCACTGGGCTGTTCTGGTCCAAAAAAAACCTGGTTTCCACCCATCCACAATTTGTAATTTTGTACCTACCCCATTTTCTCCTTTTCTAAATCCTAAATTCCTCTAAAAAAGAATAGAGGAATTTTTCTGAGCCTAACGCTGTAAAGTGTATGATGACCAACCCTATGCCCACATGACGCTTTTCCAGGCAATGGACGCTTCTCCCCCTTGAGACTCCCTTCACACACAATTGTGTTCTTTACTGTCATCTAAAGAATATATTTTTGCTTTACAAATGTTTTATTATTTTTTTAATGTTCTATGTTTTTTTTATGTTTTTTATGCTATAAACACCAATAATGTTTGGCCTAATAAATATTTTCTGTTTTTTGATGTCATTGGTATTTACAGTGTACCTGTTACTCCTTTCAGCAGATTACTGTCACTATAAGACATTGTATTGAAATGTAGATATAAGCCTAAAGAGTAAAGAGCTTTAGATTTAGAACAACAGTTTACATGCTATATCCAAAAGTGTTATGTTATGAAAGAAGTGTTTGCCATTTGATGCAAATGCTTCATTCTGACATGGGTTTATGGCATTTTGAATGCAGTGTTACATTTTGAAGGGGATGTGAGGCATTTTGCATTTTGTGTGTGCAGTTTTGAGAATTTTCTGTAGAGTTTTGAAAAAAGAGGACACTGTCTTGAAAACGTGTGTAAGCAGTTGGAAAAAACTTTAAGTACATCTATAATCTAGTGTGGTATAAAACAGTGACACAATTTACATTAAGTCAGTTTGTCACTTCCGCCTTCCAGATCAATGCTTTCTTTTTTTTTAAAGTCACCTCATACTTCAGTTTCTCATCAAATCTTCTGACCAATCAAATGCTCTCTAGTATCTGACATGCTCTGCCCCCTTCAAGATGCTTCTCATTTGCTTTTCACTTGATGCGCTTGATCTCAAACACACTCACTGGCAGATATGTGATAAAAGCAGAACACTTTTGACTATTTAAAAAAAAAAATTTTAAGGGAAGGAGCTCTATGGGGACTAAGGGACTCTATGTCCCTTTAAAAGTACCTCTATATACATTTCTGGAGAGGGCCAAATACGTCCCAGGAGCTACGTTTTTTTGCAGTTTTTGTTTTTGCGAATCCACCAGAGGCCGCTGTGTACGCTTTTTTAGATCTCAAATTTCTCTCGTGCCTGCTGTTCTCACGTAAATCTACCAGAGGACGCTGTCGACTGATTGTTTGACTGACTGAATGACTGACTGACTGACCGATCAACTGACCCACCCTCCTCCTTCCCTAAACCCAACCAATAGTTAAAAACCACAGATTGACTAAAATTGTCCATAGTGTATGTGTGTGAATTAGAGTGTATGGGTGTTCCCCAGTGATGGGTTGTAGCTGGAAGGGCATCGTAAAACATGTGCTGGATAAGTTGGCGGTTTATTCCACTGTGGAGACCCCAGATTAATAAAAGGACTAAGCCCAAAAGAAAATGAATGAATGAATGAATGAATGAATATATATATCACCTGCTTGTACATTTCTAGTAATCTTACAGACATTGATTAGCTGGATCTGATCTGGTGCTGAATTAAGGTTGGAGCAAAACCTTGTAGAGCTGGTAAGTAAAAAAAAAAAGAACATTAAAAACATCAATGCAACGAAGAAACTAAAAATATTCATTAGGCCAAACATTACTGGTCTATACAGTAGCATACAACAAAACCATAAACACACTGTACGTAAAAATGTATGTAAAGCATATGTACAATAAAGTATAAATCAATAAATGCCAAGCATAGCGTGAGCGCACAAGCATCACCAAGAGCGCAACCTTCCAACGTCCCCTAGGCCCTTAATTACCATTACATGGGAATAATTAGAATTTAGATCGGGGGTCGTAAATGTGCTTTTACCTAGCTAATATAGTCTAGGGGTTTTAGAAATACGACAGTACGTTGGGAAAGCGTGCCAGTCCCCGAAGGGGGAGGACGCTGCGGAGACCACCTGCTACCCAAGAGAGGAGACTTGATGGCAATAAGAACATATGGACTAGCCCTATGGAGGGGGAGTGCAACATATGATAAGCTGGTTAGTGGGTAGGGAAGGTACGGGTCCGCCTGGTCAGGGGGAACACTCCGTGGCTGAAAATAGGCATATGGGATCACCATCGGGGACCACGCATAGCTGGCACCGAACCTCAGCATGTGGGTAGACCAAGAGTGGGCATACCAGACATCACACTGAGCCAGGCACCCGGCTCCTCCGCTGAGTCGGGTGCTGGGGGCCTCGGAGGAATTCTCTAGGGTTCGCCAAGCGGGAAACTAGCAGAATAGAAAGAGTGCAAGTATCTCCGGGTTAGGGAGCATGGCGCATTTTGACACCGAGCTTAATTTCGTCCCGATTGACCGGAGTAACCCAGTAATCGGGAGGAAACCTACTCCACTTGAGGAGTAAAAAATCTCGTGAATGTGTTAGGTGTCGCCCAGCCCGCAACTCTAATAATCTGTTAAGAGGCGCTGCGTACTCACGGCGAAAAGGAGGCACCGTTTTTTTTGGTTTTTTTTAAGTGTGCTCTCCCGGGGGACACAGCTCGCCCTGGCACATGAAGCGAGGGTGATGGCATAACTATAAAATGGACCAACCTCTGCTTCGATACGGCACTTGCCTTCTGCCGATCATAACAGAAAAGAGCTGCTTAAATACGTATGCTCTACGTGTCACATTAAGCGCAGTGCGCGGACATAGCAATGAAAAGGCTGGGTCTGCCTTCTCCGCAGACAGCGCTTGCAGGCTCACTACCACTTTTAATATTAAAAGACTGGGGTCTCAGGTAAACGTGAAAGTGGGCCGGTCCGAATTCCTGGCACGATTCGCTGACCGAAAATGCCACTGGAATCCTAACCCTCCTGAATGATACCAACGCGACCAGCAGAGCTGCCTTCATGGACAGAAAACTTATAGATACTGAGTCGAGTGGTTTTAACGGACCTAACCATAACCGCTGGGGCTAGAGAGATCTAACCATCTCGCGCCACGCGCTTCTGAGGAACCGGCTGATGAGGTTATGCTTTCCCAGCGCGCTACCATCCGCCGCCCCACAGAGAGCGGGGATGGCAGCACGCCAAACCTTCAGCGTGGAGGGTGACAACCTGCGCTTCAGTTATCCTGAAGGAAGAAAACACAACACTAATCTGGCATGTCCGGGGTTCTTTTCAGAGAGAAGAGCTCCACACAACGAATAGACTCCACTACAGGGCATAGGCTTGCCTATACAGGGTGCTCTAGCCTGAGTGACGGTGTTAACCATCTACTGATAGGTCACCTAAGTCCACCGCGCTCTGTCTAGAAACCCTCCATGGGGGTTCCAGAACGCTGCGCAGGTGCCAGAGGGTGCCAGTCCCAGAAAAAGGAGTGCTTCTACTGGGGAATTCGTCAGGGAGGGCCATCACGAGGAGTGTGAGTCCGGAAACTCGGGTCCGGTTGGGGCAAGGAGGCGCAACGGGCGAAACCCGCTCCTCGTCTCCCCGACCTTGCACAGAGACTGTGCGCGCAGGCTCACTGGGGAAAAACACATATTGCGTAAACCTGGGGCCAGCTGAGAGCCAGCGCATCCGTGCAGAGCAGGGAAAGCAGCTGGGGAAGGGCCTCTCGGGAGAAGCGGCAGGATGACCTTGGCCTCTCTGAAGCATGCCCATAACAGCTGGACTGTGCCGGGTAGGAGTCTCCATTCTCCCGGAAACGTAACTGTCATGAGAGGATGTAAGCTGGCACAGTAGAGCTCGTACGGGATATAAACGGCGCGCAGCTTTAAGCCGCATGACTCCAGAGGAGCAGATGGCGAGTGAGCTGAGACATGCGGCGGTAGCGCACATCAACCGTTTGGCTTCGCAAAAAAACACCGCAGCCGTGCTGGCCGTCCTAACCAACACGTGTGTCCCCTCCCGTACCGGTAGGAACCGGCAGTGAGTGAGAAACACTGCCATCAACTCCAGGCAATTGAATGCCGATTTACGAATCTGCAGCTGCATGCTTGATACGCACAACCCACCAGCCCGTACTGGAAGCATCCGTCAGAATGACAGCATGAGTGGACACTTGTTCTAAGGGCACCCAGGCCCGTAGAAGGCAAGGTCCATCCAGGGGCTGAAGGTGCGGAGATACAGCGTGGTGATGGACACCCGGTGCGTCTCCGCGCGCCATGCCCATCTGGGGACCCGATCGCGAAGCCAGCGCTAAAGTGGTCTTATATGAACAATTGAGCGCGTGATAGCTGCTACAAATGTCATATGCCCCAGGAGCCTCTGAAAAACTTCAGTGAGACCACTATAACTGCCAAATTAAATGGACAGGTCAGCACTAGCCCGGCGCGCTAAAAGCGCACTGTGATCGAGATCGGGTCCAGCTCCAACCCGAGATGAGAGAAGCTCTGCCCGTGGGAGAGCTTGCTCATTCTCAGTTGACCCAAAACCCCAACAGGCCGAGGTGCCGGAGCACCAGGTCCCTATGCATAATCGACTAATTCAAAGGTCTGAAAAAAAATGTAACCCAGTCAATGAATAATCAAAAATGCTCGGTTGCATCCTTCGCCAGGAGGATAACAATCTTCTCACGCGAGACAGGGGTGGCATAGCGATGACTGCTTAAATACACACCCGTGAACTCGGGAGGCCAACAGCGAATTGAAACGCATAGCCGAGTCTGACCGTCCGTGGCTGGGCCAAGGACAAGGCTGACAGGACCAGGCTGACAGACTCTGAACGAGCAGCATCACCAGAACGATCGCTGACGTACCTGCGGAGAGGCAGCTTCGGGATGGGGAGTGCTCACCCCCGGAAGCAGACTGTCCCGAGGAAGAACTGAAAATAAGAGACTGACCCAGGATCCCGCAGAGAGGCTGGAGGTGCGAGAAAGGAGCTCATCCTCTGGTGCCCTCAAAGCCTGTGGCGAAGTGCACCAAAGCTGAGAGCTGGAAGGCAGTGCGCCCCATGCTGGCAGCAATTGGGCTTCCATACCCAAGGAGAGGAAAAGCCGCTCTTTTCGAATCGCTACATTCATTCGCGGGGGAGCCCCGGCCCTCCACCGGGGAAAGAACGGTTCTCGTCCTCTCCAAGCGGCCCGCCTTAGGTTCACTTCGCGGTCCGATTACCGGACTTTACGGCGACCTATGACGGGTATTTTGGAGCCGCAGGAAGAGCGCTCTCTGCGAGGAACAGCCAGCGCGGACGGGTTCGGTGGGGGACCAGTTTTCCGAGCCCACCAGGAGATGACCTGCTCCATCGCGCACGGCTGATCTCTCACCACCGAGGACTTCTGGGTAAAGTCCCCGACGGTGTCGCCGAGTAGGCCTGCCTGTGATATGGACACTAAGAAAGCGTACTTTGTCGGCGAGGCGCATATCTTCCAGGGTAAGCCAAGGGTGGCATTTCCCGACCACTGTGTGGCCATCGTCCTCCCCAGGGCACGGGTGGCCGACTTGAAGGTCATGAGAGCATAGTCGACCACCGTGCGGTGCTTACGCGTAAGCCTGGGGAAGAACCGTCCCTTTGCAGCACAGCAGGTGCAGTGGTGCAGGGCAGGAGCGGCATGGCCCGCAGGGGTGTGGTCTCTGGCCATGAGAGACACAGATAACCCACCCGCCTTGGACGGGGGTCTCAGCTTACCCCTCCAGGTGGCGGCGGCCACCACCTGAGGAATAGCTTCGTACCCACTGTCCGCCTCGCCATCAGGGGAGGTGAAGGCGGAGGAGCACGAGGACCGGGCGGAGAAAAAAACGCCCTCTATGCCAGCGTGCGCTCGCTGTGCGCCCCTGGGAAGAAGTGGATGGAAGCTGGAAGATTCATCTTACATCAGCCCGCACGCCACACCTCTAGTCGGTCCGGCGGTGAGACTGGGGGACAAGCCATCTCCAGCCACACCGCTGAAGCAGCCCAGGAAGCGCAGCCATCATGTCTGACTCGAGAACCGTGACTACGCATCGCACCCGTAGAATGGTAGCGAGGCCGGTCTATCATCTGGGCATGACAGCTCGCCCTCCGATGTCGCGATGGGCATCTGATCTCCGGTGTCATCAAGCGGAGGCGCGGGCATCCCGGGGGATGAACCACGCAACCACTCAAAGGTTGGATGGGGCGCGCTGTGGAGGAGTCGGGGGTCTGCGGGCCCGGAGGCGACGGATAAACCCCCACTGTGATCCTCAGATCTGCCCGCGTGCTAACTGCTTTCACGGGGAGCAACGGGGGTGGCTTGGAAGCCGCAATCTCAGCTGTGCAACAGCCATGCCCTCACAGCGAGAGCATGAGCTGTCTGCGAGCACCGCATCGACATGCTGGACCCCCAGACCTGTGATGCAATACCCGTGCCCATCATCCGGAGATAGGAACCACCGCATCCAGAAACGCACAGTCAGAACAGCGTCTTGAAAAAGACATGTTGATTGACTGTGTTGCTCTCTTATGGAATCTGCTCTTTTAATGGAAACTGCTCTTTTGTGCACACCAGCGAAACGCCCAGGGGACAGGAAGCCCAGATCGACCGCCGCTGTCGCGTCATCTCCTGGACTGGTGAGTAAACTGGTTTCAGTCTTGAAATCAGGTTGGCAGAGTGTCTTCAGTCTTGTGAGAGGCTCTGAAATGATTAAGTGCTGTCAGCTGTGGAGCTGAGCTCTGCCAATTCATGTTTGGCATTCATTGGCCCGTTTTCTTACTCTTCAGAGTGATTGGTCGTCTGACGTACTCCCCTTTGTCTGGTTCCAGACACACGTTGAAGTTCCCATATGAAGGGGAACTACAAATTGTGGACCTTTTTTTTGGGCCCAGAACAGGCCGGTGTCCTTTTACCTTTGACCGATTTATAGGCCTATACTACAGTAAAGCAGTTATTGGTTAGTGATCAGTTAAGAAATTAGTGTTTCCACATTTGAGGAGTGTGTGTGCCTGGTGAATAAGTGTAGCGTTTTGATTAGTTGTGTTTGGAAAAGGAAAGCAAGTAGCTTCCTGTTAGATTTTTGTGTTTTAGCTAGAGTATTGTGTGTAGTGTTTTGAAAAAAGTGTTTTATGCAATTGAAAACTGAGTTCAATGCTTAGAAAAAGCTTCTGGTTTTGGAGATTTGCTGTGTTGTTTTGCATTTTGAGTGAAAGGTTTCAAAAATTGTGTGACATGAAAAGATTTTGTGTGTAAGCAGTTGGAAAAAACTGTAAAATCAGAGCTATATTGGCGGTACGGTATTGTCACCCCATGCAAAAATGTGAAACTTCCCCTATGCTTTTATAATTTTTTACATATACTTATACCTATATGCTACATTATTATTACAAAATTTGATTTACTTACTATGCTATAATCTACAATGTCACCATTTTTGATGTTCACTTGATAAGAACAAATCTGAAATTGAAAAGATTCATTTTATAGCTGTTTACAGTTAATTGCCATTTAAAGACCCTGCTTTATTGTTTTGGACAATGACAAAGTTTATAACATGGATTATCTTTTTCCTTGTATTTACAGTGCAGAGAGCTTGGACTATATTTTGTTGGAGAGGCTGCGAAGAGTACACTGTAAATTGGTTTCTTGTTAGATGCATGTTCAGTAGAGTTCAGGGCGCGCAGCTATTTTTCCTGGCTTCCCTTTGCACAGTTATTTTAACAACGGCCTTTGTTTTCTGTTTTAGTCTGCCAGCATCTGCCTCAGCAAAACATTTTCATTAAAGTCTGGCTGAAAATAGAGTTGATTTTGGATTTACATGAATACGTATTTGACGATTTGGCCTGTCACGATGCTTTTAACCAGCCTGATGTTCATAACATATTGAGCCATTTATCAGTACTCCAGTAAATAAAAATCTTGAAGGACAATTGTTTTCCGTTGCTAGTCATGATTTGGTGGTTAAATATGTGCATTGCTTTATGTTAATTAGTAAAGTACACTGTATTTGGCTTTCCAACATTGTTGTTTAGGTGGCATTTATTAGCACTAAGCTCAAAAAATAAAAATAAATAAATAATTAATCCATTTTTAAATATGAATACATTCTCAAAAGCTGTGAATCAATCTTTTTTTTTTCCATATTCTGCTTTCCATTATCTTTTTAACTATTGTAAGCAGTTTACAGTTTTTTTACAATCGCTATGGCAGTTTTTTTCAATACATTTAATAAGTTTCCTAAACTCTTAACACAATTAGCACAACATCCGTCTTTGTAGGCTATACAATTAACACATTTCTTGTTGCTTTGATACAAAATGCATACAGTTAACTCCAATTTAAAATGCTTGATCTTCTTTTACACACAAGCTCAACCAAGACCAAAACAATGTAATTTTACAGTCAAATTTACAAATGCTTTCACACTGTATGTCAGAACAGATAACATCATGTTCTAAACATAACTTATATAGGCTAAAGTCAAAGTGAACAGCTGTTTATATTGTGAATTGAAACACAAATATATTCCCTGTATTTTATTCCATTGCCAATGAGAAACAGCTTATTGCAGTTATCATATGTTCTAAAAAGAGGACTCTTTGGGCTTTTGAAAGGAACAGTGAGTGCATCAAAGAACGTAACGGTTACTAAAGTAACCCTCGTTCCCCGAGGGGGGGAACGGAAATGCTATGT
>CAIGQV010001751.1:0-16706 GCA_903798115.1 Danio jaintianensis | reverse complement strand
AATCAGGTGTGTTAAGTAAGGAAGACATATAAAATGTTCAGGGCAGGGGGTCTAGAGGACCGGAATTGAGAACCACTGTCTTAGAGCCTTCGCTGTGTTCCTGCATAATACACTGGTGTCACACGATCATTTTTCTCCACAGGAGCATTCTCTGTAACCACTTCTGTAGGATACTATAATACAACACTTAAGTTAACCACATTTCTATTTCGTATCTAAGCTGCCAGTGAGAACAAATATGACATGGCTACTTGTTAGAACACACAGGTTCTTAAATGGTATGTAGTGGGAAGCCACAGAACACAGAACTCTGCCTTCACAGAAAGAAACATCCTTTGCTTGCATTGTCATGTTTAATTTGTGTGTTTGATGAAGGACAACTGATTTACTATGGAAGTAAACAATTGCATCCATAGTTGCTCAGCTGTTTTATATATATTTTTTCTCATTCATTCAGATCTACAACTGAGATGCAAAAGAAAGGTCTCTATGCACCCCAAAGTCTCTATACATTTCCTGCCACGCGTGTTAATGCCACCAGCATACTGAAAGTTAACTTCAGAAATAATTCCCCCAGCACACATGAGGTGAGAACAATGGACTGCACACACTAAGGGCCTGTTTATACCTGGTCACTTCTGCGTTTTTTCAGATTGGATAGCTATCTGATCCATTTACATTTGACCACATGAATGCGTTTCTGTTAAATGGACATGATTAGAATGTTCAAATCGCGTGCTTTATGCAAATTTAACTAGGTTATGTCAACTAAAGAGTCAGTTACACACCACATTATATTTAATATTATTATGAAAGGTATATCTTATTTTGCATTCAAATTATTTTATATGCAATTTGTAAAACATCATTACAAGTCCATAAAACAGGCTCTGTGATTACTTTCATTATAGGCTAAATGAAACAGCTATTTTTGTCATACAGATATGTGCAGGATATGATTCAAAACTGTACAGGGTTTAAATTAAATTTATATATCATACTCTCCTGAAAACAATACAACGTGTCTTTGTAAATGTGAAAAAAATGTAAATAAAACAAACATCTCAAACTGTCATCTGTGTCATTCCGCTGCTTATGCATTTGCACTTGTAAAACTGACGGTCATATAGGTCACAACACAAACACTCTCACATTTATTTATTTTTTATTTTGGGAGGAGTTAAATTTACATATGTGGTTTCAACAACCAGAAGCATTTAGACCTGTCCAGTTTAGTCTGGAAACCACCTCCTAAAGGGATCTGAGCAATCAGATTTATATCCGTCTCAAATACGTTTCAGAATGGCATTTACAGCTGCCCATATCTTGATCATAGCAATCTGATCAGAAAAAAATGTGACCAGGTGTAAACAGCCGCTAAAACACTATTGACATCAATAAAGTGTCATCTTGTACTAATAGATGAAACAAGAATTAAGATTCCTGTGAGATTTGGCCAGATCATACCAAAAATAACAATTCTTCGGTCCATAGTTTTTTGGTTTATTAATTTATTGGACTTCTGTAATATATGCATGTATTTTCACAGTATAATTTCTATTTTTTTTTAAAATACAGATTTTTAATGATGTTTTTTCAAAATAAAAAATAGTCCAATACATTTTGCAGTACATCTTTTAAAAACACAAGCCTGCTAAAATGTTTTAAAGTGCCAGTTACACTTTAATGCAAGGTCTAATTGTAAAGCATACTGAGATTTGGGTGTTTTGTCTTTTTAAATGAAACCCAATTTAAGTTGATTAATAAAATTAGATTGAGAATTGATGCAAGAAAAAAATTTTTCTTGGACAGTTAACAAGAAAAAAGGATTAGAACTAATTATATTTAAAATGCATCCACATCTTACAAGTTTAGTCATAAAACTGACATATTGCATGTTGATGTGTGCAGTGTTGTTTCTGTTGCGGTTTAATGTCTGGCATGAGATTTATTTTAAGCTTTTCTAATTTGCAGCTAAAATTCATAAGTCCTAAAGAGCCTTTCTACATCAAACATTCAAATTATTCTCTAAGGTAAGTTACATTTTCTCTTTCTCAGTTAAAAGGAAGTACTAATAGACTGTTTGCCCAATTCAGTTAAAGAAATTAACATCAAGTAGAAGTCCTGTTCTATGTCACTTTCTACTGTCAATGCCTGATGTGAAGGCTCTGATTCTGAGGTGAATCAGTGCTTGTTAATAGTTAATAATGTGTGTGTGTGTGTGTATATATATATATATATATATATATATATATATATATATATATATATATATAATTTTGCCGGTTTTAAAACCTTGACTTTTTCAAACCGCGTTATACGGTTATCATCCCATGCCTAGTCCAGCTCTTCTCAAGAAGTTGAGTTCCCTAGCCCAAACTGTACGTGGAGATGAGGCTGACTATATCTAGTCAGTGCCATTCAACCTATTGCACAAGCTCATTCTCCTTCCCTCCCAGTGAGGTGACATTCCATATTTGTATCAGGATGTCTTGGTCCTGGCCTTTGGCCACTGCCCGTTTCACAATGTACCAGCCCCATATGGCTCCTCCTGCAGGTAGTAGGACATGAATGATGATGTTGTGGTGGTGATGATAATAATTTTGCACAACTGAAGAATAGATTGAATTGATATTACAGACTGACAAACTTTAGAAACATTGGACAGCATCATTATTTTTCAGAGAGATTTGAGATTGGATCTGTTCACTTGATCAATCTGCATCAATCAGCTCTCGAATATGGCACTTAAACAAAAACAAATCGCTTTTTTGGCACCAAACAACAATTGCACTGAAAACACTAAAATGCAACCAGAGCAGGTCCAGAACAATCTACTGATATTAGGTGTATTCTGTTAAAAAGAATAAACCATTTTCTTCTGTAAACCATGCTAGTTTGTGTCATTGGATTTTCATTTAACTTTTTCTGTGTCTTTCTAGATCTCAACACTACATCAACCTCCCTGTGCAGTTTGTGCCAGATGCTGCAGGCCAGTTTTTTGGCATGTTACATGTTCAGACAGACACCGATGCTAAACTTGCTATAGAGCTCAGCGGAGAAGCCTTGCCATGAAGACCTGCATGTTGCCAGCAGAACACACATCAAGATAAAGCTAATAATGATGGCACTGTAAACATTTTTTGCCTTCTAAATGCTTTTCAAAAACAAAACTTAAAGTTTAACTTTGCACCTGTTAATTAAAGTGGTTTCACATAATGAAGCTAGACAAATATCTTAAAGGTTCATATCAACCAGTTTAATATTCCACTTTTTTTGTACAGCTCAAAAAGTGTTAATTGCTTTGTCTGTGTGTGTTTCATGTTTATTTTAAATCATTTTTGAGAGAAATAAAACTGCATAACTTTATTGGCAAATTGTACATTTTACTAGTTTGTGTCCTTGCTTTAATTTCTGAAATTGTTGCATCAAAATGAAAATGTAATTCAGGGTGTTTTTGGTTTTCAAAACAACTCAGTGTTTTTGAAAATATGCTTTGATTCATTCAAAACAACTATTAGATTGTGCATTTATAGAACTGCTTTTTTCTTTTCATTGACAATTGTAAAAGTAAAGAAAGCAAAGAGGGTTTAAAAACTAAATTAAATGTTTGTCTAATGCATATCTAGAACCTGAATTCTTGCAAAAACAGTCGTATTAACAAACAATAATAGTTTACTCCTTAGTTTACCATGTTTTTTGCAATTCTAACTTTTAAAGTTTACTTGACTATAGGATGCATTTTATTTTAATTCATTCAATTGATCATATTTCTATAGCCCTTTTTACAATGCAAATTGTCAAAGCAGTTTAACATAGATGAAGAAAAGCCTTAATATTTCAAATTCTTAAATTGGAAGTGCTTCAGTATAAATGTCACTGTTGATAGTCCAGTTTAGCTCAGATCAGTGTAATGCAAATGTCACTGCTGAAGGTCAGTCCATTAAAGGACAACTCCACTGATGCACAGCTCCACCATTCTCAACCAAGCAATTTAGGGGCAACAATGGCAAGGAACCAAACTTCACCAATTGCCAGAAGTGAAGCAAAAAAAAAAAAAAAGAGAACCCGGGCTCAGCTAGGCACCACTAGATCTCCTCTGCCAAAATGTCTTGTGCAGAGCTGCAGTCTGGACGTCAGAGGCTTGAGAACAATGAGCGTCCGTTGTAGTGGAGAAGATGCAAGTCCAAGTAGGTCATCAGGTGGGTGTTCAGACTAGCCAACGAGATTAATACAGAGACTTGTCTGTCACTGGGATCTTTGCAAGAATTAGGGTGTACTTACACTAGGCACAGTTGCCTTGAACCGTGCCCAGGTGCGACTGTGCCCCCTCCACTCCTCCAACGGCCCACACTTACACTGTATTTTGTTACGAGCCAGAGCACGCTTACATCATCGATGATGCGACTGGTCGGTTAGGAAGAAAATTGCTCTCAGTACAATGGAGATTGCTTTAGTTATATTGTTTTGTGTAATTTTAAGTTGATTGGGATTGCAGTGACACACAGTAAAAGTTTTTGCTGAACAGATTCACCACTTTTGATTTCTCATAAATTTTCATAAAATCATTGCGCTGCACGTATTAGGAGGTTTATCGAAGGTGGCAGCTGACGTGCAGCGAGGGGTTTGCATCTTTAATAAACTATGACAGTTCATTGTGTTCATTGAAAAGTAAGAATGGTTAACAAAATCCATATGAAACAGTCCCTTAAAAGTGATGTTGCATCTTCAGTTTCATGCACGGGCGCACTTTGCACTCACATTACAAGTGTACTGCGCCTAACTGAACTGAACCTTGTCAAACGAACAGTGAAATGGGGGCACGGTTCGGATAGCCTTGTTTGAGTACACCCTCAGTCTTAAGCCTCATTCACACTACAAGCGACCATTCATTTAAATGGAGAGTGAGCGACTTCCGGCGACCTCCATCTACTCGAGCGACAGCGACAAGGTTGAGAATCCTTCAACTTTATGCAAATGAAGGGCGACTTTCTTGAGCGTCAGCCAATAGGAGCACCAGTAGAGCTCACGTTATCCTCTCTCAGCTGGCTGGTTTTATGCGTGCTGTATAGACCTACACGAACCTGTGTTTGCAGCAGGTCAGCATCCAGAGCGACAGGCAACTACAAAGTCGCTGCTAGTGTGAATGAGGCATTATACTATGTCCTAACTATGTCCTAAAATTCCAACGACAACCAATTTGGCTGTCTGCACCAAAGGCAATATGACACAACAGAAACATTTAAATACCAGCCAATCATTTAAATTTCAGCCACTTTTCTCCCAATGGTAAGAGTGAGAATCGAATTAATACATATTTAACATTATCATAACATTATTAAAAGTACATAAGCTGAGTGACTGATGTTGTTGGTTTGCACTGAGTACAGTTCTGACTTTCATATTCAAACTGTTTGTTAGTTATTTTATTATTAATTTCTGAGGTGAACTAACTGCTGCTGCTTTCAGTGGTATGGCGATAAATGTCACATATATTAGTATTAACTCACATTGGTAGCATTTAACACTGATTAAAGCACATAATCTGTACTCGAGGTGATAGTTGCAATAGTAGTATATGCTGTTGTTTTGCTATGATGTTGTGAAAATAGAAACTTTTTCTAAAATAGAAATTCTGTGAGACTCTGCCACAAATGTTTAGGACAAAAACTTGTTTTAACATGATAAAGATACCCTTTATTCACCATTTGCTTAGGATAAGGGTCAGGTCAACGATTATGTAGACCTAAGAAAAACAAACTAATATAATCATATGTGCAAGTCTGCAAAGTAATAGCTGAGCCCAGAATGGCTCAAGCAGGCAATAGGAATTATGTTTTCCCGATTGCATTTCTGCTCCAATTTTACCTTTTTTAAAATTATTATTAAACAGTGGGTTCTCAGCGCTATGAGGCAATGTGACGGCACACAAAATGCTCAGTACCAACAGAAAATAACTTCATTTCAAACTTTGTGTGATTGCACCCTAAGCTCCCACAATAATATCCACCTGAAAGCAGCAGTTTGCTTTTTTTATAGCGTGTGAATTGGTGCTGGAAAATGTAATACAAAACCACACATACAATTGCTGAATTGTTATAATATATTCAATTCAATTCATCTTTATTTCTATAGCGCTTTTACAATGTAGATTGTGTCAAAGCAGCTTCACATAGAAGATTATAGTGAATTGGAATGGTGTCCGTTCAGTTTTTAGAGTTTAAGTTCAGTTCAGTTCAGTGTGGTTTAATTTTCACTGCTGAGAGTCCAAACACTGAAGAGCAAATCCATCGATGCGCAGCTCTACAGGTCCTGAACCATGCAAGCCAGTGGCGACAGCGGCGAGGAACGAACTTCACCAATTTGCGAAAGTGAAGGGAAAAAAAGCTACTGTGTGTAGCTCTAGCTTATCTTATCTTGCTCTGCTTGAAATTCTAGATATTAGTCTTCACCATCGAACAAATTAAGTAATAGCTCCTTAAATATTAAATATGATTGTACATTGTTCAGCTCCGATTGTTGCATCCTCATAGTGGGAGAAAACACTGCATGTCTCTTCCAACATCAGACAGGCTTAGCACCCTCAGTGATGCACCCACTGAGAAACCTGATAAAAGTGCCCTATTAATTGGAGACTTCATAGTATGTAACATGCAAATAGAGACATCAGCCACTAATAGTCAAATGTCTGCCAGAAACCAGAGCGCCTGGCATTATGTCATATTTAAAAGTGCTGGCTATCCAAATAAGTTCAGTAAGATCATTATCCATGTCGTCATGTTCACCCTCATGCATCCTTATGGAAATTGTCTTTTTCAGTTTTGTTTTTTTATACAGTTTTGACCGAGTTAATCCTAACTGCATAAAATATTGCTCTTGTGTGTATTTATTGAAATTTTAATGCTTCACCCTCATTTCCCTTAAAAAAGTAAATTTACACTTGGTACAAAAAAGTTATAAGACCTTAAGGACAAAATGTCCACCTTGAAGCCCATTAAAGCTATTTTTTTCCACCCCAGTGTCATTTAAATATATAATGTTGCAATATTTGTTAATAGGCTTTAATTTTGTTGGGAAGACTGCAAAATTTTAACCATTGTTTAATAGATGGTGGCATATAAAGAAAATACTGCTTTCTGCATATTATTGTCTATTATAGAGTTGATTGGATAAATTATAGCTATATCAGTTATAATTGCATGGGTATGTTGGGATTGATGTCCAGAGTGTGGTTTGTATGTTTACACTGAATTTTTTGTGCAAGTGGTTTGAAATAAATAAATGATATTGTCCTGTAAACACCCACACCCATGCAAATGAGCCACACACTTAGCAGGGGCATGAGGCCATGTAAAAATCACTAATAGGGTCAAATAAGATTACTGAGATTTTATTTTTTTCTTCAAACACATATCTTTCTCTTCATTTTCATCAGTTTTTTGTACAGAAATAAATGTGAGCTTGATTTTGATGTAGAAGTTCAGAAGAACCCGGACACTGTTTTTGTTTTCACCTAAAGAAAATGCAGATTTTTTTTTTTAGTCTGGTAGATTAACACAGTTAACACAGGTTTTCTCACAGCCAAACCTATAAAAATATATGGTGATATAATTTCATAGCCTGCAGAACATCAATATAACTTAATATTCCATTTAAAAAATATATATTCTGAGGGTAATAGGAGCAATAAAATCTATGTTCTGACATGGAAAGTTCTGACCTTTAAGGTCCTGAGTGGTATTGTTTTTCTTTTTAAACCCAACATTGCACACAAAAAAAAACTAATAATGCATCAAAATCATTGTTGTATTTGTATATACTTATAAAGAAACTGGCATTTAAAATGTTAAAACGCTGAAAAAGAATAAACATTTGGTAATTTATTAGAACTGATATTGAAAAATATATTTAAAAAAAAATAAGTCAAAAAAAATAATGAAGGGAAATAAGTTTTATAGATTGAGTTTTTGTCCTTTAAGGACCTAAGTGGTACTTTTTTGTATTTTATCTGACACTACGTAAAAATTATGAATGTTTCTAAATGAATGGTGTTGTTTATCATTAACACATCCATATAGAAGCCGTTCCCACCTGTTCGTAAATTAGATTTTTTTATTTTTTTTTTTAATCAGAATTGTGTATTATATAAAGTAAGAATTCTGAGTTATAGTCACAATTGTGTGATACAAAGTTATATTGTCAGAATTCTGAGTTATAAAGTTTTTACTAATTGGGAAATTTCAATTTTATTGGAGGAGTCACTCAACATAAAGCTTAGTTTCTGGACTCTTGAGAGAATGTTATGTATTAAAAATTATATTAATCAATGATTTATTGGTTTGTTTTAAATCGTTTTACCATTAGATGGCACTGTTACCAAATTTATGTGGTGTCAGTGTGAGGTGACAATGACACAAAATTGGGTGTCAATATGTATAAACATAATTCAAAGAAACTCATAAATGTTGCTGTGAAGATATGATCTTCGCCGCTGGGAATGGCAGTACTGACACATACATGCACATATACACACATACACTTACCTCAACCATGATGCATTCCCCTAGCTATTTAGGCTTGCAGATTAGCGGGTGCACACGCCATCTCGCTAGCCCACGGACATTTACACACTTTACTCATAACTCTTATCACTCCCGGACTCACTACATATACATATTATACATTTCATACTTTGTGTTTTATGTTGTATTGTCTGGCGTTTTTGTGGAATGAGTGGGGGGTAGCCAGATTCCCGATAGTCGGGTGGCATAGATATACTAGATGTCGCCTGGCCTATTGTTGTCTATTGGAAGGAATGCGTCAATAGAGCCGCCATTTTAGTACAGGGTAGCGCTCCTTTGAAATGAATGTGAGACCAAGGTGCAGTGGAGGACTGTGGCCATCCAGAGCCAGAGATATATACATATATCTATGATCGGGAATTTTCCCCCGTGGTCAGTACGCAAAAAAAAAAAAAAATCATTACGAAAATTTTAATTTTACATCACTTTTCTACATCGATGGATAAGTGACCGCACGGGCATTGCCGATAAAGAGTGTGTGTTTGTGTGCATGGAAATGTATTATCTCCCTCCCTGTTAAATTTGATCTAATCCGTGTCCTGAAACACACCCCCTCTCCTGCTTTCACTTCTCATTCTAACGGAGGGAGCGATTCGTTTGTGAATGAATCCCCGTTATGAACGACTCGTTCACTTCGCCGACAATAATACAAGTTTCTGGCTCTGCAGCGTCTCGTTGTCATATTTCATTTTCATTGTTTGCTGATTTTATCCAACAGAACTAGCATAAGCCTAGAATTCAGTGCAAGTTGATGCTACTTTGCCTTATGATGAGTGCAGTGAGAGACTGTATTATCATCAATAACGTTACTTGTGGAGCACAAAAGTTTGTAACATGTAAAAACGAAATCTTACCTATGAAATGTTCTGCCTTTGTGCTTTGTTTTCTTTGTTTGCTCGTTACTACACCCGTAAGCAGCGCTAAAGTCCAGCATCTTCACATTGGCACACTGTCTTGACTAGTGCTGTTGAATGATGTTTGTCCTGGGAGCCCTGTACAAATGTGGCGGCGCTATTGACGCATGCTGAGGGTCCGTATGCGATATCTAGTGTATATATCTATGGTCGGGTGGTAGTTGGCCGCTTATGATGTCATTACCGCATTGCATCTGCGCAGAACGGTGGAATCCGACGAAACCATTAGTGTTGTCCTGCAGGGGTGTCACATATCTGTCTGTCCTGAAAAATGGAAGTTTTATATAATTATTTTTATGGTGGAAATATGATGTTTTTGTGTTTTAAAAGAGAAACATTGATGAAAATATTACATTGACTGTGGAAAATGTGGAAAGCAAACTTGTTTTGTAAATCTTAAACTTACCTGTTAATGGTTGCTCCGAATAGGGGGCGGAGCCTGGCTTATAAAAGAGGATGCCAGACTCCAAACCAGGGCATGTTTACCAAGTCAGCGAGCGAGTTACTGAGGTACCGTGGTCGAATTTCCAGTCATTGTATTCTGTGGATACATTTATTTTTATTTTTGTATATATATTTAAGTCTTTTGATTTGTTTATTTGATTTATTTTTCTTGGGATGTTTTGTCATCATTCTTTTGGTACTTTTTGTTAGTATTTATTTGTCACTTGCCCTGAGGTGCTTTCCTGGGTGCGCCATAATTATTTTTTTTGTTGTAGACCAGGCCTGGTTGTGGACCAGGGAGGAGAGGCTGGAATCAGCAGACAGTCCAGCCTGTGACTGTAACCCCAAGCGACACCAGGAGTGAACGGATGGAACTCCCGACCCCTGTGACACAGAGAGGGTCTATCTGCAGCAATGCAGCAGATTGACGTAGCCATGTGCTGTGATTTCCCAGTAGCCAGAGCACACCAATTCATCAATCAGAGACACTGATGCCAGTTCTACAGTAGGGGGACGACATTGAGAGCTATCTCCGTCGATTTAAGAGACTGGCCAGAACTTGGAGATGGCCAAGGGAGGAGTGGAGCTGCAGGTTGATACGGCTGTTGAACGGCTGTTACGGCGCGCATTGGAGGCATATCTCACAGTGGACGAGGAGGAAGCAAACAACTACAACCTTCTGAAGGATGCAAAAATTTAACGTTTCACCTGAAACCTACCGTCAACAGTTCCGGGCAGTAAACATCCCAGAGGGAGAGCTTCCGACAGAGACCTATTATAGTCTGTGGACCCTGTATCATCGCTGGGTGAGAACTGACATGCATACTCTGGAGGAGGTTGGAGAACTGATCATCCTGGAACAGATACTACGAGTCCTTCTTAATGACATTCGAACGTGGGTGAAGGAGCATGAGCCATCATCTGGACTGGAGGCTGCTAATCTGGCCCAGTGATACATGAATGCTGACCAAGCTGTTCAACGGTCTCAAACACTCAGAGGTAAAGCACGTTACACTCCACGTAGTAATGAGTTTGGGTCTGAACTGAGTAATCAGCCTTATGAGGGTACACAAGGGCCAAAGACAGTGACTAATCAGAGACTGACTTGCTATGCATGTCAACAGCCTGGACACAAGGCATCACTATGCCCGGCTCATAAACCCAAGCTGACTGGTTTTTGTTATGCCCCAAGGGAGGAGGACATTGACAATAAAGGTAATGGGGCAGGTAAAACAAGCCGTATGCTCATGAACGTTACATTGAATAGACATTCATTTAAAGCCTTAGTGGACACTGGTAGCGGAATTACCCTGGTTAAAACTTGTCATGTTCCCAATGTTAACTTTGCTTCAACTACAGCTGTACAATGTGTACATAGATATGTTAAGAGGTATCCCCGAGCAGAAGTGCTGATTGAGGTACAAGATCAGGTTTACATGCTGAATGTAGCTGTTATTGATGATCTACCTGAGGATGTTATTTTGGGAAGAGACATGCCTATTTTAACTGATCTGGTGAATACTAATGTTTACACTGATGATGATGTCAATGTTATGAATTGTAAAGTTGAACAAGCTTTTCCTGTTTTAACTAGAGCCCAAGTGAAGTCCAAGTCTGCAGCCTTTGCCAGACTTTGACGATAGTCTGTTGCAAGGAGGGACAAAAGGGCCAAGAAAAACACGTTGTCAGCGATGGCTGTTAAAACATATGGGGACTCCAATCTCTAAGCCTGATACTACAGGTCTTGAGACTAATGGCTGGCAGATCCCTGATAACATTGCTGAGCTACAGAGAAATGATGATACACTGCAACCTTTGTTTGTGAAAACTGTGGGGTCTAAAGTGGTTGATGAAGGTGAGGGGAAATATGTGATGCAAAAATGATGTATTTGTGCAGACAGGAGATGTTTTACGTTTAGTTGTCCATGTGTCTTGTCGCCCCATTGTGTTACATCTTGCACACACACTGCCATGGACAGGACACCTTGCACACCAGAAAACCTATGCACACATTAGTACACAATTTTATTGGCCAACCATGTATACTGCCATTCAAACATACTGCAGCTCATGTCACACATGCCAAATGACCAGTACTGCGCGTCAGCGGGGCAGAGCACCACTCCATCCACTACCCATCCGCTGCATTGCTATGGACATTGTGGGACCACTTGAGAAAAGCAGTGGAGGACATCGGTATATTCTGGTCATATGCGAATATGCAACCAGATACCCAGAAGCGTTTCCCCTTCACACTATCACCACACCTAAAATCATCCATGCTCTGATTCAATTGTTTTCCAGGTTAGGTGTCCCCGATAAGATTCTAACGGACCAAGGCACCAACTTCACTTCCCGTCTGATGAGGCAACTTCACCAGCAACTGGTTATATCGCCAATAAGGACTAGCTCATACAAACAGATGGATTAGTGGAGAGGTTCAGTCAGACCCTGAAGGCCATGCTGAGGAAGTTCGTCAATGACACAGGTCGAGACTGGGACATATGTCCCCGAGACTGGGACATATGTCGTTCAGGCATTCCATCCTGATGATCAATCGGTTTCAGCACGCGTCTCGGCATGCCTGAGTGACATCTCGCTCTGGATGAGGAACCATCACCTACAGCTGAACCTTACGAAAACTGAACTTCTCGTCATCTCCGCCAACCCTAAGATCCATCACAACCTCTCTGTTGAACTGGGATCATCGACCATTGCCCCCTCCAGAACAGCCAAAAACTTGGGAGTATTAATCAATGACCAGCTAACCTTTACAGATCATATTGCCAACACTGCCAGGTCCTGCAGATTCCTTCTCTACAACATTAGGAAGATCAGACCTTTTATCTCAGAGCATGCTGCACAAATCCTGGTACAAGCTCTGGTCCTGTCCAGGCTGGATTACTGCAATGCTTTACTCGCTGGACTCCCGGCCTGCACTATCAAACCTCTACAGATGATACAGAATGCAGCGGCAAGAGTGGTCTTCAAGGAACCGAAAAGAGCGCATGTAACACCCCTCTTTGTCAAGTTACATTGGCTCCCTATAGCCGCCCGCATCGAATTCAAAGCACTGCTCATATCCTTCAAGACCACCACAGGTTTAGCACCCGCCTACCTTCACTCACTAATACAGACATATTTACCCTCCAGATCACTGCGCTCTGCTAACGAGCGTCGTCTCATGGTGCCGTCCCAAAAGTGTAAGAAATCACTCTCCCGCACTTTCTCTGAATCGGTCCCACGATGGTGGAACGATCTGCCTATTACAACGGGTTTGGCAGACTCTGTGTCCATCTTTAAAAATCGCCTTAAAACACATCTCTTCCGTTTACACCTGACCCACTAATAAAAAAAAAAAAATGTTAAAAAAAAAAAAAACCTTGACTGCACTTAGCTCGTATTTTGTGTTTTACCTACTCAAGACTAGTCCGATTTCACTTATGTATGCTTTGTTTCCTCTTGTACTGATTGCTTCTTTTGTGAACCTCAATTGTAAGTCGCTTTGGATAAAAGCGTCAGCTAAATGTAAATGTAAATATGGTTGCCCTTTGTGTTGTTTGCATACCGAGAGGTATTTCAAGTGTCCACTGGATTCTCACCTTTTGAGCTTCTCTATAGATGGCCAGTCCAAGTTTCTCTGGACATACTCAAGAAAGCCTGGACAACACCGACAGCTCAAAATGAGGAGAGAAGCATCGTAAGGTTTGTCCTGGAGATGAGAGACCGGCTGGAGAGGTACATAGAGCGAGCACAAACCTACAACAGGCCCAAACAACCAGAAGACCAGGTATGACAAGCATGCGAGGCTACGACAACTGTAACCGGGACAGAAGATTTTGTTACTGCTACTCACCTCAGCAAACAAACTCCTGGCGAAGTGGCAAGGACCCTACGTCGTGGTGAGAAAGATGGGACCTGTAACTTATGAGATCCACCACCCAGAAAAGAAGAGGTCGCATCAAACATATAATGCAAACTTGCTTAAGGAATGGAAGGAGCAAAGCAGTCAGCCAGAAGTCTCAGAGATGTCGATTTCAATTCAATTAATCTTTATTTAGAAGATTAGAAGATTATAGTAAATTAAAATGATGGTAAGAAAAGTGGAAGTGGTGGAAGAAGAGGAGCTTGCTTATGAGGTGAGACCTCAGAGAGGACCTGCGACAGTAACACTTGATCATCTGGCGAAGCCACAACAAGCTGAACTGCAAGCCCTCCTGGACCAGTATTCATAGTTGTTCAGTCAGAGGCCTGGACAAACAAGCCTGGTCCAACACACCATCCATCTCACCGATCTTACTACATCACGACAGAGGCCATACCATATCCCAGAGAGACTGATTAACCCACTACAGGAAGAAATCAAGGTGATGAAAGAACTTGGAGTCATAGAAGCCTCAAACAGTGAGTGGTGTAGCCCCTCTAGTTATTGTACCCAATAAGAATGGGTCACTATGGGTCTGCCTTGATTTTAGAAAACTAAATGCCCAATTAAGGTTTGACACCTACCCAATGCCCAAAATAGATGATTTATTGGAGTGGATAGGGCAGGTCCAGTACATTACAACCCTGGACTTGTGTAAGTGGTTCTGGCAGGTGCCCCTTGACCCAGAATCCAAACCTTACACGGTATTCAGGACGCCGATAGGACTATTTAATTTCACGGTCCTGCCTTTCGGGCTGCACAGGGCACCTGCCATCTTTCAACAACTGATGGATTGTGTTCTTCAGGGATGTGAGAGGTGGTCTGCTGCATACCTGGATGATGTCATCATTTACAGCAACACCTGGTCAGACCACCTAGATCACCTGCAAGAAACCCTGAAGAGGATTCAAGCTGCGGGCCTGACCCTGAATGTGAAAAAGTGCAAATGGGCGAAGCAGGAAACCAGCTACCAGGGATACTAGTTGGATCATGGAGATCTGAGGCCACAAGTGAGCAAGGTGGAGGCAATCCAGCACAGTCCACGACCTAGGATGAAGGAAGGTGAGATCCTTCCTGGGCATAATGGGCTGGTACCGCCGATTCATTACAGACTTTGCAAGCATCTTATCACCCTTGACAGACCAGCTATGCAAGATTTAGCAACTCGACCTTCTAGTGGAGTGCGCAGTCAGGAAGCATCAAGGCGGCTCATCAGCATCCTTCTTAATTAAGTATCGCCCAAAGCTTAATTCAAATACACATTCTTCTCCCCACTTGATAAAACAAAGAACGTTTTGTGACCCCCCCAGTTAATAAGTAATGGCCTATCCACGAGTTCTGGCCATCTGGTACTCACATGACTATGTTAATTAAAGTTTACACCCAAAGAAAGAAAGAGACATTTGTGTCCCTCTGGGTGATCGGCTCCCCGCCTCTTTTCTGGCCTAGAGAAAAGTAACATGGTTATTATTCTGCGTACGAATGTCCCACGCAATTTTGGACATTTCACGTTTAAAAGTGTGTATTTGCTTTAATGTATTCTTGCTAATAGTTGTGTATGCTTTAGTATGTGTAAACAAGCGTATTCATTGTAGTTTTGCATATAAGTGAAACATTGTAACGTGTGTAATTAACTGTATTTGATAAAGTCTGTAATGTTTGGTGTCAAACTAGAGGTATAAAACTTCAGAAAACATTGATTTGAATGATAAAACAATTACAAGGCTTCATAATTCTGCCGAGGAGCAGTCACGGGAGCATTCCCGTTCAGTAAACTTCCCGCGTGTTGCTGACATCAAATTCTCCGTAACCGGGACAATGAGCCCAACGCTTCACAAGACGAAGGAAAACCCCTCATCCCAACCACGTCAAGGTGCCGCAACCAATCGGCTTCGCCGGGGTTTCCCTCAACCAGCTGACGAGTGAGACTGGTCATCAGAATGCAAGTAAACACAAAACAACTTTCCATTTCTTGCTGAAGCTGGTGTTAATTAAGTTTAAGCAGTAAACCTTAGTCAGATTCTCTGCTTGGTGGTTTCCTCACGTTGCAATACTAAGAACTTAGCAAGTGCGAGACGTTTGGGACTCTTAGTTGTTCATTCTCAGTCATTCACTCATCCCAGAACTGTTTTGTGTGTATCTGTATGTTTGTCTGTTTTACGTAGAGTAACTTACTGTGTGTGTAGCTTAATAAACTTGTGTTTCATTTTAAGATCCTTGTCGGTGTTTTATGCGTTTCTAAGTTACTGCCTCAGCTATATGGTCTTGCTACCTTGCTCGTGTAAATAGTAAAATCCTGTTTATGTTATTATTGTTGGCCATGTAATAATATAACATAGATTTTTACTAAAGATAAAGTTATGCTGCTTACTTCTATTAGGGTGGACCAATAGATGACGTAAGTGTTAACCTATTCCTAACTGTGAACCAGTCGTTCGAATCTTCTGATCCCCGAAGTTTAATTTGAATAAACTTATAAGCTAATTCTTACAGTACCGGACATATTAGATGGTCCAGGCACTACAAAGACTAGAAGAAAAAGAACCCTGTGATCTGGACTGAGGCTTGTCAGCAGGCGTTCAGTACCCTGAAAGATCTGATGTGTTCAGATCCAGTCTTAATCAGCCCAAATTTCGATCAATGGTTCCTGTTGCAAGTGGACGCTTGGAAGAACGGCATCGAAGCGGTACTAGCCCAGGGACCTACAGGAGAAGAGAAGCCAGTTGTGTTCCTCAGTCGGAAACTGCTACCCCGAGAGACCAGGTACTCCAATATCGAAAAGGAATGTCTCGCCATAAAGTGGTCCCTGGAATCCCTCCGTTATGTATATGTATATATATA
>CAIGQV010001746.1:0-17937 GCA_903798115.1 Danio jaintianensis | reverse complement strand
ACCAGTCTGACGAGCCTCATGCTTATATAAGAATCCTGAAGGAGTTGAAAAATACAATTTTGTCCTTTAATACAAGCAGTCAGAACTGTACCTTTAAAAACTCAAGTACATGCACAGAACAACATGAGCATTTATAGCAAATACACAAATGTAAATATTATCCCGCTTGCTTTTTGAGCATTGTCGAGCAAGTTCTTACACCCCTATGATTGGTCACGTGCTCAACAGAAAGGGCTGCGATTGGCTCTACTGCGCTGGCGATGTTCACTGATGTGTGACACTGATAAACAGCAGCGGATCACAGCTGATCCATGATAGACGCGGTGGAGAAAACTCGCTCTGCAGACACGCGCTCGTGTCTGGATCCACAAGTATCGCTGTAACAGCCGAGAGGAGAGGAAATGTCACTCTACAAGTTTTCTGCATTAATAAAGCATCCGTGTCTTGAGGTTCATCTGTCTGTCTGATTTTTCTATGTGCGATTTGATTGGACGAGAATCACAGGACTGATTATTCTACTTAGCCAATCACCATAGACAAGAAGAAATAAACACCAGGTTGAAGGAAAGTAGTGCAATAAAAATTAGTATTGTCACGATACTGAAATTCGGTACCAATCGATACTGAAATTTTAAAAACGTCCATTTCCCTCTGACATTTGAGCACCACTGAGCACGTTCTTAAACAGCGCTGATTTGCCATTGTGTTCACGTGCTCAACAGAAATGACTGTGATTGGCCGTGAAGCTCATCAGTTCACCGAACTCACCGCTGTTTAATGAGTGTAACCACAGATACAGGGACACTGGAGCGTTTTAAAGCCGCGATTCATCAGCGGATCGCTCGTATGTCAGCTTATAGACAAACCAGCTGATCGACGTGACTTTAAAACGCTCCAGTGTCCCTGTATCTGTGGTTACGCTCAGTAAACCGCGGTGAGTTCGGTGAACTGATAACCTTCATGGCCAATCACAGTCATTTCTGTTGAGCATGTGAACACAACGGCAAATCAGCGCTGTAAAAATACAGATACAACACTAAAAATGTACTCAAGTCTTAGCTCACCACTTAGTTCTTGAGGAAAAACTACTCAGTTACAGTAATTTGAGTATTTGTATTTCATTACTTTACACCACTGATTATAAACCATCTTCACTGATGATTTAGTGGCCCGAGAAAATAAAGCATGGTGTTTGTTACACGTTTCGAATGGAGAAACACTTGTGGCAAGGATTGAGGTGTGAGAATGTTCTGCTGTCTGTGGCCTGTGATTTGTCATGTGAGAATAGACATGGTGAGGTGCAGCTGTTCCCCTCTCAAGAGCCAGACAGGGACCCCGTCCACACACCGCACTCCCACCGCTCTTCATTAAAACACCTGGAAATGGAACAAGCAAATGATACCTCAGCTTAAACTGCACAGCGTCAGCTGTTTACAGTTAAAGTCAAAATTATTAGCCCAAATTATTTTTTCTTTTTCAAATATTTCCCAAACGATGTTTAACAGATTCAGGAATTTTTCACAGTATTTCCTATAATATTTTTTCTTCTGGAGAAAGTCTTATTTGTTTTATTTCGGCTAGAATAAAAGCAGCTTTTAAGGTCAATATTTTTACCCCCCTTAAGAAATATATACTTTTTGATTGTCTACAGAACAAACCTGTTATACAATGACTTGCCTAATTACCATAACTTGCCTAATTAACCTAGTTAAGCCTTTAAATGTCACTTTAAGCTGAATACTAGTGTCTTGAAAAATATCTAGTCAAATATTATGTGCTGTCATCATGGCAAAGATAAAAGAAATCAGTGATTAGAAATGAGTTATTAAAACTATTATGTAAATGTGTTGAAAAAGATCTTCTCTCTGTTAAACAGAAATTGGGGAAAAGGTATAAAAGAATTAAAATTCTAATAAATAAAAAGAGATTTCCACAATCTCCTCTGTAAAAAACCTTTGACTTTAATATGGCAAAAAGTAAAAGAAGCTGTAATTTTGAATCTGACTTCATCCAATGTTCAGCTTTTTGCGCTAGAAATGTATTCAAATTTGCACATATTTAATTTAAAAATGTGCATATTTAACATAACGTCTTAGAAAATATACATATAAGGGTAACACTTTATTTCGATGGTCCCTATTGGACATTTTGTTTACTAAAAGTTGCATTGCAGCTACATGCCAATTACTTCTCATTTGAGTATTAGTAGACTGTCTGCTTAATATCTGCTGATACTGCTGCTTCAACATTTAACTGACTATAAGAAACTTTGCAAGTACATGTCAACTTACTTATATATATATATATATATATACAGTTATTTTCCTCCCTGTAAATAAGGAAAGGGAAATAAATACAATAGAATAAAAATATGAAACAAACTGTGCTTTAAGCATCGTTCTTCACTGTAAGACAAAAACTTTAATTATAGCTACAAAAGTCCTTCAGTCAAGAGCAGTGAGTGATTTTGTCCTTTTGTTGTTTGATTAATGATAAAAACAGTCGGCAGCAGGAATATTGCGCGCTGTCACTTTAAGAGCAGTACGGTTCTGATTTATGGTTTCACTTTCACATGTCTTTTGATTCTCAACTCCTTTGTTTATTACATAAATGAGGGTTAATATGAATAATCACTAAACACAGCGTTTTGACACAAATTTGCATGTATTTGACTGTTAAAGCGCTCACATTAAGATGACTTTAGATGTGTGTGCTCTGCTCGTCTCTGAGGCTGAGCGCATACACACAACAGCGCATCCCGTGCCTCAAAAGTTACATTACAGTACATGCTTTTAGTAATTTTCACGTGAAACTGAGCTTTGCAGAGAAACAAATGTGTACAACTGGAAAGGGGCGGTATGTGATGCAATAATCATTTTATCTCGATTAATGTTTTTTCATAATTGTTAGAAGCCAAAATCGAAATTGAAACTGAATTTCAATTAATTGCACAGCCCTAACTAACCCTAACCCCAACCTAACAGTCTACTTATAATCTAATGAGAATTAGTTGGCATGTACAGTGCATCTGGAAAGTATTGATAGCGCTTCACTTTTTCCACATTGTTTTATGTTACAGCCTTATTCCAAAATGGATTAAATTCATTTATTCCCTCAACATTCTACACACAATCCCCCATAATGGCAATGTGAAAAAAGATTTTTAAAAGTATCAAGTAGTAAGATAAGTATTCACAGCCTTTGCTCAATACTTTGTTGATGCACCTTTGGCAGCCATTACAGCCTCAAGTCTTTTTGAATATGATGCCACAAGCTTGGCACACCTGTCTTTGGGATTTTTTGCCCATTCCTCTTTGCAGTGCCTCTCAAGCTCAATCAGGTTGGATGGGAAGCGACGGTGTACAGCCATTTTCAGATCTCTCCAGAGATGTTCAATAGGATTTAGGTCTGGGCTCTAGCTGGGCCACTCAAGGACATTCACCGAGTTGTTGTGAAGCCACTCCATTGATATTTTAGCGGTGTGCTTTGGGTCATTGTCCTGCTAAAAGATGAACCGTCGCCCCAGTCTGTAGTCCAGAGCACTCTGAAGCAGGTTTTCATTCAGGATGTACATTGCTGCATTCATCTTTCCCTCTATCCTGACTAGTCTTCCAGTTCCTGCTGCTGAGAAACATCCCCACAGCATGATGCTGCCACCACCATGCTTCACTGTAGGGATGGTATTAGCCTGGTGATGAGCGGCGCCTGGTTTTCTCCAAACGTAACACCTGGCATTCACTCCAAAGAGTTCAATTTTAGTCTCATCAGACCAGAGAATTTTGTTTCAGATGCCTTTTGGCAAATTCCAGGCGGGCTGCTATGTGCCCTTTACTAAGGAGTGGCTTCCGTCTGGCCACTCTACCATACAGGCCTGATTGGTGGATTGGTGGATTGCTGCACAGATGGTTGTCCTTCTGTAAGGTTCTCCTCTCTCCACAGAAGAATGCTGGAGCTCAGACAGGGTAACCATCGGGTTATTGATCGCCTCCCTGACTATGGCCCTTCTCCCCCGATCACTCAGTTTAGATGGCCAGCTCTTTGTGCTTTGACATGCACTGTCGACCTAATATAGACAGGTGTATGCCTTTTCAAATCATGTCCCGTCAACTGAATTTACCACAGGTGAACTCCAATTAAGCTGCTGAAACATCTCAAGAATGATCAGTGGAAACAGAATGTACCTGAGCTCAATTTAGAGCTTCACGGCAAAGGCTGTGAATACTTATGTACATGTGATTTTTCAGGTTTTTTATTTTTAATAAATTTGCAACAATTTAAAAAAATCTTTTTCCACATTGTCATTATGGGGTATTGTGTGTAGAATGTTGAGGACATAAATGAATTTAATCCATTTTGGAATAAGGCTGTAACATAAAAAAATGTGGGAAAAGTGAAGCGCTATGAATACTTTCCAGATGCACTGTACATGCAATGTAACTTAAATGCAACAAAATGCGTTAAAGGGACCATCAAAATAAAGTGATACCCATGTAAGTACACAAAATAACATAATTGATATTTTTTCCATTTATTTTAACATGTTTATATTAAAAAATATATATTTCCGTTAAACAGATATTGGGGGGGAAAAAAATATACAGGGGGGCTAATAATTCAGGAGGGCTAATAATTCTGACTTCAACTGTATAACTGAGAAGGTGTCAGCGGCTGCTCTTTTTTTTAGCATGTCTGCACATCTGCATAGTCCTGACAGGATTGTGTTACCTCTTCCTAAGCTCTGGAAAAACAGCTGCTCCACCTCTCGCCATGCAGAAATGGGTTTCTTTCCTTTGACTGCCTGCTGAATAATGAGTCGAGGCCTGTGGGTAAAAGCTGCGATTGTGTCCCGCACGTTCACAGGCTTTCCAACCATAGCGAATGAGCCAATTACAGCCCAGCTCAGATGACAATAAATCATGTTAGCCAGCTCGTTCTATTGGGAAGTAGATAATCATCCGCCGTGCAGCATCGCCAAAGACCTATCAAGCAAGAAGAGCTCAATTTCTTCTGTGCAGCGGAGCCGGCCTCATCTGTACCGGCTTATATTTAAGACACTGATTAGCCTTGTGCATTCAACTATTTATTTTAAGTGCAGTTTAAAGAGGGACGGAGTTTAAGCTTGATATGAATTCGAGTTTCGAAGATTTTTGGCAATTGGTTAGCATTCAACTAATAGCCCGATATCAGTTATTGAATTCTTCCTACTCTCAAAAAAATTACGCTTGCTGTTTGATCAAACTTCTTATTTAAATTAAGCCGAAACAACACAATTCTTCAGTTTTTTGGGGACAACTTAAGTGTTTTATGTTCATTCATTCATTTTCTTTTCGGCTTAGTCCCTTTATTAATCTGGGGTCACCACAGCGGAATGAACCGCCAACTTATCCAGCATATGTTTTACGCAGCGGATGCCCTTCCAGCTGCAACCCATCACTGGGAAACATCCATACACTCTCATTCACACACATACACTACGGACAATTTAGCCTGTCCAATTCACCTATACCACATGTTTTTAGACTGTGGGGGAAACCGGAGCACCCAGAGGAAACCCACGCCAACACGGGGAGAACATGCAAACTCCACACAGAAACGCCAACTGACCCAGCCGAGGCTCGAACCAGCGACCTTCTTGCTGTGAGGCGAACGTGCTACCCACTGCACCACCGTGCAGCCCTGCATGACATTATATAGAATTAAATTCAATGCATAACTATTGAATGCTCATCTTGAACTTTTTGCAGAACTCTCTGAATGAAATTGAATGCAATATTTGCCACAAAAAAACGGTTTTTATTTTGACGGTCTGACTTTCTAGACTTCATACTAGCAGTCAGAGTCTATTTAACCTTTGCTAGCTGGTCATCACCCCATCATCATCTCTACAGGGACCTGGAAAGGACAGACCTGTCAACACGTCTCTCCCCAGAGCCACTATCCTCCTTCACACCTCACTTTTCCATGATGCTTTTATCACCCAGGGAGTAGCATTGATTCCATTAACTCAGCATTTCCTTCCCTCTTCGTGACTAAGATGCTGCAAAAATAGGGAGGATGCATGATGTGACCTGCCCGCTTAAAGAAACACTCCACCTTTTTTAAAAAAAGGCTCATTTTGTAACTCTCCTAGAGTTGAACATTATTCATTCATTCATTTCCCTTCGGCTTAGTCTCTATTTCAGGTGCATTATTATTGTGCAGCCCTAGTAAATAATATTGAAACGTATAGATATACATAACATGCCATAAAAATCACGCACTGATACAATTCACCAAACAAGAAACTATCAGGAAAACATAATTCTACACTAAATAAGTATATAAATAATAAGGGACTTGAACCATTTTTGAATCCATTCAGCCTATTTCTTGTTCAGGCAGGCTCATTTTTAGCTTAGCTTAGCTTAGCTTAACATAATGAATTAAACTGAATTTGACCATGTTTTATATGATTTCCAGTTTTGCACAAAAGTTTAATTGACATCTTTGGATGTCTAGTCACTCTCTTCACTGCTGTTTGAACTGACGCATCTATACTGTAATCCAAGCCATGTCAAAAAGCCAAGAAAAGTAATTATCCTCTGAATTTGATCATATGGACAAAATCTGAAATACCAAGAATGGCTGGAATATTTAATATTGCACTTTAAGCTGTATACTAGTATTTTGCAAAATAACCAGTGAAATATTATGTACTGTCATCATGGCAAAGACATGATTAGTTATTAGAAATTATAAAAACTATTATGTTTAAAAATGTGTTTCTTGGTTTCCTCGCAGTATCAAAAATGGTATCGAATATCGATATTTTTCAAGGTATTGCATCGAAGATATAAATTCCAGTATCATGACACTAACTGTGCGTTCACACCGAAGGCGGCGAGAGCGTCAAAGTTTGCTCTGGCCGCCCTGGCGACAACGCTGTCTTCCTTCACCGCTCTAGTGGCGAGAGCGTCAAAATTCGCTACATTGATCTTGTATTTAAAGGGGCTGTTGCAGCAAATCACTCACATTCTCGCATTAAAAAACGTGCTTTCGTATGGTTGCGTATGGTGTGGCTTTGCTCCACTTATCCAACATGTCCATATGTCTGAAATATTCTGAGCAGCAATACTGTCAGTATAGTTAGTATGAGATTCCCGCTTTAAAACAAAAAACAAATATAACATTAATGCACATCAGTAACTTACCAGTAACTTTTTTTATTTACGTCCCTGTAAGAAAACATCGTAAATAACTGAAAGTCCGGCGACTGCAGTAATCAAACCCTTGGGGACAACTGTGGTCGGAACCAAAGTTCACAGGACTGTGTTCTCTGGAATCCTCTCAAGTGGTGGACTTCCACATTCCGATTGGTTGTAGAAACCATAGGTACCATAAAGTTGACTTGATTTTAACTCTCCTCGTTGCCCACACTGGCAAAGATGCACCACGCCACTTATCACCGCCGGCTCCCATTAAAAAAAATGAATGACTTCCGGCTGCTTTGACGCTCTTGTCGCCTTCGGTGTGAACGCACAGCAACACTAACGCAAAGTATATCTCGCTGACTCCAGACTTTTGAATGATAGTGTAAATGTAAACCTTATATACTTAATATACTAAATGTAGATATCATTACTACTACTACTATCAAAGTACCATGGCATCCTTACAAATCCAGCTTGACCAAACATAATCTAACATTTCAAAACCAGATAGTCATTCATCAAAAGCTGCTTTTACCTTTTTGTTTTGCAGCAAGGTTCTAATAAAGTATACTTAATGTATATTGTTTATATATTTATACAACAGTTCTGTCATTAGCCTGTCTTTGAGCAAAGACTGTCGACGATGTTCATCCACAATATGGCAACAGAGACCACATAATAAGCCCTAAGAGAAAACAACGTAATTTCAAACTACAGTGTTGTAGTGCTGTATTTATACCATAGTAATATTGTGATCTCCCGATAGCAACAGAGAAATACTGGGAAATCTCTGTAGACTGATTGCATTTCATGCAGTTCAGCCTTATAATCTTAAAATGTGAGCAAAATCACCTGTTTTGTCTTCACTTTAGACATTACTCTAGAGAATCATTCAAATACTAGCTCTAAAGTGACGTTGGTGAATTAGTAATGGCTTCTTCTGTTCTGACGTCAGCTGCAGATGTGAATGAATGGCGGAAGAAAGTAGTTCCTCATACAAAAGGGTTTTTAGACTCTGTGTTTGATTTTCTGTTTTATACACACGATTACGCCGTCGAACTGTTGTATAAACGCAATGTCACACTCGTAGCAGTGCGATGTGGCTGTATATCGTCACTGGTGGGACACTAAGGCACTCGGCCTGTGGCCTTGTGACAGCGCACGCCTCCCACCAGTGCCGATATACAGCCATATCACACTGCTACTCGTGTGATATTGCTCATATATATATATTTTGAATAATATTTTTAATTATAGTTTTTGTAGACATAGAAAAGCAAAAAACAGACAGACAAACCCATCATATAACAATAATCTGTGCAAAATGTAAAATAAAGCATGAAACCAGGGAAAATGGCCACATACAAGACACATATGATCTACAAAAAGACACTGCAATGGATGTAAAGAGAAAAAAAACAAACACACTTTTTTTTTTCAAACATCTTCAGAAATTAAACAACATTACTAGTCCTTATATCGTGTTAGTAAAACAAAGACTGAATCCCACATTTGAGTTCCCAGAGGTGGCATATCTCATTCTTTCCAAATGTAAAGTGTAGCTATTATTCATATTTTTATATACACTACCTGACAAAAGTCTTTTCGATCCCAGATGTAAGAGCAACAAATAATAACTTGACTTCTAGTTGCAACCCACATGAACCCAAGATTCTCACAGAAATCAGTCAAGTTTGGTGAAGGAAAAATCATGGTTTGGGGTTACATTCAGTATGGGGGCGTGCGAGAGATCTGCAGAGTGGATGGCAACATCAACAGCCTGAGGTATCAAGACATTTGTGTTGCCCATTACATTACAAACCACAGGAGAGGGCAAATTCTTCAGCAGGATAGCGCTCCTTCTCATACTTCAGCCTCCACATCAAAGTTCCTGAAAGCAATGAAGGTCAAGGTGCTCCAGGATTGGCCAGCCCAGTCACCAGACATGAACATTATTGAGCATGTCTGGGGTAAGATGAAGGAGGAGGCATTGAAGATGAATCCAAAGACTCTTGATGAACTCTGGGAGTCCTGCAAGAACGCTTTCTTTGCCATTCTAGATGACTTTATTAATCAGTGATTTGAGTCATTGCAGAGATGTATGGATGCAGTCCTCCAAGCTCATGGGAGTCAGACACAATATTCATTCTGTTTCCACTGCACCATGACTTTATATTCTATACTGGACATTATTTCTGTCAGACCTTACTGTCCTAATGAAATCATTAAAAATCAAGACATGATCATATTTTATTTTGGTCAAATAAGCGTAATCTAGAGGCCTTTGCCTTTCATATAAGCCACTTCTGATACCAAATGATCAACTAGAAGTCAAGTTATTATTTGTTGTTCCTAAAACTTGGATAGGCGACAAGACTTTTGTCAGGTAGTGTACTTCTAATAAAGTGTAGTGTAGAAGTAGTCAGTAGTTGTTGTGGTGCTGGGTTGTATCCTCATGAGTCTTGTGGAGTGGATGAAAAGTGTCCTGTTAAGTGTATTTGTTGTTCACCGCTGGATTTGAGTGGGATTATGGGCTGTTTGAGGGTGTTTTCTCCGTTTTGCGGGTTTTCGTAACTTTAAAAAAAGCTTGTGTGTCATGTAGAATCCAGCACACTAACACAGCAGTGGCTGATTTCTTGGTTGTTGTATTTTTTTGTTTAGCTTTTTGAATCAGTGCACATTATCCTAATGTTTTCCCCCTGAGCCATGCTTTAGTTCACATTGTTGGCCATCATATTGCATAATTTTGGCATCAGGTTTTTGCGGTGCTCTCTAAATGCATGTTTGTCTCCAAAAGGGCTTACTGAAAAGGATATCAAGAAGAAAGAGGTTAAGCCTCGTCTGTGAAGGGCTTTATGTCTGTTGTTAATCTCTGACAGACCCCTATGGTGCAGTGAAATCAGAGATTATGCTTCATATATGACACTAATGACTCCGTGTCTGTAGAGTACATGAACATTTGAGCTGCTTTAACAGAGGAAAAATATATACTTTTTAAAACAATTTATTACATTAGTAAATAAAATGAATTTCTAAATTAATTTGGGACCAGTGAGTTTATTTGTCATGAGAAAATAAACATAATGAAATAAATTAACTCTCGTTGTTGTGAAAAGAAAATAATGTCAAAATCCAAAACTATTGGATAAACTTTTTCTTTCTCTTTTCCATTCTTTCCTTCCTTCCTTCCTACTTACATGTTTTATTTTATTTATTTATTTTTTTACTTACCTACTTACTTTTTTACTAATTTATTTACTTATTTTATTCATTTACTTATTTACAAATTTATTTACTTATTTTATTCATTTACTTATTTACAAATTTATTTACAAATTTATTTACTTATGTACCTACTTATTTATTTATTTGCTTATTTATTTACTTAACTACTTATTTATCTTATTTATTTACTTATTTACCTACTTACTTATTTTTTATTTACTTACTTATTTATTTACTTTATTTATTTACTTCCTTCCTGTCGTCCTTTCTTCCTTCCTTCCTTCACAGTGCAAATGCTGATTCTCTGTGTGGTGTTTTCCCGCATCTGTGCTTTACATCTGTCCTGTGTTTGTCCCTCAGAGCACCAGAACTACTTCGGTGTGGATGAGAACTTGGGTCCGGTGGCCATCAGCGTCCGTAGAGAGAAACTGGATGATGGGAAGGACAAAGAGGCGGCGCAATATAACTACCGCATCACCTTCAGGACCAGTCAGGTACTTCAATTAATCAATCACTATTAGGGCTGCATGATATTGGTTAAGTGGCTCAGTGGTTAGCACTGTCACCTCACAGCAAGAAGGTCGCTGGTTCAAGTCCCGGCTGGGTCAGTTGGCATTTCTGTGTGGAGTTTGCATGTTCTCCCCGTGTTGCAAATTGAATAAACTAAATTGGCCGAAGTGTATGAGTGTGTGTCTGAATGTCTGGGTGTTTCCCAGTACTGGGTCGGGGCTGGAAGAGCATCCGCTGCATGAATAGTTGACAGTTCATTCTGCTGTGGCGACTCCTGATAAATAAGAGACTAAGTTGAAGGAAAATGAATGAATGATGACTTATTTATTGTCACATTGCAAAAATCAATAGTTCTTATTTATGCATTTATTTATTAATTCCTTCATTCATTTACAATGGATTATAACCAAAATTGTCATGAAAATTATCTTGCAATAAACTTATATAATACATTTTCTTTTTGTAAATTATTAGTTCTCCTTTATCTTAATATTTATACTTAAATCCATCAGTTGATTAGAGAATCAAGTGCATCGTCTTATCCTTTCTATGGGGTGGAATATATTTAATATTGACCAATGCAATAGGCAGTTATTTTCAATCATTTCCTGTCTGTAATCAAGTGCCTCCTCTCATTAAACCTCAGCCTTTGATCTTCATCTTCTAACGGCACTCGATCGCAATTAAACTGAATTAGGAAGCCACAGACACACTCGCATGAATCAAAATATCTTGAAAGAGATTCTCGTTCTTCACATCAGTCTAAAAGGCTTTTGCTTTATAGGTGAAAGAGCAGAATAAAGGACTGAGGCTCAGTTTCTTCCCTCCAGACGAGAGCACAGCCCTCTGCCAATGATCTAGATCTTCATTAAGTGTTTTATTATAGTCTAATGTAAAGAAAACTTTTTGGGCTCACTTTATCAATTGGTGTCTGTATATTTAGATTTGCCTCATTTGCATATTTAACATAAACATCTTAGAAAACTGACGTCAATACAAAAGTAACATAATTGATCTTTTTTCATATACACACTCACCGGCCACTTCATTAGGTACACCTGTCCAACTGCTCGTTAACGCAAATTTCTAATCAGCCAATCACATGGCAGCAACTCAATGCATTTAGACATGTAGACATGGTCAAGACGATCTGCTGCAGTTCAAACCGAGCATCAGAATGGGGAAGAAAGGTGATTTAAGTGACTTTGAACGTGGCATGGTTGTTGGTGCCAGAAGGGCTGGTCTGAATATTTCAGAAACTGCTGGTCTACTGGGATTTTCACGCACAACCATCTCTAGGGTTTACAGAGAATGGTATGGAAAAGAGAAAATATCCAGTGAGCGGCAGTTCTGTGGGTGCAAATGCCTTTTTGATGCCAGAGGTCAGAGGAGAATGGCCAGACTGGTTCCAGCTGATAGAAAGGCAACAGTAACTCAAATAACCACTCGTTACAACCGAGGTCTGCATAAGAGCATCTCTGAACACACAACACGTATAACCTTGAGGCGGATGGGCTACAGCAGCAGAAGACCACACCGGGTCCCACTCCTGTCAGCTAAGAACAGGAAACAGAGGCTACAATTCCCACAGGCTCACCAACATTGGACAATAGAAGATTGGAAAAAGGTTGCCTGGTCTGATGAGTCTCGATTTCTGCTGCCACATTCGGATGGTAGGGTCAGAATTTGGTGTCAACAACATGAAAGCATGGATCCATCCTGCCTTGTATCAATGGTTCAGGCTGGTGGTGGTGGTGTACTGGTGTGGGGATATTTTCTTGGCACACTTTGGGCCCATTAGTACCAATTGAGCATCGTGTCAACGCCACAGCCTACCTGAGTATTGTTGCTGACCATGTCCATCCCTTTATGACCACAGTGTACCCATCTCCTGATGGCTACTTTCAGCTGGATAATGTGCCATGTCATAAAGCGTGAACCATCTCAGACTGGTTTCTTGAACATGACAATGAGTTCACTGTACTCAAATGACCTCCACAGTCACCAGATCTCAATCCAATAGAGCACCTTTGGGATGTGGTGGAACGGGAGATTCGCATCATGGATGTGCAGCCGACAAATCTGCAGCAACTCCGTGATGCTATCATGTCAATATGAACCAAAATCTCTGAGGAATATTTCCAGTACCTTGTTGAATCTATGCCACGAAGAATTAAGGCAGTTCTGAAGGCAAAAGAGGATCCAACCCAGTACTAGTAAGGTGTACCTAATAAAGTGGCCAGTGAGTGTATATAAATGTTAAATGACCCGTGACATTAAAATAAAGTTTTTTAGATGTTAGTATTAGTATGTTAGTTTTAAGCATATCTGTGTTGTTCTAAAACAGTGATGAAATTCACATTTAGCAGAAATAAAACTGATATAAACATCCAAAGCTTGCAGTTTGTCACTTCTGTATAAATAGATCAATGATTTTTTTCACGTCACCTCATACTTCAGTTTCTCATCAAATCTTCTAACCAATCAAATGCTTTCTAGTGTCTGACATGCCCCGCCCCTTTCTTCTCATTTCCATTTTATTTGATGCACTTGAGCTCAAACACTCTCACTGGCAGAGCGGTGATAAAAACAAAAAAATGGGAGGAGCTACTGGATGTCCCACCTTCTCTTCCTGTTTCAGTTGAGATTACGTCAAGCACTGAATAAAAAAGCACATTTCAAAGCACTTCATGGGAACTTTAATGTTCAACCTTTCCTCCCCTTCAGTGTCTTTGCTGTCGAATGCATGCATGTGTTTATTGTACATCTCTATGGTTCAGTCATATATGAACTCTCCTTATTGTTTCTCCTTAGTTGACCACCCTGCGCGGTGCGATACTGGAGGATGCAGTTTCCTCCACGGCGAGGCACGGGACGGCCCGCGGGCTCCCGCTGAAGGAGGTGCTGGAGTATGTAGTGCCGGAGCTGAACATCCAGTGTCTCCGACTGGCCCTTAACTCTCCCCGAGTCCCCGAGCAGCTGCTTAAACTGGACGAGCAGGGGGTCAGTAACAACACACTCAGATTAGAGTAAACGTAAAATATGACGGTATTCATGGTATTGTGATTACTGCTCTGAAATATGTTCTTTTTAAATGTCTGGGTAAAAAATAACAACTTTTTACCCCATTGAACACAATATAATTTATTTTAAGAAACATTTAAGCTATTTTGGAGCAGTAAACATGTCAGGCGAAATAATTCAAATGAATCAGGCCGGCACAATTAGAGGCGAAAAATGTGTGATGATTATGATTGTTTGTTTTTTAAAAAAACATTTTAGTTTGTTATGCTAGTTGACTCTGACAGAAGTTCGAGATTTATATTATGTCTAATAAAAATATCTATAATAATGAGTTGTTGTTGTTGTAATTTTGGCTCAATATGAAACAATGTTATTGTTAGTAAGACTGCTTATTTTTGGCAGAATTGTTTGATTATACATCAAATTGCCTAAAAAAACTCCAAAATATAATAATAACGACAACAACAACAGTAAAAATATTGATAACAATAAGAATAATAATAATAGTGTTTTATCATCATCATCATTATTATTATTATATATTTTCTTTCAGTGTGAAATGTATATACTAAAAAGTGAAGTTATTGTTAGTAAGACTACATATTTTTGGCAGAATTATTTGATTTAAACATCAACAACAACAACAATAGAAATATTAATATCAATAATAATAATTATAATAATAATAGTGTATTTAGTGTATTATTATTATTTTATTTTTTATTTTTTCAGTGTGAAATGTATATACTAAAAAGTGAAATTATTGTTAGTAAGGCTACATATTTTTGGCAGAATTCTTTGATTTATACATCATATTGCCTAAATACAAAGAACAACAACAACAACATTATTATTATTATTATTAAATATGAAATGTATATACTAAAAAGTGAAGTTATTTTTAGTAAGGCTGCACATTTTTGGCAGAATTTTATGATTATTTATGAGCCAATAGTAAAAATAAGATAATACAATAAATGAATAAATACAAAACACTTGTTTTACTCTAATAATAAACAATAAACATTTCAGAAAAATGCTGATATTTGAGTTGTTCTTAATTTTATGTTAAACCATCAACCATTGATTTTGATGGAAAACCACAGGGAGCATTTATTTAATCCAAGCCTTCTTGAAAATCACATTTAATCATAATGCGATTTTGCAGTTTTATTTAGATTAATTGCACAGCCCCAGTGAATGAGGCATTTTAGTATATTACCTGTGTTGATCTTTTTGTTTTTTCTTGCTTTTCTTTTGTTGAAAGTAGTGGACATTCATTATGAGTTAACTGGCTGATCTGTAAAAATTTTACATTTTAATTTTGCTTATTTTATTGTGATTTATTTACTATTTTTTGGAGCAATTTAAGACACTCCTGATTAGGGGTGTAACAGATCACAGTGATCCGTGATTCGTACGGATCACAACCCACGGAACACACATGACTCGCGGATTAATACATTTTATTAATTATTAGGATTGATTAATACAATCCTAAATTTGTACCGATCGTAGAGAGATCGCCTCTCTCTTTATTCAAATCACATGTATGAAGGTGTTTAGGCTTTCCTGTAAAATATAATGATGACGGAAGAAGTTGTGGTGGGTTATTTGGGATGTAGTGGGTTTCTTAGGTTATTAAAGGTGTTTTCTGTCACTACTTGTTTAGCCTGCATTGATGCATTCAGTGTAAGCTGCACGATTAATCATTAAAAGATCGGGATCTTAACATCTACGCAACATAAATTATAAATGATGGTGATTTGCATATGTTTATTAATCATTCATTTAATCATTAATCATTGCATATGTTTATTAATTATCATAATAAAATCTGAAAACGCAAAAATCAAGAAAGAGATTCAGTCTTTAGTCTTTTGAGTTAGTGATGAAGTTACAAACAGTCAAATAGGCTAACACAGAAGTACTGAGATAACAGTTTATAATTTAGATAAAACCTCTGATGTTTATGGTAAAGATCACCGTCATATCAAAAATGAAAGTTGTATGCAGCAATTACATTATTTAACCAATAGATGGCGACAACCAGCCATCAAAAATATGCCACTGAATAATTCTTCAAAAATGATCATCTAGCAATGAAAGATGAAGTTTTATGAGTGAATAACTGAATCATTTATTGAAAATGAGATTAAAAATAAATATGGGTTGTACAAATTATAATGTTAGATTTCTACATTTAGCGTTATCAGCGACAGTAGTGACAGTGAATTTTTCACAGCACTGAATATTTTACTATTTATTTTTATTCAGCTGATTATTTCTTCATTTTATGTGTAATATTTTTTAATAAATTTTTGTAATAAATGGAAAGCAATGACATTTGTCTCCTCCCCTTTTTGGCTGATCCAAAAAATGGTCCGATCCGTGACTAAAAAAACCATAATGTGATCCGAACCGTGAGATTTGTGATCGTTACACCACTACTCCTGATACACAAATGCAATAAAATAACATGATTTATTCACAAAATGCTGCCATTTCTATAATGGTTGTGTAATGAACAATGACAGTTTATTTATAGGGCACAATTAAAAACAGTCCAAGTTGTGATTAACAGCCCTTATGTGCTTAACAATAACTAAAAACCACAAACAACAAGAATAAGACAAAGACAAATTAAAAGCTTTAACATGATAAAATAGAGCTGTTTTCCCCCACTGAGCACCTGTCAGCCGGTTTCAGATGATGTCTTGGTTCTGAGGGAGAAAATCAGCCGATATCATGTTTAAAGTGGATCAATAACAGCTCCAGTCGCTCATTGATTTCCCGCCTCTGAGTGGAAATGTGATTGGGGACAGACTCAAATATCTGACATTACATCTGATTTCATAAACAGAGATGCTGCTTTCCCACTCTCTCAATAACGTTTCATTATCACCATAAGGAGAAGTGTTTATTGTAGATCGCTCCAGTGCTGAATATAGACTGGGTGTTAAATGAGACCAAAATACGGTCAATTCTTTTTGTGTATTATACACTACTACTCTCTAAAAAAAAAAGGTGCTAAATAGCACCAAAACTGGTTCTTTGGCTCGTAATCATAGGGGAACCTTTTTTAGTGCTATATAGCACCAATCTTTTAAGGTGCTATATAGAACCTTTGTCAAATGGTGCTGTATAGAACCATAAAAAGTGCTATATAGAACCATAAAAGGGTGCTAAATAGAACCACTAAATAGAGCCATAAGTAGTGCTAAATAGCACCAAAAGTGGTGCTTTGGCTCGTAATCATAGGGGAACCTTTTTGGTGCTATATAGCACCAATCTTTTAAGGTGATATATAGAACCAAGTTTAATAGGTTCATTAAATAGAGCCCTAAATGGTATGAATTCAAGTTAGATGAATATAACGAATCCAGAATTTTTTTTTTTAACATTTATTCAGATATACAAAAATGTTTTTACAATCATATTTAAAATTGCACCTTTCCATACTCCATAAATTAAATAGCAAAACTAATCATTTCACATTTACAATGTTTAATTACATTCAAATTAAATTTGAATGATTTCACTTTTTAGAATCAGAAAGAGCTTTATTGCCAGGTATGTTCACACATACGAGGAATTTGTTTTGGTGACAGAGCTTCTACAGTGCAACAGAATTACAGAGACAGGACAAAAACACATAATAAATATATTTAGAAAATAAAAGTAAATAGTGAATGCAAATATACAAATTGACAAGTGTATGTACAGGTATATTACTATATACAACGTTATATGGCAGCTGTTATGTGCAAATTGGCATGTAAAATATGTTGTTAAATAAGTGTTTGTGTATAAAAAGTGTATAGCAAGCAGTGATGTTTGTTCCATAATTACTATCATCAAGTGTTCATGAGATGGATTGCCTGAGGGAAGAAACTGTTTCTGTGTCGGGCTGTTCTGGTACACAGTGCTCTGTAGCGTCGACCAGAAGGTAAAAGTTCAAAGAGGCAGTGTGCTGGGTGTGAGGGGT
>CAIGQV010001744.1:0-31103 GCA_903798115.1 Danio jaintianensis | reverse complement strand
ATCCAAATAAATAAATAAATTGTGATGATGGGCTGCACGGTGGTGCAGTGGGTAGCACGTTCGCCTCACAGCAAGAAGGTCACTGGTTCAAGCCTCGGCTGGGTCAGTTGGTGTTTCTGTGTGGAGTTTGCATGTTCTCCCCGTGTTCGCATGGGTCGTGAGTCGTGCTCAATCATATCACGTGCTCCTCTCGAAATTAGTTTGTGAAACTTCACTTTGAGCATGCAGTAATACTCAATGGAAATTGATTCACTGGAAATCACCTCCTCCTGGTATGGCAACAGGGTCAGTAGACAAATATAGAGTGAACACTGATGAGGAACAGGAATGAAGCCTACCCAACGGGTTCAGTAGACCCACGCATCTGGGCATTTCCTGTGCCGCCCAGAGAGACAGATCAGTGGCCTAGCACAGTTCTTTAACTGCTCTCCCACCCTCATCCAACTGTCTTAGCAGGTCAGCTTTGGATGTCTGCAGAACAGACAATGTGCATTTCACAAGCATGCCTCTGCTTGAGTGCTTATCTAGCCATCCTCGTGGGTTCGCTTCCTGCATTTTATATGGCCAGTCAATGTTTAATATGGCTGTTGAGTGGGACAAGAGAAAACAATAATGAGCCCCTCATCAACCTGGAAAGGTATTTGTTCACTTTGTATTTGTAAGACATTTTCCTAGGTGCTCAGTACTTCAAGCTCCTGAGACACTGAAAGTTGAAGCACCTGGCTCTCTCATTCTGAAGCCCAAGAAGAAGAGTTGGATCCTGCAGGTGAAGGAAGAGAAGGAGCTGCATTTTGTCCCCAAGTCCTCTGTGAGATCATAAAGCAAACCCCAAAACATAAGCGAGGCCCAATCGATGAGGAATGCATGCCTGGTTGCCAGTGTTGAAGTGAGCCAGGCAAGAGCACTCGCCCTCTGAGACAAGTGCAGTGCTCACAATCAGCCGCCTGAAGAGCTGAGCAAGCAAAAGCCACTTCCAAACATTCCACACAAAACTGATGTGTGTCCCTGTCCATAATATAGTGCAGACAGTGAGGTACACACTTTCTAAAAGACTTTTGACATAACTCCCGTTCTTAGAAAAACAACACCAATTTAACAGACAATGTATGCAGATCGCTTGCTGAAGGACTGTTTAGACTGAGCTGTCTTTATGTCTTCCTGGTTCTGAGAGGTTTCCAATAGCGCTTTAATGCAGCACAAGTTCCCTTAAAAGGGAACCACATATTAATATTAGGGTGATTTGTGTGAAACAACTTTTACTTACTCTTTCTAAGAATGCGTAAGTCTGCAGAGTCAATGATTTGCTTGTTTTCTCTGTACCAGGATATCTGCAGAGGAGGAGTTCCTCTGATCCTGCACTCCAGAACCACTAGCTGACCCTTTAATGTGCTGACATCATGGAGACACTGTGAGGATAGAAACACATAAGGGCATGTAATACAACATCACAACTCGATACTGATCCAATTTATTTCAAATATTTAATAAATTTTTTCATTACCTTTACATATGTTGGAGACACTCCCATATTTCCTGAACCCTGGTTATTGTTCTGAAGCTGAACAGTGACAAAAACTTAGATTATCAATGTGTATTTAAGCTGGAAGTAGTTGTTTTAAAACCTACACACATTTAAAAACAACAGACTATCACATTTAGAAACACTATCTTCACTATGACAATACTGAGTATTTTGCGTAAACCAAATATATAATTTTATATTATAAAATTTATATGATGTATGTGAACCAGTGCAATGCTGACAGAATTGGACTAATATGAAATCAGAAAAAGTTGGGAAGGTATGGAAAACGCAAATAAAAATGAAAGTAGTGATTTCTAAATTTACTTTGACTTGTAATTCATTGCAGACAATACAACAAAGCTTATTTAATGTGTTCCTCATGATTTTTATTGTATTTTTTTGTTTGTTTGTTTTTCCAAAATAAACATGTATTCCAATTTTGGTTCTTGCAACACATTTAAAAAAATTGGAACAGTAAAGCATTTACCACTTTGTAATGTTGCCTTTTTATTTACAACACTAAAAGATGTTTAGGGACTGAAGACACCAAGTGATGAAGTGTTTCAGGTTTAGATTTGTCCCATTCTTCCTGCAAACAAGTCTTAAGGTGGGCAACAGTACGGGATCTTCGTTGTCACATTTTGCACTTTAAAATGCGCCACACATTCTCTGTTGGAGACAGGTTGGGACTGCAGACAGGCCAGTCATTTAACTGCATCCTTTTCCTCTGCAGCCAGAAGTTTGTAATGTGTGCAGAATGTGGTTTTGCATTGTCTTGTTGAAATATGCATGGGCGTCCCTGGAAAAGAAGGCAGCATATTGTACTTTTCATCATTAATGGTGCCATCACAGAAGTACATGGTCTTGTTGCTGGTAACAGTCTGGATGATCCTTTTCGTGTTTGGTCCGGAGCACACAGCGTCCATTTCTCCCAAAAAATAGCTGAAATATTGTTTTATCTGACCACAGTACATATTTCCACAGTGTGATGGTCCATCCCAGATGCCTACGAGCCCAGACAAGTTTTCTGGACACTGCTAACGTAGGGCTTCCTTTTGGCACAGTACAGTTTTAACTCGCATTTGTGGATGCAACTATGTATTGTGGTATTTGACAAAGGTTTGCCAAAGTAGTCCTGAGCCCATGTGGTGATATCGCTTATAGATGAATGACAATTCTTGATGCAGTGCCACCTGATGGATTGGAGATCACGTTTGTTCAGCTAAGGCTTGCGCCCTTGTCTTTTATTCACTGAAATTCCTCTATATTCCTTGAATCTTTTAATTATGTTATGTGCACTGTTGAAGGTGAAATATCCAAATGTCTTCCTATCCTTCATTGAGGAACATTGTTTTTAAACATTTCAATAATTTTTTGATGTATTTGTTGCCAAAATGGCAATCCTCGGCTCATCTTTGCTCCTACAGGACTAGACCTTTCTTGGATCATCTTTTTCCAAATCACATCATTATTTAACCAATTTACCTGATTACTAGCCCTAAATTGCTCCTGTCCCAACTTTATTTGAAATGTGTTGCAGGTCTGAATGACAGGAAAGGATGTATATTTACAAATGAAGTTTGAAGTTGACCAGACAAAACATGAAATATTTTGTTTATAAAGTCTGCAATGAACTACAAGTCAAAGTAAATTTGGAAATCACTTTCTTTTTTATTTGCGTTTTCCATACTGTCACAACTTTTTCTGATTTGGGGTTGTATATCAGTAACCTACTTTTGCGAACTAATCCTAGTCCTAGATCGGAACCAAACCAGTTCAGAAATATGCTCTGGACACTGAATATCAATAATTATTGAAAAAAAGTAGAAATTCTTATTTTCACCAAAAAGTTCCATGCTAATTTTAGCCAAAAAGCTAATTGTAGCTATAACTTTTGAACGGAATGAGATATCATCACCAAACTTGGTACACATATGCATAAGGTCAATTTGAGGTCGCAATAACAAACTCACAGACTTTGACCACATGGGTTTAAAAAACCTAGCAACCGTTTGTCCGATCGCTTGAAATTTGGAATGCCATGTCTTTGTCCTAGAAGGCATTACATCATGGCTGCCATTAGCCAATCAAAATTTGAGCACCCATAAAACAAGGTTAACAATGGCTGTAAGAAGGCAGCGCTATAACAGTAGAAAAGGTGTCAAAAACTGATCTTCATTGCTATATGACCAAAATACATCTGATCTACATATCATATGATAGGCCTGCTCATTTTGAATGCTTTACTATCACTCAAATCATTCATTAATTATCCACCATTATTAAAAAAATTACTTTTGGGAATTAGTCCCTGGTTTTTTACTCAATTTCAACAAAACCAGTGTTGTTAAAATGTCTGGACTGTCTAGATCAATAATTATGATCAAAAAAAGTTGAACTCATTAAGATTAAAGATCACTCTGTAAAACATATTGTTTTATCAAAGCATTTGTAGACCTTTGTTTTTTCATTCTTAATATTTAACGTCACTGAAATTGCAGTTAAGATCATTCTGAATCCCATCTTGAAATGGTATAAATTTTTATTCCATTTAAAATATAATTCAGTCCAAGGTTACCACTTCATTCATTTAATTACACATTATATTTTTACATTCCATCATGGATTTGTTTTAGCATCAGCCTTAAATTTTGGGTTGTCATAAAGCTAAACTGCCTAACTGACATAAAGGTTGCCAAATGCTCGAACCCTGCAAATTGATGCTTGCGGCTATATTTATAAAGTGTTACCGCTCATCTCTTTCAAATTACAGTGGCCATCTCTAATAAGAATTTGGTTTCTTATTATTATTTGGGCATCGATGGATTTGCTCTTCAGTGTTTGGACTTTCAGCAGTGAAAATTAAACCACACTGGACTGAACTAAACTGAACTTAAACTCTGAAAACTGGACTGACACTGTTTCAATTTACTGCACTCTTCTATGTTAAGCTGCTTTGACACAATCTACATTGTAAAAGCGCTATAGAAATAAAGATGAATTGAATTGAATTCTACCAAACAGTTTTTCTATTTACACCTGCATAGAGTCTCCCAATAATTTGATATGTATTTTTGTTCCTACCATTTGCGGACTAATGCAGAGAGGCTGTACTAATTGGGGGTGTTTCTGCTGAAGCACTGAAGTAGAGGAAGATGACGTTGAAGAGAATGAGGTTGTTTCACAGGAGCATGATGTTACAGTTAGGGACATAGTTGATGTTTTTTTCGGAACCCTGAAAAGTGAAAAGGTTAGAAAATAACTTAATACAACTAATCCCAAAACAAGTGTAAAAATAGTTTTAAGACATTCATAAAGTTTATAAACATTTAAATACACACGCACACGCACACACATACGCACACGCAAATCCAATATTTATAATTAAATGTGTAACAAATTGCCTTGTGCAGTGAGGAACTTCTTAAATATGCACTCAATGCACAAAATAAGTTGTTCTGGTCACTCTGAAATTGCTAATACTACTAATAATAGTATTATTAATAATAATAATAATAATAATAATAATAGCAAAACGTTTTAAAATTGAAAATAGAAAGCTTTATGTCATTTAAAATGTAAATGTAAAACTACTTATATGAAGCTAAAAAAATATTTAAGCATTACAACTGCATAAAAAAATTTAACCTGCACAGTAGTCTTAATCTTTTTCAAGAACTAATGTTGTAGTCTACAGAAGAAAGACAGGTAAATATAGTCAGAGTTGTAATTTAGTTTTTTGTTTGTTTGTTTGTTTCCTTTTCCTGTCTGTGTCTTACAGTGCCATTTCTCCAGTATCTCCAAAAAGTGTTGATGAGCCCAGTAGAAGAGACTTGAAGATTCAAAAAAGAAAAATATGTTAAAAGACAACAGTAGAGATTTGTTAAAATGTATTATTCTAAAAGGGTTTGTTTTCATTATTTATTGAAAACATTGGTAAAATGATCAGTTCATTGTGATTGTTCATATCTGTTATACAAAGTCTCACACACCCCCTTTAAAAAATAATCATTGCATAATAATTAAAGCCTAATACAAACCTATTGTAAGCATTTAAGGAGAAAAAAACAATGTTAAAACACAGTCCTTTACAGTTGTAATAAAGCTGCAAATGAACACCAATCACAAATATATAAATGCATTAAAATAAAAATCCTTTTTCTGCTCTTTTTTTGTCCTTGCACACTGGTAAGGCACTATATACTCACTCTCTCATTTTCCTTTGACTTGAGTCCCTGCTTTATCAGGTGTCATCACAGTGGAATGAACCACCAGGTGATATATAAATAAAACCTATTATTATTATTATTAGTAGTAGTAGTAGTATTGCACTGTAATTGTTTTCTGCTTTACTTGAGCAAGGTTTGCAATAACAAAATACTGAACTATAGCAATGTTATGAAGCTAACCCCTTTACTTTCATCGGTAAAGTAAATCAATGAAACATGAGAATCTCAGAATCTCTGAATTTGTTTGTGCATTCTGTGTTGCATTTGGAAATATTTAGAAACAGGATTGTAAAGTGGCCTTCAAATTATTTATTATTATTATTATTATTATTATTATTATTAAATAAAAAAAACTGAAAAATGCATTTATGCTGATGTTTTTTTTACTTATCAGTATGAACTTATACAATGTTGTTATATAAGAACAGTCTGGTTATTTTCTAACAAATCACTTAGGAATCATTAAACACTGAAAATTCCAGAGGAAATAATAAAATTACTAAATTAAATTTTGTATTTTGGCCCATCAATATATTTTATTAATCTAGATTAATTTTCTAATCATGTTGTTCCTTTCACAACCAACCTCTATTGATGGGAATGGATTTTTTCATGCTGCACTGATGTTTCAAGCAGACAGACAAACAAACAAATAAATGAATAAATCTATTTATGGAGCATGTTAACATATTATGTCTACAATTATAGTTGAGCAGCCTATAGGCTAAACACAATAAATATCCATTGTCAAAGCAACAAGTTTTAAAAAGTAAAGAAAAAAAAAAAATCTTTGCATGGGTCCTTTTCTTTCCAGTTTTTTAACTTTGAGTCTTACCGGTTTGCTCTGGTGATGTGGAGGGGTCTATAAATATCCCACTGGACCAAAACACTGAGGCAAAAAAAAAGAAAAGAAAAAAAAAAGACAAATACAAAATACAAAGAGAGCTCACACCAAATATTTGACAGGATGTTGTTAAATATTCCTGAAAACAGAAATGGAAAAATGAGGACAGGCACTCAGGCTGGACTATTAGTAAAAGATTCTGTAGCTTGACTGCATGTTGTCTGGGCAAGTAAAGGGTGCAAAGTAAAGAGAGGAGGTACGTTCAAATCTCATCTCACATTACATTCTGTCCATCTGACACAGCTGACTCCACAGTAAATGGGTGTACTAAACACTTGGGGTGGCAAAAATAGACCAGTCAGTCTCAGGGATGGAAATAGCCTATACTGGCAGCTCATCTATTAATCATTGTCCCACCCTCTTCTAGCAAAATTGGTAAATTTTGTGAAATTAGTGCTCGTTCAGGCGAGTGACAGTCACACAGTGTGAATTATCAAAAACGCAATCAGACAGAATCAAAGATCTGTTAGTGCTAGATTCAGGCCTACTTTATTTTGTGAATGTGCTTTAATTATGAAGTTGTCCAATAATAAATTTATATGGTCACTTTTTATTGCTCTTTAATAATATTCTTTGCTGTCTTTTCTCCATCTGTAGGACTGCTGCAGGGGTTGTAATTTAGAAGGTTGTCTGTATGTTGGATTGAATTGAGATTGGAATTTCAGATGGAGCGTAAGTTTACAGTGGTCTGACAGAGGTGTTTGAGGACTGACTGTGAATGCACTGAGATGTGCTGAACTTGTATTGAACACAAGGAGACAAATTAAATCTCTGCATATTAAAGAGCCCCTATTATGAAATATTCAGCTAAGGCTTAAATCTGAAAGTGCACCGTGTTTAAAACTATTGATTCATCTATAAAAGAGTCGACTCAGAGTGGTTTAAATAAATCGTTGGGGTAACAAATCTTTAGCCGTGTCGGCGTGACGTTGATACGGAACTCAAGCCCCGCCCATTTGTTGCGCGCGCAGACTCGGGAAAATTGAAACCCCGCCCACAAACCCTGTAGAAAGAAAAAGAAGAAGACAAACACTGTAGCAGATCCCGGTTGAATCATGTCGCGAAGACGCTGTGCTCTGAAGTGTGAAGGAAAGTTAGTGTTATTTTCCCTACCCAAAGATGAGGCTGTGAAGAGTCAGTGGTTGAAGTTTATTTTTGCAAAAATACCTCAGAATTATCGCCCCAGCATTGTAATGTGTTCCCTTCATTTTTCTGACGACTGCTTCAGCAATCTATATGCTTACAACGGGGGATTCGTCGGCTGTTTGTTAGAGGAAGGATCAGAAAAGACTATTGATGTATAGGACTTTGTCAGAGCTTGACAGGAACTTTACAGTACACAGTTCATAGATCAGTACCTTCCTCCATTTCACAAGTGTAAGTGCGATTGAAATAGTTGCCTCCTTGTCTTCTCTAGCTTGCAAATTATGTATTTAATTGTGTTTTGTTACTTGTAACCGCTCCATGCGGCTTGTACTGTATCTGGTTAACTCTTTATATTCTCATATCGCGTCTAAAACCAAGTTGAAAATGCGACAAGTGCCGCTTTGTTTATGGATTTAAATGCGTCTGTGAGCTCGTAATCCACTGCCATTTGTCGTTGCTATGACCACCGTTAGCTGTTCCTACACACGTGCGGCGGTCAAGTTTTAAAATAGTTCAGCTTTTGCCACTGTGTGGATTAATACTGAATGTGTGTCATGGTTAAGAATAGAGCAATATGCTGGTGTTAAACTGCAATGAATGAATCGAATGAACGAATCGCTGAACGAATTATATGGGAGTCGTTGGGTAAAAATATTATAAGACAATGAAAGTGTTTTTTGACCTCGCATGCATATCAGACTGTTTTTGGAGACCCAAAAAAACCAAAATATGACCTTTTTTAATGCATAATAGGGGCTCTTTAAAACGTCCTTGTGTCTAGAAATTGCATATCTCGTCTTGCTGGACTGAAAAGGCTTCTTCATTGTAATAGGGAAATTCAGCTGGGGGAAAGTGTGTGTTACACAATAATATGTGACTGTCTGTGGATACAATATCTTTTTGGATTTTTAGCCAAATGTATGATTCTCCAGTTTTTATAGATTTAATTGGGTCCATGAGTTGAGTTCTGTAACAGATCACACAAAATATACACAAAAAACAATATCAGGCAGGGAAAATACCACAAATATTCTCAAAATTTGGAGAAAGTAAGATATAACCCTAATCGTACAGTCTCTTAACATGGTAGATTTTTTAATTTGGTCACATAAAAGTAGATCTTCCATTTCTGCCTGTTATTGTAGCTTTCTTATATTGCACATCAAAATGTTTTTTCAGTTCATGCATGTTAAAGTAGAATTTTCATTTATGCACATCATGTAGCTTTTCTACAGTATTCTAAATTAAAATTCTAAGAACATAAATTACCAACTTGGTGTACAAACAATATAACTTTAAATACATAACTTATAATATCATAAAAAAATAATTAAAAAAAACATTCGCTTACCAGATCACCAGTTGAATATACTGGGCCCAGAAAACCCTATTTTAAACAAATCCGATTGTGGTAGCGATCAAACATTTACCAAACAAACAAACAAAAACCCAACAACTTAAGCACCAAAATAAAAAAATAAACAAGCAGCTCACTCAAATCAAACCAAAACACATGATGCTTTTAACACTCATCAAAGAAATCAAAACATCTGCGAACAAACGTCCATTTAAACTTTCCACTTCCACTACTCTCTCCTCGCAGCCTTTCACTTCGAATACTGCGCATAACTCCAGGATAGAACACAAATCCCTCAAAATAAGAATGGCCAGCATGAAAATAAACATTTTCACCGCAAACAGAGTTGAAACAAGCAACAGCGCTCTCAACAAGCACACAGAAACATGTGTGTTATGACCCAGAATCACCTGCATGCTCTGACAACGTGAATGAGAATGAAAATGAGACAGAGGCACTCTCTAACTAACTTCCTATCTACTGTAGACTGTCACACTGTTCGAAAAACCATTAGATTTACAGAGGCTGTGATCTATACATGCTTACAACAGGCAATCTTTATTGTTAACACCTGTTATTATTAGGGTTGGGTATCGTTAGAATTTTATCGATTCCGATTCCAATTTCAATTTCACTTATCGATTTCGATTCTTATCGATTCCTAGTTTCGATTCCATTGTAAAAAATAAAATAAAATAAAAAGTAATTTAGGCCCTCTTCACGATGGAATTCAGGTTTGTTTTCATCAATCTGATCACAAATGGACAAACACTTTATGAATGAGAAGGTGGAGGGAATGCGCTGTTTAGTTTCACCTCAAGGTATGAACAAAAACTAGCGCCGAGTTGCTCAGCTACACATTTAAAAAAAACGTTAAACCAAAATGCACAACATGTATTGGTTGCACCCGGGATGCACAATGAATCTAACATTGTGCATTATTTTAATTTAGTGTTTGTGAACCAACCGCAGATACTTTGCATGTTGGTCGCGACACACTGCTTGCAACATATTAGTTTATTGCAATGATTACACTTAGCTTTGCCATCATTTTTCATCGTTGCAACCTTTTGAGCACATGTTGCGGTCCATGTTAAATTATAATAATGTTTAAATTATAGCTAATTCAAGGTGCTCGCCAACACGGAAGTTCCTGGCAGATAATAAGAAATAAAAGTAATAAGAAATAAAAAATATGCACATGTACAGGAATCGATAAGAGGAATCGAAATGTAAATTTTATAGCAAGTATTCGATTCCAGAATCGGAATTGATTTTTCAATACCCTAATTATTATGCAGCTATAGAATATATGGCCAACAGCATTCCAGTTCAAGTCAAGTTTTACTTTATTGTCATTCACGTGTACAGTCGTGGCCAAACGTTTTGAGAATGATACAAATATTAGTTTTTACAAAGTTTGGTGCTAAACTGCTTTTAGATCTTTGTTTCAGTTGTTTCTGTGATGTACTGAAATATAATTACAAGCACTTCATACGTTTCAAAGGCTTTTATCGACAATTACATGACATTTATGCAAATAGTCAGTATTTGCAGAGTTGGCCCTTCTTTTTCAGGACCTCTGCAATTCGACTGGGCATGCTCTCAATCAACTTCTGGGCCAAATCCTGACTGATAGCAACCCATTCTTTCATAATCACTTCTTGGAGTTTGTCAGAATTAGTGGGTTTTTGTTTGTTCACCCGCCTCTTGAGGATTGACCACAATTCTCAATTTGATTAAGATCTGGGGAGTTTCCAGGCCATGGACCCAAAAATTTTTGTCCCCGAGCCACTTAGATATCACTTTTGCCTTATGGCACGGTGCTCAATGCATTGTTCTTCACCAAACTGTTGTTGGATTGCTGGAAGAAGTTGCTGTTGGAGGGTGTTTTGGTACCATTCTTTATTCATGGCTGTGTTTTTGAGCAAAATTGTGACTGAGCCCACTCCCTTGGATGAGAAGCAACCCCACACATGAATGGTCTCAGGATGCTTTACTGTTGGCATGACACAGGACTGATGCTAGCGCTCACCTTTTCTTCTCCGGACAAGCCTTATTTTTTTTTGCCCCAAAGAATCGGAAAGGGGCTTCATCGGAAAATATGACTTTGCCCCAGCAGTCCATTTGCCATAATTCGCCATCAATTTTGGAGAGAAGTGGCTTCTTTGCTGCCCTTCTTGACACCAGGCCATCTTCCAAAAGTCTTCGCCTCACTGTGCGTGCAGATGCGCTCACACCTGCCTGCTGCCATTCCTGAGCAAGCTTTGCACTCCGATCCAGCAGCTGAATCCTCTTTAGGAGACGATCCTGGCACTTGCTGGATTTTCTTGGACGCCCTGAAGCCTTCTTAACAAGAATTTAACCTCTTTCTTTGAAGTTTTTGATGATCCTATAAATTGTTGATTTAGGTGCAATCTTAGTAGCCCAATATCCTTGCCTGTGAAACCATTTTTATGCAACGCAATGAAGGCTGCATGCGTTTCTTTGCAGGTCACCATGGTTAACAATGGAAGAACAATGATTTCAAGCATCACCCTCCTTTTAACATGTCAAGTCTGCCATTCTAACCCAATCAGCCTGACATAATGATCTCCAGCCTTGTGCTCGTCAACATTCTCACCTGAGTTAACAAGACGATTACTGAAATGATCTCAGCAGGTCCTTTAATGACAGCAATGAAATGCAGTGGAAAGTTTTTTTCAGGATTAAATTAATTTTCATGGCAAAGAAGGACTATGCAATTCATCTGATCACTCTTCATAACATTCTAGAGTATATGCAAATTGCTATTATAAAAACGTAAGCAGCAACTTTTCCAATTTCCAATATTTATGTAATTCTCAAAACTTTTGGCCACGACTGTACATATACACAGAATGAAATTTCGTAGCATTGGCTCTGTAGTTCCAATAAAAATAACCCTAAACAATAAATAAATAAATAAATAAATAAATAGTATAATATAACAAAAAAAAATTAAAATCATATACATAGCAGCTGACTGACGGTCCTCATCGTCAGACGGATCTACAGTGCAAAACACAATAGTGCATACAAGTTCTAGAGTGAAAAAAATAAATAAATAAAAAATAACCATAGATAAATACATTGTGACCCTTTAAGAGTTTAACAGTTTTATGACCAGTGGTAGAAAGCTTCTATAAAACCTGGCGGTTCTGCATTTATTGCTGCGGAACCTCTTCCCAGAAACTAGTGGGAAGAACAGTCCCTGGTCGGGGTGAGTAGCATCTTTTATAATATTTCTGGCCTGGGACAAGCATTGCTTTGATGCAATATCCTGAATGGAGGGGAGGGTAGTACTCTCCGCTGACCTCATCACTCTCCTCACCTTCTTCCAGTCAGAGGCACTACAGCAGGGGTGTCAAACGTAAGGCCCGAGGGCCGGATCAGGGCCACGAACGGGTTTAATCCGGCCCGCGAGATGAGTTAGTAAAGTATAAAAGTGAGCTGCAATTTTTCCGTAAAAGAAACTGCTGTTCCAATTGCGTCCATGGGATGGTGCAATAGCAATTGTGTTAACTCAACAAACTGCTTAACTTAAGCAAGAAAACTGTTTATACCGGAGCAGAGTTGAAGTAGGTCAAGCAAGTGTTGCCAGTCTGGGTGAGCTACTTTGTTTTGCCCGTGATATTAATTACTTCTACTTTTAACATGTGCTTTGGCACCAACATTGCCCCAATATCTCTCTTTCAAAAAAGAGAAAAGTGGACGCAGAGTGTTCCAAGAAAAATGGTCATCCTCCTATTTATTCACGGAAATGAATGGGAAAGCTGTATGTTTGGTGTGTTCACAGCATGTTGCAGTGCTGAAAAAATATAACCTTCGTCACCACTATGTGAGTCTTCATGCCGACAAATATGACAACTTTCAAGGACAGCGGAGAAGAGAGAAGGTGAATGAACTGTTGATGGGCCTGAAGAAACAGCAGTCTGTGTTTACTCACAGCCGAGACATCAGTGACGCTGCAGTGAAAGCTAACTACCTTATTGCTAATGAAATAGCAGTGGCTTCAAAACCATTTAGTGAGGGTGAATTTGTAAAAACATGCATGATGAAGGCAGCGGAGATTGGGTGCCCTGAAAAGCGCCAGGCTTTTGCAAATATCAGCCTGACAAGAAACACAGTTGCAGACAGGATTTCCAATAATTCAGTGTATTTTGACAGCCAGTTTAAGCAAAAAGTAAAGTAATTTACTGCGTTTCAGTGGCCATTTTCATCCGCGGAGTTGATGTCACATTGACTGTCACCGAGGAGTTGATGACAGATACAACGACAGCAGCTAATATTTTTACCCCACTCGTAGGTGTGCTGGATGGGGTCGGAGTGGACTGACCCAGCGATTTCAGCCTGGCTACAGATGGTGCACTCTCAATGATCGGGAAAAAAAGCAGGCGTTGTGACAAAGATCAAAGAGAAAGTGCAATCTGCAAATAAAGGACGTGATTTTTAGACTTTTCACTGTATTTTGCACCAGGAGGCTTTGTGTTGCAAGTCATTAAAGGTTGATTATATCATAAAGGTGGTCATCCAAACTGTTAATTTCATCTGATCCAAAAGCCTTAATCACCATCAGTTTGACAGCCTTCTCAGAGAGAAAGACCACATCTATGGCCTGCCATACCACACTGAGGTAAGATGATTAAGCCGAGGTGCTGTGCTGAGGCATTTCTTTGATTTACTAGTAGAAATTGAACAGTTTATGGAAGAAAAGGGCAAACCAGTGTTAGAATTTCATTCCGCAGAATGGATGCAGGACCTTGCATTTATGGTGGATGTTACAGAGCACTTGAATAACTTGAACAAACAGCTGCAAGGGCGCAAAGTTGTCACACAGTTTTATGACAGCATACATTCTTTCAAGTTGAAGCTGTCATCGCGGGAGATGCAACCCGTCGATGATGATGCAGCTCACTTCCCCTGTCTGAAAAATGTGTGCGCGACCCAACATGTTGCAGACATGAAGCAGTTCGAAGATAAAATAAAGGGACTGTTATGGGAGTTTGAGCAACGCTTTCAGATTTTTGGTGAACTGGAAAAAGAATTCAAAGTTTTTGAAGTTTTTTGCTCGCCATTCACCGTGAATCCCTCTGATCTGCCTGTCAGCATCCCACTTGAAATAATAGACTTGCAGTGTGACAAGGATTTGAAGGGCAAATTTGCAGCAGCTGGCTTGAACACATTTTATCAGAATCTCTTGCCAGGTTACCCCAACTTGACAGCTCTCGCTGCAAAACTGTTGTGCATGTTTGGAACCACATATCTTTGTGAGCAAGTTTTCACTGTAATAAGCATAAATAAAATAAAGCTGCTCTCAAGGCTCACACACAAGCACTTGAATCACATTCTGAAGTTGGCTGCCACTGAGGATGTGCCGCCTGATATTGATGCGCTGGTGAAAGCTAAAAGATGCCAGGTATCAGGAGTCAAATAAACTATGCAACCCCACTTAAAGTGCTGCATGAGACACCCTGATACAGTTCTGTGATCTGTGATATACTTCTGTGAATCACTGAGGCATTGTGTGTTTGTGTGTTCTTTGTCCTCAGAATTTTCAAATAACTTCCTCAGGCTCAAGCTTTATTTATGTTAATCGTATTAAAACAAAGAAAACTATCTGAAGTTGTTGTTTTTAAATATATATATATATACAGTGCATCCTGAAAGTATACATAGCGCTTCACTTTTTCCACATTTTTTTATGTTACAGCCTGATTCTAAAATGGATTAAATTCATTTATTTCCTCGAAATTCTACATACAATACCCCATAATGACAATGTGAAAAAAGATTTTTTGAAATTGTTGCAAATGTGTTCAAAATAAAAAACCTGAAAAATCACATGTACATAAGTATTCACAGCCTTTGCTCAATACTTTGTTGATGCACCTCTGGCAGCAATTACAGCCTTAAGTCTTTTTGAATATGATGCCACAAGCTTGGCACACCTGTCTTTGGGAATTTCTTTCCTCTTTGCAGTACCTCTAAAGCTCTATGAGGTTGGATGGGAAGTGACTCCAGAGATGTTCAATAGGATTTAGGTCTGGGCTCTGGCTGGGCCACTCAAGGACATTCACTGAGTTGTTGTGAAGCCACTCCATTGATATTTTGGCAGTGTGCTTTGGGTCATTGTCCTGCTGGAAGATGAACCGTCAGTCTGAGGTCAAGAGCACTCTGAAGCAGGTTTTTATTCAGGATGTCTCTGTACATTGCTGCATTCATCTTTCCCTCTATCCTGACTAGTCTTCTTGTTCCTGCTAATGAAAAACATCCCCACAGCATGATGCTGCAACCACCATGCTTCACTGTAGGGATGGTATTAGCCTGGTGATGAGTGGTGCCTGGTTTTCTCTAAACGTAATCAAAATTGTTTCAGATGCCTTTTGGCAAATTCCAGGTGGGCTGCTATGTGACCTTTACTAAGGAGTGGTGGCCACTCTACCATACAGGCCTGAGTGGTGGATTTCTGCACAGATGGCTGTCCTTCTGTAAGATTCTCCTCTCTCCACAGAAGAACACTGGAGCTCAGACAGAGTAACCATCGGGTTATTGATCACCTCCCTGACTAAGGCCCTTCTCCCCCAATTACTCAGCTTAGATGGCCGGCCAGCTCTAGGAAGAGTCCTGGTGGGTCCAAACATCTTCCACTTACGGATGGTGGAGGCCACTGTGCTCATTGGAACTTTCAGAGCAGCAGAAATCTTTCTGTAACCTTCCCCAGCCTTGTGCCTCGAGACAATCCTGTCTCGGAGGTCTACAGACAATTCCTTTGTCTTCATGCTTGGTTTGTGCTTTGACATGCACTGTCAACCCTGGGACCTTATATAGACAGGTGTATGCACTTTCAAATCATGTCCAATCAACTGAATTTACCACAGGTGAACTCCAATTAAGCTGCTGAAACATCTCAAGAGTGATCAGTGGAAACAGAGTGTACCTGAGCTCAATTTAGAGCTTCACGGCAAAGGCTGTGAATACTTATGTACAGGTGAGTTTTTTATTTTTAATAAATTTGCAACAATTTAAAAAATCTTTTTTCAGATTGTCATTATGGGGTATTGTGTGTAGAATTTTGAGGAAATAAATGAATTTAATCCATTTTGGAATAAGGCTGTAACATAAAAAAATGTGGAAAAATTCAGTTAATTTGTTAATCAGTTAATCTGGTAATAACTCTGTTGGGCAGTATCCAGTACTCTTCTGAACAGCAGAGTCAAGGGTGTATCTCAGCTCTGGCAAGTAATGCTCCCACCGATTAAGCTCACCAAACATATAAGAAGAGATCATGACCTAAACTACCTCACTCAAATGTTCTGTAAAGTTAGTTTGGGGGGTAACACTCCATCTGTTACACAGATTCTTCAAAATTTCAGATGTAAAGTGAGGCCCCCTATCTGATAACAGAAACTTTGGAACACCCCATTGACTCCGTATTTCCTTCCTAACTGTCTGGGCAATTTGCAAAGAGGGCGGGATTCGGGACTGTTTACGATGAAGGCAAGTAGTCTACAATTGTACAATGTAAAATTATTTCAGAAGTTACAAAGTATATGTTACCATACTTTATTTGTGTTTAATATTTTTAAACATGTTTATTTCGATAATATTTCTGCAATGTCCAAGTGAGAATTTATACTATATGCTTTGTAAATCCCAGTAACAAAATTATATATCACTTAGCTATTCATACAGTAATGGCTAACAATGCCTTCATAAATGTAAATATTGTAACATACATTACACTCAGTTACAATCCAATGTTACACATAAATACAGTACATATACAGTACATACAGTACTGTATATGTTAAATATATCAATGTATAGAAATTAGAAATGCATAATTTGAATAAATAGATAATGAAATTAATCAGTTGTTGTATTGCTTCATCTCTATTCTTGTAATTTCAGTTCTCGTATTATTGAGTTTTGTCTCGTCTCTTATTCTTTTGTCTTTTGTCACTATCTTAGATAAAAAAAAAAAAAAGAAAAACATTTGATAAGGAACTGAATCCTGTCATCCTAAGAGTTAAAAATATTTATGTTTATAGATCACAAAATGTTAATTCAGAGGAACTAGCTCCATAATTCTGCAAAAGAACCATGGATATAATGGTTTTAGTTAAAAGGCTGTAGTAAAACTATGCTCAGTTTTTAGTTACTTTAGTTTTACTTCAAATGCCGAAGTAAAACTATGCTTCATTTTGTAGTTATTATGGTTTTACTTTAAAAGCCAAAGTAAAACCTTGGCTCATTTTGTAGTTACTATGGGTTTTTTTTTACGACTCTAATTTCACTACATTTCTCAAATATTTGCAAACAATATGGATTGTCAGATTATCAGACATATTTGCACGAACAAATCTCTCCATGGTGAGTGACAATTACTGATAATGGTAATAAATGCTGCTTTGTTTTACGCTTTGTCTGTGCATGTCTGAAGTTTGGTTTCCCTTTGCGGAACAAGAAAACAAACTGCTGCACCCCACGGAGTGGAAAGACACGTCCTCTTATACAGGTACAGAATGCAGCTCTCGTTTCAGTTGGCTTTCTTCTGTTTGGTGTGTTCACATGCAGCTTTTGATCCAGCAGTGATCCAACACAAGAAGACAACACATTTGTGTTTCATCGTTGCTAGTTGTTTGGTATCGGCTTGGTGTGTCCCGACCCTTAGAGTGGCCATATGGGATTCAAACAGAGGCTGCGTTCCACTCCATTTTTAGACATGCACAACCAATTACCATCGGGGAAATCCAAACCACAATTATAAAGTGTGTCACTCCTGAACCCCCGATTTTGACAGAGGGAGTGAGCTTACTTCCTAATTACACTCCAGCACCTGTATATCCTACAATGCAATGTGATTTTAATGTCACAACAGTGACTTGCATTCGCAGTGTATAGTAGTTTCCAAGTGCTCAAGGGTTTAGGGCATTCTATTTAAAACCATTCAGATATTCCACCAATACACTGGTGGACACTTGTGTAAAAAGATCAATGATGCATGTCGAAATCAATCAGACAGAGGTAAGTAGCGAGCGAAGGGCATAGCAATTTGGACCAGAATGCAGCCAGAATCTGCATCTTCTACTTTGTTTTATGGTGGGTGGCTTCAACTTTAGGGTGCATTACCACCACCTACTATACTGGAGTGTAACCAACCACATTCTGTTTATTAACCCTATTTCCCTCAAGAATGCAGTTAAAGAAATATAATTATAATTAGACAGCAACTTAACTTTCGAAAATCATATCTCCCATGTCACAAAAACTGCCTTCTTTCATCTGAGAAATATCGCTAAGTTACGAAGCATGCTATCAATCTCAGATGTAGAAAAGCTAGTTCATGCTTTTATGACTTCTAGGCTGGATTACTGTAATGCTCTGTTCGCTGGTTGCCCAGCATCCTCTATTAATAAACTTCAGTTAGTGCTAAATGCAGATGCCAGAGTTCTTACCAGGTCTAGAAAATATGACCAAATTTCCTCAATTTTATCCTCCTTACACTGGTTGCCTGTTAAGTTCCGTATTTATTATAAAATATTGCTTCTTACCTATAAAGCTTTAAATAATCTAGCTCCTGTTCATCGGTGGTCTTTCAGGAATCAGTCTCATGCACTCCATTTCTCCATGACGACCACAGCATCAGCTCGGGATACGACCTGGTCCAGGATTATGGATACCTTGGGATCATCTCTTCACAGTTCTTGGATCGCATCAATGGCACTGCATAGTCTCTAGGGACCTCGGAATGAGTATCCCCAGGTGGAAATAGAGAATAAAGAAAATAATTAGTGTAGCTGCTGTTCATAGTGTATTTAAACGAGATGCAAAAATGGAGTGTTATAGATGTAAATAGCAGTTAAATAAAAAAACATAGAAACAAACATGTAAAGCATATGAGAGTTTCTAAAACAATATCTGGTGTATTGATGAGTGTGTCCTACAGGTGGTTGTCAAGCCAGCTCACCTGCATGGAGCACATTCATGCATCATACCGTTATGCGATGCATTGAGTGTATGCTTTACTAAAAAGATAGGTCTTTAATCTACTTTTGAACTGAGAGAGTGTGTCTGAGTCTCTGACATTATCGGGAAGGCTATTCCAGAGTTTAGGAGCCAGCGATCTCCCCGCTTCCTTTCTGGTCACCTTGCAACCTGCCTGGGCTATCTCGTTCTGACCGCCGCCACCGCAGTGTTAACCCCTCACTGACTGCCAGACTGGATCGCCATGCGCCTCTGCTGGACTTCTTTAGTATTTTTTTCTTTTTTTTGCCAGGATTTACCCTGACAGAACGATAGGGTCACTACTGGAATCAGCAGGTTTGGACCAGGTGTGGTCTGCACTTGCCCAGCAGGGTGCACTCTTGGGTCAGCATGCCACCAAGCTCACCACCACCTCCAGAGAGATTGAGATGCTCACTGCCCAGGTGGTTGAGCTCAATGCACGAATCGAGGCACTCCAGCACAACGCCCGGTTGGCACGATTTTCCCAGGAGGGTTGCTCCGTCACAGACTTTTCAATTCAGTTTAAAACTTTAGCTGCCTCCTGTGACTGGAATGAAGTAGCCCTGCATTCCAGATTTTTTGAGGGTCTGAATGAGGAGATCCAAGATGAGATCGCTTCTCTTGAGCTTTTCTGTTACCTGGAGAATCTTACTAATCTGGCTCTCCGTTTGGAGGGGCGCCTACGCCGCCACCGCCAGTGGCGGTCCATTCACTCCTCCTGGAGGGTTGACGATGTTTCCCTCCAACAAGCCAGCTCCTCTACTCCTTCCTCATCTGATCCTGAGCCCATGCCGATGGGACGTATGCACCTCATGCATCAAGAGAAGAGGAAGAGAGAGTCTTGCTCGTGGCTTGTACCTCTACTGCGGTAAACCAGGGCATTTTGCCATCAAGTGCCTTTTAAAAGCCAAGGCCCATCAGTAAACTGGGGGATCCTGGTGGGCGCTTCTCCCTGTTTGAATTCCCCCTGATCTCGCACCGTGTTGCCAATCACCATCCAACAAGAAGGATCCCTCAACTTCACATCTGCCTTGCTTGATTCAGGGGCTGAGGGCAATTTCCTAGACTGTGCCACTGCCAAGCAGTGGGGTATTTCCACCATTCCTCTCCCTTCTCCCATTTCTGTCTGGTTGTTAGCTGGTCAGCTCATCTCCACCATTACCCACATCACTCCCTGTGTAAGTCTTGTTGTGTCCAGCAATCACTGTGAGGCCATTGAGCTGTACCTTTCTGATTCACCAGGTTCCCCTGTTGTCCTGGGACATCCCTGGGACAATCCTCACATTGACTGGTCCGGGAATTCTGTGTTGGCCTAGAGTCAGTCTTGTCTTGCATCTTATTTGGGTTCTGCCTTGTCTCCTGGTCCTTTGTGTTCTGTGTTGCAGGAGGAAGACAGCCGATTTAACTAAGGTGCCCGGTGAATACCATGGTCTTCGTCAGGTCTCGGGCTGGGTCTCTCATTCCTTATCGACCATATGACTGTGCCATTGACCTCCTCCCAGGCACTTCTCCGCCCAAGGGTCGATTGTATTCCTTTTCTGGTCCAGAAAGAGAGGCTATGGACAGGTACATTCAGGAATCACTTAATACTGGTCTCATCCGTCCCTCATCATCACCTGCAGGGTTCTTCTTTGTAAAGAAGAAGGATGGCTCTCTGCATCCCTGTATTGACCACAGAGGGCTAAACGACATCATGATAAAGAACAGGTACCCCTTACCTCTTATGTCGTCTGCCTTTAAGTTGTTACAGGAAGCCCAGGTCTTCACCAAGTTAGACCTCTGTAATGCTTATCACTTGGTGCGCATTCGTGACGGAGATGAGTGGAAGCCTTTATTACCCCTACGGGACACTTTGAATACCTTGTCTTACCCTTTGGTCTGACCAATGCCTCAACTGTCTTCCAGGCCCTGGTTAACGACGTGCTGAGAGACATGGTAAACAATTTTGTCTTTGTATACCTGGATGATATTCTCATTTTCTCATCCTCTTTGCAGGCACACACTCAGCATGTGCTTCAGGTCCTCCAACAGCTACTAGAAAGTTGCCAAGTGGCCAGTCCCCAACACCCACAAGGCTCTGCAGCGTTTCCTGGGTTTTGCCAATTTTTATAGGCGTTTCATCAGGAACTTTAGTCAGATTGCTGCACCCTTAACGGCTCTAACATCCACGGTATTGTTCAAGTGGAATACACAAGCTCAGGAGGCCTTTTGTGCCCTTAAGTCCCGTTTCATCTCTGCTCCTGTCCTTTCTATTTCAGACCCTGAACAACAATTCATTGTCGAGGTAGATGCCTCTGATGTCCTGTCTCAGCGCTCCTCCAAAGATGGGAAGGTCCATCCTTGTGCCTTTTTCTCTCATCGCCTGAGCCCAGAAAAACGTAATTACGAGGGAGCTGTTGGCAGTCAGGATGGGTTTGGGTGAGTGGCGTCACTGGCTGGAGGGAGCAGAGCACCCCTTCTTGGTCTGGACGGACCATAAGTACCTCGAGTATGTCCTTTCAGCCAAGAGGTTGAGCGCACGCTAGGCTCGCTGGGCACTCCTCTTCGGTTGGTTTAACTTCATCCTCTCGTACTGGCCAGGGTCCAAGAATACCAAACCTGATGCCATCTCTCGGCTGTTCGAGGTCCCCAGTGGGGAGAACCCAGTTGAACCCATCCTCTCTGAGGGAGTGGTGGTGGGTCCCTCTCCTGGGGCATTGAGCAGCAGGTAATAAAGGCCGGTCGAGGGATTGAGGTATCAGAAGGATGTCCGGAGGGTCGGTTGTTTGTGCCAGTTGTGCTGCGTCCTGAGGTTCTCCGGTGGGGGCACGCATCTAGGTTGGTTTGTCACCCAGGAATTTGGAGATCACTGGCTGCCATCCGCCACGATTTTGGTGGTCCTCCTTGGGGCCGGACATCAGGCAGTTTGTGTTGGCTTGCTAGATATGTGCCCAGAACAAGACATCTAACCGAGCGCCTGTTGGTCTGCTCCAGCCCTTGCCCATTCCCTCTCGTCCATGGTCACATCTGACCCTTGACTTCGTTTCTGGCCTCCCACCTCAAGAGAAAACAATGTCATCATGACTGTAGTGGACCATTTTTCTAAAGCAGCCCATTTTATTCCCTTGCCCAAGATTCCCTCTGCCAAGGAAACAGCTCAAGCTATGGTTGATCATGCCTTCCGGATTCATGGCCTTCTGATTGATGTGGTTTCTGATAGGGGACCACAGTTTGTTTCCCGGTTCTGGAGAGAATTCTGTCAGACAGCCTCAACGAGTCTGTCTTCAGGTTTTCATCCGCAGACCAACGGGCAATGTGAGCGAGCCAACCAGGATCTCGAAAGAGCCCTCCGCTGCCTGACCTCCCAGAGTCCTAGTTCCTGGAGCCAACAGCTCTTATGGGTAGAGTACGCCCACAATTCCCTGCCGTTAACGTCTACAGGTATGTCCCATTCCTCTGCTCTATGGGTTATCAACCTCCTTTGTTTCTCTCACAGGAGCCCGATGCCGCAGTTCCGTCTGCCTTGGCCTTTGTCTAAAGGTCGCACCAGGATGAGAGCTGAGGAGGCCCAGACTTCTAGACGGACCAAAGCAGCAGCTGACCGTCATCAGACTTCCCCACCTCAATATGTGTGTGGTCAGAAGGTATGGTTATTCACCAAGGACCTGCCTCTCAGGGTAACCTCACGTAAATTGTCTCCCAGGTTTATTGGCCCATACCGCATCACCAAGGTCTTGAGTCCGGTGGCAGTTAGGCTCAAGTTACCTCCCACTCTTGGTCGGGTACACCTTGTTTTTCATGTATCCAGGGTTAAACCTGTGTTTAGATCCAGTCTTAAGCCTGTTGTCTCTTCCCCTGCATACACCGTCAGACGCCGGGGCCGGGGTTTCCAGTATTTGGTGGACTGGGAGGGTTATGGTCATGAGGAGAGGAGTGGGATTCCAGCTTGGCATGTTCTGGATTGGACGTTAGTCGTGGACTTTCACCGGCGACAGGGTACCATGCGCCCCCTGCTGGACTTCTTTTGTGTTGTTGTTTTTATTAACTCTATTTTTTCTTGGCCCTTTATTGACTGGCGATTTGGATCGCAGTGTGCCTTCTGCTGGACTTCTTTTGTATTGCTTTTTATTTTATTTTTTGCCAGGATTTCATTTTGTGCCTTTCTGTGGGTTTCCCAGATCCCTCTGCTGGAAGTTTTTTGTTAGAATTCAACCTGATCTGCAAGCCCCTGAAAAGCAATAAATTGTGTTTAACTGCACTTGATTCCTCTCCTGATTTTTTTACCCATGAACAGCAGCTATGCTAATTGTTTTTTAATAGAGGACTTCTAGAGGTCTCCATAACCCTGGACCAGGCTGTATCCTGAGCAGATGCTGTGGTGGTTATGGAGGAGTGGAGAGCATAAGACTGATTCTTGAAAGACCCCAGTGACAGACAAGTCTCCGCATTGATCTCATGGGCCAGCCTGTACACCCGCCGGTGACCTACTCACACCTGCAGCTTCTCCACAATGGATGTCCAGCGTTCTCCAGCCCCCCGGCACCTAGACTGCAGCTCTGCACAAGAAGTTTGGCCAGAGGAGAAATGGTCGTGCCCAACTGAGCCTGGTCTCTCTCAAGGTTTTTTTTCTTCACTTTTGTCAATCAGTGAAGTTTTGTTCCTTGCCACTGTCGCCACAGGCTTTTTACTTGGTTTGGGACTTGTGGAGCTGCGCATCGATGGATTTGCTCTTCAGTGTTTGGACTTTCAGCAGTGAAAATTAAACCACACTGAAATGAACTAAACTGAAATTCAACTCTGAAAACTGGACTGACACAGTTTCAAGATATAGCAACAACACCTGTACTATGTTTTAATCATTCTCAGAAATTTTAACAAAGCAAAACTATCCCGTGAAGTGCCAAAATATAGACAACATGTTACATGTCCCACCAGAGACCGTAATATCTTGGATCACTGCTATACCACAATAAAGGATGCATACCGTTCTGTCCAACAGGCAGCTTTGGCCATTGTTTGATTAATCTCATACCAACCTACAGGCAGAAACTGAAAACAGCCAAACCTGTAGTAAGATCTGTGAAAAGATAGACTAACAAAACAGAGTGGGATTTACAAGCCTGTTTTGACCTCACTGACTGAAGTGTTTTTGAAGCTGCTGAAAACAATCTGGATGAGCTCACAGAGACTGTAATATCTTATATCAGTTTCTGTGAAGGCATGTGCATTCCTTCCAGGACTCAACTCACATACAACAATGGCAAACATATTTCACTGTAAAACTCAGACAGCTACGTCAGGCCAAAGAGGTTGCTTACAGGAACGGGGAGAGGGCCTTGTATAAGCAGGCCAAATACACACTGGAAAAGGAGATCAGAGTGGCAAAAAGGAACTATTCTGAGAAACTAAGGAGTCAATTCTCTTCCAGCGACTCAGAATCCATGTGGAAAAGTTTGAAAAATATCACAAACTACAAGACACCATCCCCCAGCACTGTAGACAATAAACAACTGGCAGACAATCTGAATGAGTTTTACTGCAGGTTTGAGAAAACAACCCACACCTGCTCTGAACTGCTCTTCACACCACCATTAACACCTCCACCATCCTCCATCTCCCCCACGGGGAGGAAAGGAAAAGGAAAAAAGCACAAGGACCAGATTTTGTAACACTAGCCTGTCTAAAATCCTGTGCTGACCAGTTGGCCCCCATCTTCAGCCTGATCTTCAACAGATCACTGGAGCTGTGTGAAGTGCCCTTCTGCTTCAAACGCTCCACCATCATCCCTTTCCCAAAGAAACCCAAACTTACAGGACTAAATCACTACAGACTGGTGGCGCTAACATCTGTGGTCATGAAGTCTTTTGAAAAACTGGTGCTGGCCTACCTGAAGGACATCACTGAACCCTCACTGGATTCTCTTCATTTTGCCTACAGAGCAAACAGGTCTGCGGATGACGCAGTCAATATGGGACTGCATTATGTTCTGCAACACCTAGACAAACCAGGGACCTATGTGAGGATCTTGTTTGTTGACTTCAGCTCGGCTTTCAACACTATCGTCCCAAAACTTCTCCTGCCCAAATTAACTCAGCTCTCCGTGCCCACCTCTGTCTGTCAGTGGATCAACAGCTTCCTAATGGACTGGCAGCAGCTGGGAAAGCTGGGAAAATTCTCATCCAGTACCCGCACAGTCAGCACTGGTGCCCCCCAGGGGTGTGTCCTCTCCCCTCTGCTCTTCTCCCTGTACACGAATGACTGCACTTCAAAGGACCCCTCTGTCAAGCTCCTGAAATTTACAGATGACACCACATTTATCGACCTCATTCAGGAAGGTGACAAGTCTTCTTACAGACAGGACGTTAGGGAGCTGGCTGTTTGGTGTAGTCACAACAACCTGGAGCTCAACACGCTCAAAACAGTGGAGATGATAGTGGACTTGAGGAGAAACCCCCCTGCTCTTCCCCCACTGAGCATCATGGACAGCATTGTGGCAGCAGTGGAGTCATTTAGGTTCCTGGGCACCACCATCTCTCAGGACCTGAAGTTGGACACTCACATTGACTCCATCCAAAGCTTAACAGAGGCTGTACTTCCTTCATCAGCTGAGGAAGTAGAACCTTCCAAAGGAGCTGCTGAAATAGTTCTACACTTCCATAATTGAATCCATCCTCTGCACGTTGATAACTGTCTGGTTTAGCTCAGCTACCAAATCTGACCTCCGAAGACTACTTTGGATAGTTCAGACTTCTGAGCGAATCACTGGTACAACCCTCCCCACTCTCCAAGAAATGTACTTATCCAGAGCGAGCAGAAGGGCTGCCAAAATCACTCTGGACCCCTCACACCCAGCACACTGCCTCTTTGAACATTTACCTTCTGGTTGATGCTACAGAGCACTGTGCACCAGAACAGCTCAACACAGTTTCTTCCCTCAGGCAATTCATCTCATGAACACTTTATGATAGTAATTGTGAAACAAACATCACTACTTTTTATATACATATACACTTATTTATTTAACAACATACTTTACATGCCAATTTGCACATAACAGCTGCACATATAATATTGTATAAAGTAATATACCTGTACATACACTTGTCAATTTAGATATTTGCATTTACTATTTACTTATATTTTTAAAGCATATTTATTATCTGTTTTTTGATGCTTAATCCATGCTTACATGTTGTTGATGCCAAATTCTGACCCCACCAAATTCTGAAACATTTTAACAATCATTTATTGTCCAATTTTGTGTTAACGAGCAGTTGGAAAGGTACCTAATAAAGTGACCGGTGAGTGTATTTGAACAGCTTTGAAACTATAGTTTTAATCTATTTTACTACACAATACAAACTAACTAAATGAAACATAAACTGCTCTCGTTTAATAGAATCAACATGCAAATCAGCCTGCATAGTATCAGTAATGTAATTTTAGGAAATTCCATGGCTACCTATTACGTTGCATGCCAATAATATGGTTTGCTCTTTATAATGCAGTGATATATTGAGTGTGATGTTTGTGTGCACTTGAAGAGTCACTGAACACAGTATAGGTAGTGAAGTATAGTACAGTACTGAAGGGAGGTTACAGCAATTTGCTGTGGGAACTTCAGCTGATGATCAAGATCTGCTCTCAGCTCCCAGTTGCTTCCAGGTGACAGCAGCGACCACATCTTTGTGGTGCTGCTGCTCACCCCTTCCCTCACAAACAGCAAAAGACCGTGAGATGTTACTGATGTTCTGCGAGTTTCCGCAGGACCTGGTCGTGACGCCATCTGTATCGTCCTTGACTCAATGCTGCCTTCCAGCTGGCCAGATTATGTTGTAAAATAGGATTCGGATGGCCACAGAGCTGGCAGCTTTCCTCTGCGCCATACCAGAGATGCAGATTCTTGGGGCTTGGGAGAGTGTCATATGTTGACCTGATTAGGACGCTCAACCTTGCTTGTGGCATTCTCCACAAATACGTCACAACCCTGTCAACAACAGCCTCCCAGGTTGTCCATCTCCCTTGTTGGGATTGGCTTACGGCCTTGATCTTACAACTCTCTTTTTTGTCCCTCATGACTTCGGAGATCACCAGTTTTTTCCTTTCTGTCTTTGAGGCTTTGGACCACATCCTAGGTGATGTTCCCCAACCCAGGCCTGCTCTACCTTGTTGCACAAACCCAACAACGTCTTGATGTTTCAGCCTGTTGATGGCCTGGTGCACTGCATATGATGCTTTCCATCTCTTTCCAGTCTTTACTTGGGCATTGGTGTTTTGCACTGTTGGATCTGGTGAGTCCTGTATGTCAAACACCCGCCTCACCTTCTCTAGCTTGTAGCCCAAGCTGATGGATTTAAATGGGAGCCTCAAGATGTCGCTTCTGAAAAGGGCTGCATTTGACAGACATAGGGGAAGGCCCAGCCACTTCCGAATGTAGTTGTTAGCTTTAGAGTCCATCTTCTGAACTACTGATGAGACAATGTCACACAGTTTAAGGGGCCACATCAAGCGATAGTATAAGGTAAATTGGTAACACCAAACCTTTAACTTGCTGGGCAACTGTGTGTAGGCTCTGATCAAAGCTTCTCCATTCCTGCTTGTCATTGGCTTTTGGCCATTTGACTTTACCTTTCCAGATTAATTTCCTTAGCGTATCGTCAGTGGCTTCCCTGTTTTGTATACTCCTTTGTTGAACTTAACAGTAATTCAGGATTCAATAATGAATATTGAATAAATATCGAGAACAGTTTCAGCGAACAGGTTGACGCACACACATAGAGCGCTATGGTAAAGCACGCTCAACACCGTATGTGCATCGATAAAAAAATTTTTATATGCGTAATAAACACTAATAAGTAGGCTAATATTCAAAGATCTGCTATTCATACGTTTTTTGTTTAAATTAGTTATATGTCTGATGTGATGATGAAGAGCCGATGTGCTCGGAACGTCACAAGCTTTGTGATAGCTTTTTCAAGTTAATAAATTTATACTTTGGAGCTTTGGTGTTGCCGCCTTTATTAATATTTTTGCACCTTATATTAGTTATTTAAAAAATACAAATGTTCATATTGGCTCTGGTGCATAAAAAAATAATTCATAATAAATCATTTTTTAAATCACAAAATATAAAATGGTATCGAATATTGATCTTTTTTCAAGGTATGGAAAGTTGGAAGTTGGAAATTCCAGTATCATAACAACACTAGTAATAGTTATTGTAAACATTGTTATATGCATTAAAAGTAATATGGGTGATTCTATTGCAGGTATATTTGACATTTTAAAAAAAGTTAAGGAATAAAACCAGTATCTTATTGAATGCATATTTAATTTTTATAATTCAGCTTTTGCCAAACATAAATGATTAAATGTTTTACTTTTAGGGAATAGGCGTTTTTTTATATTGTTTGTCAACTCTGTTACGGATAAATTTAGTAGTGTGTAGAAATAACAATAAATCATAGCAAGAAAAAGCCTTATGGGTAACAGTAACTGAATTGACTTTTTAGCCAAACATTCCACTTGCTATAAATGCTAAGATCACATGACTAATGAAATCAGGATAAAAAATATTTTTAAATTGTCCAATGTGTGATTAATGAAATATTCAGTTTTCCTTTTGAAATTGTAGTTACAGTATTGACAGTTTACAAAAAAAAAATGTAAATTAAAATATTGGTGAACATTTTTTTTTTTATTACACAATGATACATGATGGAAAAAAATATACTAATTCGGACATCAAGAAATCATGATTTTTGGTAATATAAGAGATTTTTTTTAGAGAATATTGTATTGTTATGGTATGTAACATCCTGTGATCTATGAAAATAACGAACACATTTTATAAATAATCAAAAATGTAACAATTATTTTTTCTAAAGCTGAATAAAGGACGGCTTTGGTCACTAAAGGTACCTGCAACTATAGAATCACCCATACAGTTCATGGAGAGCAACATGTGCGTTTTAGCAACAGTTTTTAATCTTGCCAGACATCTTTCTCTCTCTCCTACATACTCAAGCAAAGCAAGCAAACGCTGAGATAAATATAGTCTGCAGTACAAATAGTAGTTGTAAAACAAAAGTTAGTTTGCTTTTATTAAAATGACAGAACATTTAACATTTATTATTAATAAAATGATAAATACATGCATTTTAAAAATGCAATAAATAATTTTATTTATTACCTTTAAAATAGCAAACTAGAGTAATTATTGTCTATATATATATATATATATATATATATATATGGGAAGGCACTCGTAGCTATGGCGGCCCTCCATGCAGCAATGAAAAAAAAATGGTCTAAGATGTTACATTTTCCTCCTTGGTACTTCTCCCTGTCCTCTTCATCCTTCCCACTTCCTTCTGGATATTAAAATGATGTCTGTCAGTGTATCCACTGTTCCATTTGTCTTGTAATTTTCTAGTAATTTTATCTTTGATTGTAGTCTTTGTTTCTGCTTTACTAAATGGAATATTGAAATTATATTGATATGAATGAAATGGTTCAATTGAAATTGTGAAGTCTGAACTGAGTCTTTCTCTACTCTTTCCAGTCATATACAGACAAACTGAGTCTACTGCAAAGACTTGCTAAGTCATACTGTATGTAACCTCAAGATATGAGATCTAATCTTATAGTCACATCTTTACTACACTGTATAATATTCTAATTTTGATGCCTTTGTGTAGTTGAAAAAAAAATCTATATTGTAAGGTTTTAGAAACACAAACAATAAAAAGCTGTTTCCTTTTCTTTTCCTTTTCATGCCTGAAATGACCACTTCTTACAAAAAATGGTGAGGCAAATCACTCTTGAAATTTTTTTTCACTATATTTAGTGAATTGGGAAATCACCACCTCATAAAAGCATGCTTTCCTTTGGAATCAGAATTCATCTGCCTATGCTGTTTACCAAAATGCAGAAGTGTACAAATAATTATTTAGGTGTGCCTCGTATGTATTTCTGAAAGTATTATTTGTTAACAACCCAGTTTGATGAATCAAACCCTTCTTTGATGAATTAAGCTGTGTTTGATAAAGTGAGAGCGGATCAGAAATGCCCCTCATTTCCTCTCCCTGCCAGGAACAATGTATAATGTTGGTGCTCATTGTGTCCACACAGATTCTTTCTTCTGCCTGGGTGGGTGGAACTCATGGCATTTGATCTGAATTCTGAAGAGTCTTGTTAGCTTTCATAAAGAGCTGCATTGTGTATAAATAGGTTATATAAGTGCATATGACAACCATGATGCAGGGTTGTGGCTAGCAGGGGATAAATACATTGGATTTTCAAAATGGTATGGTGATTATTAGTGAATCCGTTAGCTGTTTCCAGGAAATGTATCTTTATCATCACAACTGAAGGTAAACCACTCTCTAAATTATTTCATATACTATAATCAAATATGAAACTGTTAATTTGACTGCCTGTTCTGGTTTCTTGAATGCATATATAATTCCCTATTATAATTCGTTTGCACATTACAATTAACGTGTGGTTAGAGCACATCCTAAAATTGAATTATTTTATACATGTGGGAGTTTAGATTCCTTATGGAGTTTAAACATTTACTGAAGAGATTTTGTTTTGAGTACAGACCAAATATCCTGCATTTGTGTAAATGTGGAGATTATAGAGTTGTCTGACAGTGTACCGCATACAGTGCTAAACCCTCACCCAAGCTCATAACCATCTCAAAAAAGATGGAATACTAGAATCAATTTTTATTGTAGTCATCCATCGTTTACAAATGCCAAGAATACAAATCGTTGTTCTTTATATTTGGACCTGGTAAGACAAAAATAATTTCATATTGAAACTAGTAAATTATTATTTTTTAAGTATTTTGTGTCAGGAATGAATGTATATGTATATGTATATATATGTATATGTATATATATATATATATATATATACATATAC